>CM076581.1:101462500-101899502 GCA_034641835.2 Pinus albicaulis
AAGTACAATAAATAATAATAAAAAAACAATTTGAAAAATTAAAAATATCAATTATCCAATAAATAAGATTTTTAAATAAAATCTTATCTTTAAAATTTTCAAATGAAATTATACACATCTTTATGAATTTTACCCAGCCATAGATCCTATTCATGAATTTGACTAAGCCATATCTTGTGAGATGATAATACACATCTTCATCAACTATTCCCAAATGTTGTATCATTTGCTTAAGCTTCTAGTACATGTCAAAATGCTTCCATGCATGAAAATATGCTCTTGAAACTCTATCCCATATAAACTTATAGTTGATGTGTAATTCACATGTATTCTCCTACTAAGAGCATCTACAACAATGTTCTCCTTTCCATTGATATAACTGATCTCAAATTCAAAATTGTTGAGGTAGCCAACCATGTAGCTTTCCTGGCATTGAAATTAGATTGGTAAAACAATAATCTCAACCCACTCTGATCACTCATCAGAACAAATCTCCTACCAAGAAGATAGTTCCTCCACACCTTCAAGGAAAGAATGATAACTTCTAACTCAAAATCTTGAGTCGCATAGTTCAACTCATGCTCATTTGGTTTCCTTGATACATATCATACCACATGTACTTCCTACAACAATACTCCACCAGGTCCTTCCTTGCAATTAATTTTTGCACACCACAAGCTCTAGATATAGATCTGCAATCTTCAATACTAGAGCATTTGTAAGCAAATGCTTCAACTGCTCAAACTTGGTTGAACACTCCTATATTCATTAAAAATTCTTTCCTTTTCTTTGTAAATATTTAATAGGATAACGAATCCATGATAATTTATTTATGAACCACTCGTAGTAACCTATCATTCCCATGAATGATATAGAAAAATCCTATAGAAAAATCCAATAGAAATATCCTTCCAAATCTTAGAAGTGAACTTTGTATCTCTGTCAGATAAAATTTTCTTGGGAACACCATGCAACCGTGTTATCTCCTTGATGAAGATCTGAGCTATGTCACTAGATGAATTAGAATACTTTACTACAATGAAGTGAGCTACCTTTGTCAATCTGTCAACGAAAACCATAATGTAGTTATGTTGTCTCTATGTCCTCGGAAAAACTATAATGAAGTCCATGGAAATTAACTCCCATTTCCATGATGGAATTGGAATTGGCTAAATCAAACCAATTGGGTGCTTACATTCATCCTTTACATGTTGACAACGAAGGCACCTAGCAACAAAATCAACCACCTGTTTCTTTACATTCGGCTAATAGTATAACTTATTCATTGGTTTCAGCATCTTTTGATATCCAAGGTGACGAAAATATGGTTCGACATGAAACTCTCTCAAGATAAGCTTCTCGACTCATTTTCATCCAACACATAGATCCTATTCATGAATTTGACCATGCCATATTTTGTGAGATGATAATACATATCTTCATCACCTATTCCTAATGTTTTATCATTTGAATTCATCTTTAGTTATCACATGAGTTAGTGTCTTAAAGATCTCATCAGTCTCATCAACTTATGGTTAGTCTATGATTCACATGTATTCTCCTGCTAAGATAATCTGCAACAATGTTCTCCTTTCCCTTGATATAACTGATCTGAAAGTCAAATTGTTGAGGTAGCCAACCATCTAGCTTTCCTGGAATTCAAATTAGGTTCGTCAAACAAGAATCTCAACCGGATGTGATAACTCATTAGAACAAATCTTGTGACAAGAAGATAGTTCCTCCATGTCCTCAAGGAAAGAATGATAACTTCCAACCCGAAATCATGAGTCGCATATTTCAACTCATGCTCATTCGGTTTCCTTGACACATATCATACCACATGTAATTCCTACAATAATACTCCACCAAGTCGTTCCTTGCAATTAATTTTTGCACACCACAAACTCTAGATCTAGATCTGTAAACTTCAAGACTAGAGAATTTGTAAGGAAATGCTTCAACTGATCAAAGTTGGTTGCACACTCCTATATTCATTAAAACTTCTTTCCTTTTCTCTGTAAATATTTAATAGGATAACAAATCCATGAGAAGTTCTTTATGAACCACCCATAGTAACATGTCAATCCCATGAATGATCTCATCTCATCCACATTCCTAGGAGTATGTCACTCCATGAGATCTCTAATATTTTTTGGGTCCACTTTTGTGCCTTCCTTGGAACAACATGTCCCAAGTAATGAATTTAATTTTGAAATAAATTACGCTTGTTGAGCTTGGAATACAAATGATGCTTTCTAAAAAACCTTGACACTACTACCAGGTGTTCTGCATGTTATTCCTAATTCTTAGACTATATCAATATATCATTAATGAACACTATAATAAAATTTTCCAGGTAAGGACGCAACATACTATTAATCAAACACATGAAGGTATCGAGAGAATTAGTCAAAATAAAAGGAACCACAACATACTCATAATTCCCATACCTAGTACAAAATGTATTGGTTAATTGGTTTAGCAGTGTAATTTTTGTTCCAAGGGGGGCGTCATGGTTAGTTTGTTTCATGGTCCTACCACGTTTTCTGGAGGAGGAATTTGATGGAGGATATCAAGGCACCACACTAAAATATGCGAGCATGGATGGAAGCTTTTCTACACCATCCATTTTCTAGAACATGTCATGATTTTGAGAAATACGTGGGGTGGAATATTCCCTGAGATTTAGAGCTTAACAAAATATATTCTTCCTTTATTTTAGAGTATAAAATAACTTTCCTTTGCATAAATTTCAAGTAATTTTGCAGAGGTTTGGAGGGGGGGAATATATTATCAAGATCAAACCCAAAAATGGAACACTCACATGCATCATCATTTGGAGGAGTTTGTTGGATGATACTGAGACCTGATGTTAAACCCTATTCGTAAAGAAATTTCTCGATCTAAGGGAGAAGAATCCACACATAGATACCCCGTATTAGACAATGAGGTCTTGGTATAATGGGCTCAGTGGATCCTTGATATAGGGCACACCAGTGGTTATTTTAACTAGTACTCCCAAATGATTTCCCTTTACTAGCAGATGAGTTTTTTTATTAGGGCACACAATACTAGATTGATAAGAGCATAGGGACGATGCCCTTCATTCCTTGGAGCACCTTCACTGCTATCTAAGAGACTCGGACTGTATATTAGGAAAACTAGAGGAGTAGCTTGGTATTCCCCTTGCGGTGGGAATTGCTCATGAACGCTCAAAGGAGATTTTTTAGATTGTAGTCTGAGATTCAGAGCTCTCAATGTAGCTATCTCATGTTTTTTATGTGTTTCCTATGATATTAGTGAATTTATATTTAGTGCATGTTAGGATAGAACTGTAGTTATATTTTGAATTTTGTAGTTTCCTTTTGTTATCATTTTCCTCCCTATGGAGAGTCTTTTTATGGTTATGATCTGGTCTCGTTGTGAGAGATTGACAATAAATAAAAAAAGAGAAGAAGATATATCTCTTGATATAATATCAAGTTTCAATAGGAAATAAAAATTTCACCTTAGAAAAACTAAAAATATAAATTATCCAATAAATTAGGCATACTGGGGCAACCTCTTCAGCAGACCATTGCGGAACATGAAGGGCAATTCTGCCGTCGCCGTAGTAGGTGGAAAGAAGAAGCTGTTTTGACACCGGCTATGCGAATTTTCATTGGCGAATATGCGGATTACACGAATTATGATTAGTCAATATATGGTATTATCCACGAATATATCACAAAATCCAGATACGCGAATTATCATCGGTGAATATATGGGATTATCCACGAATTATCATGAATTATCTCACTTGATATGCCAGCTATCACCGCCAGTTGAAATGCGATCTGTCGTCGGATATGCGAGGTATAAGCACTTGAAATGGGTTTTGAAATGCGATATGTCCTCGAATACGCGAGGTATAACCACTTGAAATTTGTTCTGTGAACCCATACGCTGATGGATAAGCTGATCATTACGCTGATATGCAATCGTTTTCAATGGATATGCAACTGTTTACGCGAGGTCTCTGCCGTTTATCTGAAGATATCTCATCGATATGCGAGTAACATCCGTCGAATATGCGGAAATCTCACTGGTTATGCGAGCTATCACTACCGATATGCAAATTAAGATACGCGACCTATCAGTGAATCGCGAATTATCATAAGAGATAGTAATTATCAGTGGATAGGCGGGTTATGAGGAGGGATATGCAGATCATTACACGTATTTTCTGGGGTTTTAGCGAAATTAAATTGAGAACGGTCAGATTTACCCAAGTTCGATTCTCATCGGGTATCATTTTCCCATTCAAGCTTTAAAAAACAAAACAATGAGGAGTGATCAGTGTGTGTAGCTAAATAACAACAACATATCCTTCACAGTAACTCTGTGACTGCGATTTCGAGAATTCCCCTGGCATTTTGGCCGGGCATCGAATCGATCTATGAACCTAATGCCGCTCTCTCCCTCCAAAAGCTTCCTATCATAAAACGTATCGAATGTCCCATTCCCGTTATAACAATCCTCTTCTAATTCGGATCCTAATTTTCTCGGTTTGGGAGCCAAGATTTCAATTCCACCGTCTTGAAAGTACCAAATCATAACAAATTGCAAAGTATAAGTAAAGACATTCCAGCTCTCAGTTTATGAAAAAATCGTCGAGAATGCATGGCGGGCTCCATTCGGAGGTCCTTGCGAAGGAGTTTACTTCATTCGAGAACAGGAGTGACTCGCCATAACAACCTGGTTTGAACAAATTGCATCAGAGGACAATCTTATTGATTTCCCTTACGGTGGCCTTTCGTTCTACCATTAAAATTGCTTCACATTTAACAATTCCTCACCAATTACAGCTGCATTTATAACTTCAATCAGTGGTGGGAGGGTTTACAGTACCGCGGGATAGTCTGAATTCTAACTATTCTGCATTTTGTTTTGTTTGTTTTGGTATATTAATTAACTTTATTCTGCATTTTGTTTTGTTTGTTTTGGTATATTAATTAACTTTATTCTGCATTTTGTTTGTTTGAAATTTGGTAAATATTTATTGCCCAAACGACCGGGTTTGCTTCATTCGAGAACAGAAGGTTGACATGCTGAAACTATGGCTAGCTCCATGGGGTTTGAGCAATTTTGGGGTCTGATGAGCAATTTTGGGCTGCATGGGGTTTGAGCAATTTTGGGGTCTATTGAGCAATTTTGGGCTCTTTCATGGCGGAACTTCTTAATGTCTGTATGTATTTGTTATCGCAGATCAAGGGAGATCAGGTCAGGAGCTCTAATGTCTGCGGCAGTTTATGTAAATACACAGCCCACGAGTTGGAAAAACTTTTAACATTAAACATTAATAATTCACGGCATTTCATTTCACCACTTTTTCTTTACAAATTCATTTTATTTTTATTTTTGTGTATATATATATATATGAATTTGTTAAGCTTTAGCAACGGCTAGATGCAAGAAGGCGAGGTGTTCTGTTGGTCCGCCAGATGCGTTCCATGAAAGAGAAGGCGTTAATAAAAGAAAATTAAGTGAAAGGCTATATATGTTAATTATAATTTATAATATTATTATTATTTTATAGTCTTAATATTTAATCTTTAAAACATATTAATACTCTTTAATAATAATATAATTAATATTCTTTAATAATAATAATATAATTAAAATTAATCCTTTAAATGTTAATATTTATTTTTTTAAATAATATATCTTATAAGTTAATATAAAATTAAATAAGTTAAATTTCATTATAAATGTATGATAATATCATAATGTATTATTATCAAGGAATACACTTTTTAACACATCTATTGTTACAATGTTGATTTAAGTAACACATTTCTTATATTGAACACACCTACCCTTGCTCTGACATTTTTATACATTTTAATATTTTTATTAAATAATAAAATCATATACTGGGCAAAATTTGACCAAATTGGGTGAAAAAAGAGTCATTCTTACATGATTTTGATGCTCTGAAGCTAATGGAACAGGTTTCATAGATGTTGGAGCACTTCTAAAAGTGTTTTTTCCACTTTGAATAATAATGAAGCCCAGGGCCACTAGGAGAGGAGGTCATGCCTAGATCAGCTTGAGACCATTTTCATAGATTGAATAGTCTATTTTGAGGTTTTCATTTTCAGATCAATAGGGTTTCCAAATAGTGACCAATAGGAAGGTACAAAATCCTAGAACCCAAACATGATAATTGTTGTTAGCACTTCGTAGTTTTCCTAGGTTGAGGAGGAAAACTTCAGAGGTAACCACAAACCACTTGTAGGATTAGAAACTAGCATTTCCAATCCCAAAGAGGGATCTCTCTTGATAGATTTCAATAAATCATAGTCTAGGGTTTTGGGCTAGGTATGAATATCAAGGTATTGGTTTTAAAATTGTGGTTGCAGAATGAAGGAAGAACCCATTGGGCAAGGAGTCATAAGGATTTTCAGTAATCAATCACAGATAGATAAAGGAAAGCTTCAATTACGACCAGGTAGGAAAACTCTTGGATATTATAGAGTTGTTGGGGGTGGATGAGATGAATAATATTTAGGATAAATTCAAATATGGAGCATACACAAATGAATTATACACATAAATGTTAGAAGAAAACAGTGAGATTTATTAACACGCCAGAGCATAATATTGCAAGAAAATTCTACTCATCATCTTCTTGTAAACAATTTAAGAAAGAGTACCCATGTGAAACTTGAAAGAAAAACGTATTTAAAAAGAGGAAAACATCACCATTTTCTTGACATAAGAATCCTGAAACCAAGCGTCCTTTGTATTGTTGAATTGATTACTTCTATTTGAGCTCCATAACTTACAATCAAAGAAAAAGTCTTCTTTTACTTCACAATCAACCCCTTCTACATTCAAGATGATGAAATATATGCAAAATATTGTTCCTAAGTTTAAGGTGGTCGAAACCCACCCATTCCCAATTTATATGGAACTGATTTCATGAAAATAGGAAAGACAAACCACTAATCTAGAAAATAGAAAAACATCTTTGACTTTTACCTACAAAATTGCCTACACTCCTAATACATTATAATTGTACAAATCAACATGGATGAATTCTTTTATAATGGTAGAACATAAATAATTAAATGATCAAAGACTTCATTTTCCACACTAAGGTGAAAATTTGGTCGAAAAATTTTTATGTCTTTAAGCGCAACACTTACTGAGCGCAACACTTCCTGAGCGCAACACCTCCTGAGCACGTCATATGTACTTCTATTTATTTGACTTCATGAATCGATGAAATCATATAGAAAAATTTGTATATGAACTTTATTTTGTAATGAGAACATATATTCCCCGTAGATATAGAAAAATTTCCCAAAATGTGACCTTGAAGGAATACCAGTTTAGTTGCTCTTTTTGTGCACACATCTATGGGTAGAAACTGTATTTTGTGAATATATGTCAAATGGTGAGTCCAAATGGGCTGAGTTTTTACAAAAAGTGAATATCATCATAATTCATATTCACAAAAACTTGAGCCAAGTACGACCCACATATATCGATAAAACAGTGATTGTGTTTGAGCGCAACGACTGATAGTTTATAAATATCTCCCAAACCATGATAGTCGTGTAAAAACTGAGAGAGGTTTTTGTTATTTGTCCCATTGTTGAAAAATATTTCTTTTTTTCCAAATATTCATCTCAATTTGGTCAGAAATAAATCTTAAATTTGACTATGTGAAAATGTTGCGCCTGTGCGCAACGCCATCTATTTTTCATTTTTTAAGCCACAATCAGGTATCTAAAAAATATGCACATGTTGGTGATGATGTTGACACTATTAGTGATAAAACACACTCCTTTCAAGCCTCCTTTCACAAAAGATGCAAAACATTCATCTATAGACCAAAAAATCGAACCCTAATGCTTTATCAATAATGCATCAAACTTCTGGTTGATGTCTAAAGTGTCTAAAAAGGTGAATATAATGAAACATGGATTTTATCTTAAACAACATTTAATTCTTTTAAAAAATAATCAACACTAATATTTAAAAATACATATTAATAAATTTGTTACATAGATTCTACTCTTAGGTCTAAGGGATTTTAACTCTTGGGAACTTGGGAGTATAAGAACACGTTTTACCAGTTATATATCCAATGGAAAAGATGCCAGAAGAATGGAGAGGTTGAAGGATTATCGTAGATGCTAAAAAGGAAAAACTAGACTCTAGAAGAATGTGTAAAGAAGTGATGAAAATACAAAATGCCTAGTCACCTAATCCAAAATGTAACGGAACTTCTCATTAGCTCACAGTAGTTCTTCTATAGGGTTACTATCCCATCTCTCAATCTCTCTTCCATCAAAATATTTATCTATAATATTTTTAGCATCAACAATGAGGGGAAGCGTCCATGGCCACAACCTTATAGATAGAATTTAAAGAAAAGCTCAACAGAGTTTTTGATTTTGTAGGAAACCAAAGTGTCTACAAAGATGATAAAGAAATTAAAAATCATTGTTGGAAAGGAAGAAACTTGATGGCTCTAGATTCCAAAGGGAGCAACAGTGTTCCACCATCCCACTGCCATAACAAAAAGCGTGTTTCACAACCTTGTGTGGCATGTCAAAACATACTCGGCAAGGAGCCACAAGGAGAAGTTGGCCTCTATTATGTTAATGTAGTGCTGAGAATTTGGGGGGGGGGGGGAAGTTGAAACTTCCCCTAACAATACTAACATGAGTGATACTCCAATTATTGTTGTGTAATGGAAATCCTACATCAAAGGGAAGTGCTTATAAAAATCCACAAAAAAACCCAAATTTGTAATGTCGAATAATTTTACGGAGGAATCAAGCAAACACATGAAAGACCATCCTCTCATTTGTAAATTCATGCCGATCTTGCCATTAACCTAAAGGCTTTTTTCATGGTGATTTTTGCACATTTTTAAAAATCAAAAGAGGTTCTTTGAAATTGCCTCGTATCCCCTCAATAACGCATGATTATTTATGCATTTCTAGGATGAATGCTACAACCCGAACAAACATAAATTTATTGCTTCGTTTATTTGGATATGGATCTTCTCATTACTAGAAGACCTCTAGGAACTTGAATATCTCGAGGTTATAGTCAATGAAATAAGAGAAATCATGAGGGTTTTAAAATCATGAAACAACGATCGTTATCTTCCTAACCAAGAATTTATGTCTATATGAAAATCTTGAAGCCGCTCCCTGAACCAATTAACATCGATTTCCACAATTAAATCTAGATGCAACACTTCGATTACAAACATGTCATATTTTAATTCCAACCATGTTATGAAATTCAATGGTATTGGCGGAAAGCTAGGATGTATAGGTGATCAGATTTTGGATTAGGGGAAATTTTTTTCCAAATATTCAAAGTGCTCAAAATCTATTGGAAACTTAACAACAGTGAATATCTCGTTGTCGGGAACTTGGCACAATTCGTTTCGTCGAAAACAGAGTCTAGATGAAGAAGATAGAGCATGTTGTTCGTTTTCCTAAACAACTAAAACAATTGCAGAACATGACATAATGGTGACATGGCAGCCCAGTCAGCAGAGCACAAATATTCTGGGAATATTCTTCAATTTCACCCAATGACACTGTGACAAGTTTCATTGCATGAATTTCTAGTTTGGTTGGAAGGTGAATTTGTTTTATGAACTAGTGGACCCTATCCAAATTCCGAATTGATTTTATTACAAATTAGTTCGAATTCCATACATATCCTATGGTAGAATTATATGAAAAGTATGGAGTTGGTGCATTTCAATTATATATAAAGGTTTTGTGTGTGTGTGTGTGTGTGTGTATATCGGTGAAAAAATATACAACAACGAAGGGTGGAGTTTGGGGTTCGACCCCATGACCTCCGCTGAATGAATGGAGTAGTAAACCAAAAGCCCAAGACATTAATACTTAACAATCTATGCATTTGAGCTATATTTGATGTCTTATATTTGATCCAACGGAGGTTTGGAGGGGGCTAGCCCCCTCCCCATAAGACCTTACCATTGGACCAATGGAAGGTGGTGTCAATATTAAGAGTGCGGATTAAATGATTAATATGGCTTTATTAACCCATAATCTAAGATTGAAGAACTAAGCATTCTTCTAATGTTGGATTAGAGTTAAACGCGCTTAATACGCAAAACTCAAACTTATCTGATAATTAATCTTTGATTAGCATTAATAAAATACAGTTAAATTGGTGGAATTTTCGGCAGAACCACCAATATAGGAGCTGCCCCCAAATTTGGCGGCCCTAACTAGAGTTTTCTCGAGTTTTGGAAGCAGTTTACTAGGAAAATTTGTTTTGGGCATATATTGTGCAAAATTTGACCAAATTGGGAGAAAGAAGAGTCATTCTTAGATTATTTTGATGCTCTAAAGGTAATGGAACAGGTTTCAGAGGTGTTGGAGCACTTCTAAATTTTTTTTTCCACTTTGAATATTAACGAAGCCTAGGGCCACCAGGAGAGGAGGTCATGCCTAGGTCAGTTGGGGACCATTTTCATAGATTGAATAGTCTCTTTTGAGGTTTTTGGGTCTTTTGAATCCAATTGAGTAGGTTTCAAAGCCATTGGAGCACTGTAGGTGAATGTGATAAAACATTTTACCATTAATCCAAAGAGGGCCTAACATGTTGAAGCAGGTCCATGGAGATGTAGACCAGGAGGGGTGAACTTTTTTATCAACTATTATGTAATCTGTATGATGTGTGTTATTTCTCTGCATTTTATTTGTTGTACATGATATTTTAACAACTAATTAACTCATAAATTCCTCATAAAAAACACAAAAACTTGACACATAAACCACTTCACAAATGGCTAATTTGAGACGATCCTAAACACATTTTTTTAATACTGATGAGGGAGATAGCACAACAAAACTAGTTTCCCCATATTCAGATTAATAGGGCTTCTAAATAATGACCAATAAGCAAGTACAAAATCCTAGAACCCAAGCATGATAATTGTTGTTAGCACTTCATAGTTTTCCTAGGTTGAGGAGGAAAACTTCAGAGGTAACCACAAACCACTTGTAGTATTAGAAACTAGCCTTTCCAATCCCAAAGAGGGATCTCTCTTGATAGATTTCAATAAATAACAGTCTAGGGTTTTAGGCTAGGTATGAATATCAAGGTATTGGTTTTAAAATTATGGTTGCAGAATGAAGGAAGAACCCATTGGGCAAGGAGTCATAAGGGTTTTCAGTAATCAATCACAGATAGATAGAGGAAAGCTTCAATTACGACAAGGTAGGAAAACTCCTGGATATTATAGATTTGTTGGGGGTGGATGAGATGAATAATATTTAGGATAAATTCAAATATGGAGCATACAAAAATGAATTATACACATAAATGTTAGAAGAAAACAGTGAGATTTCTTAACAATCTAGAGCATAATATTGAAAGAAAATTCTACTCATCATCTTCTTGTAAACAATTTAACAAAGAGTACCCATGTGAAACTTGAAAGAAAAACATATTTAAAAAGAGGAAAACATCACCATTTTATTGACATAGGAATCCTGAAACCAAGCATCATTTGTATTGTTGAATTGATTACTTCTATTTGAGCTCCACAACTTACAATCAAATAAAAAGTGTTCTTTTACTTCACAATCAACCCTTTATATATTCAAGATGATGAAATATATACAAAATATTGTTCCTAACTCTAAGGGGGTCGAAACCCACCCATTCCCAATTTATGTGGAACTTATTTCATGAAAATAGGAAAGACAAACCACTAATCTACAAAATAGAAAAGCATCTTTGACTTTTACCTATAAAATTTCCTACACTGCTAATACATTGAAATTGTACAAATCAGCATGGATGAATCCTTTTATAATGGTAAAACATAAATAATTAAATATTAACATATGAAAATTCCAACCAAGTCAAGAACTTCCATGAAGCACCTGACCATAGATTGGCTAAACCAAATATTTCTTTCATCCAATCAACACCACCCCATTTTCCAAGCATGAATGTGGGTCTCATGGAATAGACCAAGAAAAAACAACCAGGGCTTCCAGAGGCCAAACCACCTCAACCCTTAACCATAGGGATTCCACCTGTATGGTATAGAAATCAATAACATAATGAGATCATTCTCTAAATAAGTTTTCCAAGGCCCTAGGAACTAGTAACTCAACCCACAACTATCACAAGGCTCTAGAGAATTTGTCTAATCCAACTCTAAGGACCAATAACTCAATCCACCAAAGGTTCCAGAGCATTTGTCCCAACCTAGGATCTAGGACTAGTAACTCAACCCAAGATATTACAAGGCTCTAGAGTGTTTTTTCCAACACACAAACATAGGAAAAAACTAAGATCCAATAAAAAAAAAAGGAAGTGCAAAAACCCATAATTCCATGGCTATCCAAGAAATGGCAAGGCAATGTTCAAATCTCTATCAATCCAGGAAACCTTCCATGATAATGAAAACACATAACCAAATAATCACATGCATATACGATGTATCAAAAAATGAACATGGATATCATACATATAACATGTTACCTGCAGTTAATCCAATTGTAGTTGTTTATATCGATGTCTCCATGTCCTTCCTTGCTTCCTTTTCCTTATTTCTCCAATCCAAGTGAATAATGGCTCCAAGAATGCTATAAGTATATTAGAGTGTATGAGAGAGTGTGAATGAAATGAGAGAGTCAAACTGAAAACTGAAAAAAGGCCTACCACCCTAATGTTATCGTCAATCCCTCATGTGTTTTTCTCCACCACAAGTCCATCATCTCAAAGGATTTCTACCATCACCTTTGTATTACTGCTTATTTGAGACCCATGTACTCTATCGACTACATTGAACTTCCTTTTCAGTGCTACATTATCCTTGTCACCTTTATCCTAAGGACAATAATATATGTGGGGTGGAATCCTTATAATAAAATTAAAAAAATATGGAAACATACCAAATAAAATCGAAATTTCATTTAGTTAGTTTCAACGATTTCAACACTAATTATATTTCTAAGACTTAACATGATGAATTTGTCTTTCAATTGTTCGGAAAAGCATTAGATTATGTGTAACTTTCTAGCACTTCTCAAATTTGGTTTTGGTATATTATCATTATTTACTTGAAATTTGGTTTTGGTATATTATCATTATGGATGGAAGCTTTTGTACTCCATCCCTTTTCTAGAACATGTCATGATTTTGAGATATACGTGGGGTGAAATATTCCCTTAGATTTAGAGCTTAACAAAATATATTCTTCCTTTATTTTAGAGTATAAAATGACTTTCCTCTACGTAAATTTCAAGTAATTTTGCATAGGTTTGGAGAGGGGAAACATATTATACAATATTTCGACAGAGAAACAGAACAATGATTATACAACAAATTCTCCAGTACTAGATTTTCACAAAGAAACATGTGCTTTTGATTACTTTTAAGATTTGAGAATAAAAAATATTAAAGTGTAATTGTATTTAAAAAGCTTTGGAATAAATTTACACTGGTACATTTTTGAACTATGAAATAAGATGAGAAAATATTAGATTATTTTATTTGAAATTGAAAAAAACTTCAATTTTAACATCCCATTTCAAACAATAACGGAGTATACATTTTGTAATATATTTATTTTGGGAAAAAGAGAACTCCTACACTTTAAGACCATATTTAAACCAATAACGAAGTATGTATTTTTTTATATGGTTGGTTTGGATAAAGAAAAAAAAAATGTGTTCTTAAAACATGTTATTTTAAGATTTTTTAAAAATATTTAAATTTTTCAAATGAAATTATTAGTTTTCAATTGTAATTGAAATTTTTTTCATTTAAAATATAAATAAATAATAATAAAAAAAAACAATTTGAAAAAGTAAGAAATATCAATTATTCAATAAATAAGATTTTAAATAAAAATGCATTGTCTTTTAAAATTGTAAATGAAATATACACATCTTTATGAATTTTTACCAAGCCATAGATCCTATTCATAGATCCTGTTCATATGAATTTGGCTAGCCATATCTTGTGAGATGATAATACACATCTTCATCAACTATTCCCAAATGTTGTATCATTTGCTTAAGCTTCTAGTACATGTCATCATGCTTCCCTGCATGAAAATATGCTCTTGAAACTCTATCCCATATAAACTTATAGTTGATGTGTAATTCACATGTATTCTCCTGCTAAGAGCATCTAAAACAATGTTCTCCTTTCCATTGATATAACTGATCTCAAATTCAAAATTGTTGAGGTAGCCAACCATGTAGCTTTCCTCGCATTCAAATTAGATTGGTAAAACAATAATCTCAACCCACTCTGATCACTCATCAGAACAAATCTCCTACCAAGAAGATAGTTCCTCCACACCTTGAGGAAGAATGATAACTTCTAACTTAAAATCTTGAGTTGCATAATTCAACTCATGCTCATTGGTTTCCTTGAAACATGTCATACCACATGTACTTCCTACAACAATATTCCACCGGGTCCACTTCCTTAAAATTAATTTGCCACACCACAAACTCTGAATATAGATACGCAATCTTCAATACTAGAGCATTTTGTAGCAAATAAAGCAGCGCTTAAAACTTGGTTGAAAACTCCTATATTCATTAAAGCTTCTTTCCTTTTCTTTGCGATTATTGTCGGATCGCAGATCAGATTAATTTATTTATGAACCACTGCGTAGTAACCTATCATTCCATGAATGATATAGAAAAATCTATATAAAAATCGCTTCCAAATCTTAGGAGTGAACTTTGTATCTCTACGCGGATAAAATTTTCTTGAACACATGCTTAGTATTGTATCTCCTTGATGAAGATCTGAGCTATGTCACTAGATGAATTAGAATACTTTACTACAATGAAGTGAGCTACCTTTGTCAATCTGTCAATGAAAACCATAATGTAGTTATGTTGTCTCTATGTCCTCGGAAAAATTATAATGAAGTCCATGGAAATGAACTCCCATTTCCATTATGGAATTGGAATTGGCTAAATCAAACCAATTGGGTGCTTACATTCATCCTTTACATGTTGACAATGAAGGCGCCTAGCAACAAAATCAACCACATTTTTCTTTACATTCGGCTAATAGTATAAATTATTCATTGGTTTCAACATCTATTGATATCCAAGGTGACGAAAATATGGTTCGACATGAAACTCTATCAAGATAAGCTTCTCGACTCATTTTCAACCAACACATAGATCCTATTCATGAATTTGACCATGCCATATTTTGTGAGATGATAATACATATCTTCATCACCTATTCCCTAATGTTTTATCATTTGCTTAATATTTTAGTTCATGTCAACATCCTTCCCTGCATGAAAGATCTTCTCCTCCAATTCTATCACATCTAAACTTATAGTTGATCTATGATTCACATGTATTCTCCTGCTAAGATAATCTGCAACAATGTTCTCCTTTCCCTTGATATAACTGATCTGAAAGTCAAATTGTTGAGGTATCCAACCATCTAGCTTTCCTGGCATTCAAATTAGGTTCGTCAAACAAGAATCTCAACCCGATGTGATAACTCATTAGAACAAATCTCGTGACAAGAAGATAGTTGCTCCATGTCCTCAAGGAAAGAATGGTAACTTCCAACCCAAAATCATGAGTCGCATATTTAAACTCATGCTCATTCGGTTTCCTTGACACATATCATACCACATGTAATTCCTACAATAATACTCCACCAAGTCGTTCCTTGCAATTAATTTTTGCACACCACAAACTCTAGATCTAGATCTGTAATCTTCAAGACTAGAGAATTTGTAAGGAAATGCTTCAACTGATCAAAGTTTGTTGCACACTCCTATATTCATTAAAACTTCTTTCCTTTTCTACCTTAAATATTTAATGAGATAACAAATCCATGTTGTTCTTTTGAACTAACATAATGTTTCATCGATCACATGAATGATCTCATCTCATCCACATTCCTAGGAGTATGTCACTCCATGAGATCTCTAATATTTTTTGGGTCCACTTTTGTGCCTTCCTTGGAACAACATGTCCCAAGTAATCAATTTAATTTTGAAATAAATTACGCTTGTTGAGCTTGGAATACAAATGATGCTTTCTAAAAAACCTTGACACTACTACCAGGTGTTCTGCATGTTATTCCTAATTCTTAGATTATATCAATATATCATTAATGAAAACTATAATAAACTTTTCTAGGTAAGGACGCAACATACTATTAATCAAACACATGAAGGTATCTAGAGAATTAGTCAAAATAAAAGGAACCACAACATACTCATAATTCCCATACCTAGTACAAAATGTATTGGTTAATTGGTTTAGCAGTGTAATTTTTGTTCCAAGGGGGGGAGTCATGGTTAGTTTGTTTCATGGTCCTACCACGTTTTCTGGAGGAATTTGATGGAGGATATCAAGGCACCACACTAAAATATGCGAGCATGGATGGAAGCTTTTCTACACCATCCCTTTTCTAGAACATGTCATGATTTTGAGAAATACGCGGGGTGGAATATTCCCTGAGATTTAGAGCTTAACAAAATATATTCTTCCTTTATTTTAGAGTATAAAATAACTTTCCTTTGCGTAAATTTCAAGTAATTTTGCAGAGGTTTGGAGGGGGGAAATATATTATCAAGATCAAACCCAAAAATGGAACACTCACATGCATCATCATTTGGAGGAGTTTGTTGGATGATACTGAGACCTGATGTTAAACCCTATTCATAAAGAAATTGCTCGATCTAAGGGAGAAGAATCCACACATAGATACCCCGTATTAGACAATGAGGTCTTGGTATAATGGGCTCAGTGGATCCTTGATATAGGGCACACGAGTGGTTATTTTAACTAGTACTCCCAAACGATTTCCCTTTACTAGCAGATGAGTTTTTTTATTAGGGCACACACTACTAGATTGATAAGAGCATAGGGACGATGCCCTTCATTCCTTGGAGCACCTTCACTGCTATCTAAGAGACTCGGACTGTATATTAGGCAAACTAGAGGAGTAGCTTGGTATTCCCCTTGTGGTGGGAATTGCTCATGAAGGCTCAAAGGAGATTTTTTAGATTGTAGTCTGAGATTCAGAGTTCTCAATGTAGCTATCTCATGTTTTTTTATGTGTTTCCTATGATATTAGTGAATTTCTATTTAGTGCATGTTAGGATAGAACTGTAGTTATATTTTGAATTTTGTAGTTTCCTTTTGTTATCATTTTCCTCCCTATGGAGAGTCTTTTTATGGTTATGATATGGTCTGGTTGTGAGAGATTGACAATAAATAAAAAAAGAGAAGAAGATATATCTCTTGATATAATATCAAGTTTCAATAGGAAATAAAAATTTCACCTTAGAAAAACTAAAAATATAAATTATCCAAACTATTAGGCATCTTTGAGGGCAGCCTCTTCGGACCATTGCGAACATGGTGGGGTGCGTCGCCGTGGTAGGCGGAAAAGAAAGAAAATTTGTTTATTTTCGGCTATACGAATTTTCATTAAGCCGATATGCGGATTACCACGAATTTTTTTTCAGAAGAAAAAAACGCTGAATATATTAGAATATAAATAGTACATTGAACATGCATAATCTCAGCTATGAAGAGCAATAGCAAGAATTCCATCATACTAGCTAGATACCTCAACTCCCTTGTATGAAAAGAGCATGAAAGTATTTTGTCGGCCTCCCCATATCGGGATTTTACATCCCACTCAGAATGACCTTCATTCAGATTGAGAAAATTATAATAGGAAAGTTTGAATGAACCGAAAATATATTGGGCCTTCAGACAATAAGACAAAAATGATTTGGATTAGAGATCAGCTATTGTGAGTGATTGAGAAGTTAAACAACAACGAATATGTAATGATATCTCCCCTGTAATATCGTGTATATCAGTCAAAATAAGCGCTGATCAATCATCCCCGCTTGTTAGAAATTGGCAGACTCACAGATAAAACTTATGTATCATAGCTTGCCAATCCGGATGGTCCCATCAGGCTCGTTTGCATTGTATTACTTCTGGCTCGCTTGTAATATGTGTCCGTCACGCATGATACCACAATACCCGGCTCGCTTGAAGACAAAAAATAGGCACTAACAGTAGTAAGAAAAAACGTTCACACAGTCAGGCAATCAGTTTATAGAGCATGTATGACAGCCCGATAAATATGTAAAACTGGACAGGCTCGCTTGTATTGATGTCATCTGGCTCGCTTGTAATATTTGTCCTTTTCGGCATTAAACATCGAACCCGGCTCGCTTGTATATTGTGGTAGGCCAATATTGAAGGACTGTACAGGCCCTCTTGTTATACATTAAAACAAATCATGCACCTTTGAGTAAACGATTCATCCTCTATTGAAAGTCTGTGTGTCCAGTCTGATTAAGATTATAGTGCCCTGCAAAAAATCTGAAGACATTACAGTCATAACAAAAAACATAGCATTACCACGTTATGGAATTGGGATAGAAGTTTGCCAGAAAGATAGGCCATCTCTGAACAGTTGGACCTGCATAATCCCAAAATCAGAGTTCAATCCTTTTCTGGACAATCCATCAGCTCTTGTATTGTTTTCTCTCTATATATGATTGATAGGCGGTTTGTCGAGTGTGGCCCATAAACCTCTAACCCTTTGTAACCAGTCCAGTAGACCAGGCCACATCATGACCATATCTCCTGTAATCCATCCAATAACGATATGTGAATCCCCATATACATGTACCCCCTGAATCTGAAGATAGACAGCAATTCGAAGAGCGCCCCAGAGTGCAATCAGTTATGCCTTGTTGTTGGACCCCCGACCAGCATTCCAATAAATATGAACCGGTTCCCACTGAGAAATTTTAATCCAGGCTCCACATCCCATCAGTCCCTCCTCACAAGCACCATCAAAATATATCGCCGGAATTGAGATCTCATGAGGTCTAATGCGCTTGGAGCAATCCGTGACAGAAACGCAAGGGGATGGGCGTTCCTCCATCCAACCAAGTATGTAAGCGAAAACCTGTGAAATCTGGAATGGCGTTTCCTCAAAAATCAATCTATTTCTACCCCGCCAAACCTCCCATATGAAAAATAATGGCAAAGATTTAAATTTTCCTTTTAGTTTATCCCATTCCAAAGCACCATTCAAGAAGTCAGATGGAGCCCACGCAGAACCCATGTAGTGAATGGAAAAGAGCTTCCACAAATGCAAGATGACGGGGCATCTAAAAAATAGATGGTCTATTGATTCCAGGTCAGCACAGCATATGTGACATCTATAGGGTCCCGAGAAGCCTCGACGGAGCAGGTTTTCACCCGTGAGGATCCTACCCTTCCATACCAACCAACCGAATAGCACAATCTTGGTAGGAATCTTCCTCCGCCAGAAAGGATAGAAAGAGGTTGACATTTGATCCCTATAAGAAGCCGAATTAAGGACCCTGTATACATCTTTGACAATAGGCGCTCCATCATGAATGGGGCCATCCCATTCAATTATATCACCACCAGCATTCCAATTAAAACCTACTGCTCTGAAAGCGTCCCGAAGCAAGTCCCATTCATTCGCCACATTCGCCGGCAAACCTAGCTGTACCGCACTTTTGAATTCTGGAGCACCGAAGGACCAGACTCTAATAGTCTGCGATATGAACATTATACCCCTGTGTGATAGGCAGTGCACCAGTAGCTGAGAGGGGCCGAGACATGTGGGGAGACCGATAATTTTTTTGAATGTGAAAGGGATATTACCCCCATCCCTAAACTGCCATGCAAGCCTTTCGGAAATATGACAAATAATCTTCTTGAAGCTGTTCCAAATGGCCGATATAAACCTGGGGTGGGGGAAATTTGAACATAGAATTTGCTGTAGGATATCGCCATTAATATATTTGCATTTGATTACAGCATTCCATATACCATTTCCATGTAAAGGTTTCCAAAAGGATTTTATAAGCAGCGCCATATTGAGAGTCCTTCTGTTGAGAATCCCCCATCCATCGTGCTCCTTAGATCTGCAAAGGCACTCCAATTTAACTAGATGTATTTTATGAGTCATCGAAGCCCCTCCCCATAAAAATTTAGCCATAATTCGATTCAATATTTTGATGATGCCATCAGGAATATAGTACAGATGTCCCGAATATACCAGCATTTGTGATAGTACCGCCTAGATTAAGATTACCCTACTGCCCAAGGATAACCACCTATGTGTCCATCCCGAAATCTTCCGGCGGAATTTGTCAACCATCCAGGTCCAGTCCTGGATCTTATATCCACACGGTTTGATCCTGAAGCCCAAGTATGTGAACCCAGTAGCAGCCTCCCTAATGTCGATCCCCATGAATTCAGCGATAAATTCAACCTCCTGCAAATCTCCATATTCATATATAATAAAGGATTTTCCTCTGTTAATATTCAGACCTGTGGCAGCTTCAAAACGATTAAACATTAAATGTATATACAACCAGTGGTTCCGTTTTAGATATCCATACAAAAGCAGATCATCGACAAATAAGGAATGTGAACAGGAAACTTCATTGGAGAAGGAGAAGCCTTTAATACAACCTCGCCTCTCCGCACTATGCATAATACCACTGAAACTATCCATGATAAGAATGAATATCAATGGGGAGAGCGTGCAGCCCTGTCTCAATCCACGCCCAGCAACAAAAAAGGTAGTTGGGATACCATTTATAAGAACTTCATAACGAACTGTAGAGATGCAGGACATTACCCATCTAATAATCCTTATAGGGAGACCAATCTTCATGAGCACAAGCCTAATATATGACCAATCAATTGAGTCATAGGCCTTATGTAGATCCACTTTCATCAGAATAGCCTTCCATTTCTCCGAATGAATGGAGTGTACAACTTCTTGTGCAACTGCCACTGCATCATGGATGGAGCGACCCTTAAGGAATCTGTATTGCTCTTTTGAGATACTGTCTGACAGTATTCCTTTGAGACGTTCAGCTATAATCTTGGAGTTTATCTTGTAGAGCACATTACACAGCGAAATCGGTCTGAAGTCTGTAAATGATTGGGAATCATTCAATTTAGGAATCAGTGCAATGAAAGTAGAATTAAGGTTTGCCGGCATATCTCCCGTTGTTATGATATGTTCAATGATCTGGGTCAAATCCTTCCCCATCAAATCAAAGAAGTGTATGAAGAATTCTGTAGGCCACCCATCAGGCCCCGGACATTTATCCGAAGAAAATGCTTTAAGGACCTTTAAAACTTCATTCCCTGAAACTGTACAATCCAAGATCGAAATGGCCTCAGCATCAAAAAATCTATTGACATGCTCTAAAAGCCATACCTGGTTCTCATAATCGATGCCGGCCTGTCTCGAGTAGAAGGATGAAAAGTAAGCTAGCGCTTCTTTTTGGATTTCCTGTGAAGTATAAGCCACTGAACCATCCTCTCGTTTAATGCACCATATAGTATTCCTATTCTTTCTCCCAATTGCAAACTTGTGGAAGTACTTTGTGTTTAAATCACCCTCTGCCAGCCACGTAATTCTGCTCTTCAACCTCCAGGTGACCTCTTCAATCCTGAGGATTTCTCTTTTTCTTTCACCAAGCCTTATTAGTTCTTGTAGAATGTTCTCGTCGGGATGAGCAATAATAAAAGAGGATATAATCACCTCCATATGTCTCTGTATTTCCCAATATTCCTTTTTAAGATTCAGTTTCTTTTGACGTTCCCATGTCTTGGAGGCACTCTTAACCTTTTGAAGTCTGTAGTGAAAGAAATCCCAAACATCTGCAAACGGCATGTCATATTCTGCTCGCCAAATCTCCTCAACCATACCTGTGTATTGAGGGTCTTCGAGCCATATTCTATTGAACTTGAAGGGTCGACCAAGTACTTCCTCATTTTTGGACCAAGAGAAATAAATTGGCATATGGTCGGATATGTCAAATACCAGGATCATCGATCTTGGATTCTGTATGATGTCCGCGACAGATTCTTTCACCATCACCCGATCAAGCCTCTTTCCAATGTATTTATCACCCCCTCGCTTATTGGACCAAGTTGGCGCCATTGGAAGTGGCCTAATGTTCTTCAGCCCTTGTGTGTAAAATATGTCATTTAGAAAACCAGCGAGGGGATCCAAACGAGCAGCTTTGCCCCAAATCTCATCTGCATTAAGGGTTGAATTGAAGTCACCCATCATTATAAGATTTGGCAGTGCCAAAATGCCCGATGCCTGCATTCTATTCCAAAAAGCCACCCTATTAGCATATGGAGCATATATGTTAATAAGATTAAAATTTCCTGGCAAACCTCTGAGCCACCCTGATAGCAGAATACCCCCAAAAAAGCTAAATGCCCTGAAAGCAACAAAATCGGGATTCCAAATGGCGATCAACCCTCCAGACCGGCCACTTGAGTTAATCGCCACCGCCTGCCATCCTTTCCTGATGTTTAAAAACATATTAATAGCCTTCAAACGAGTGGACATGGTCTCCTGTCCCAAAAATACGACAGGGTTCCTGGTATTAAAAAATTCCTTGAGGTAATGGTATTTGGGGGCATCGCCCAAACCCCGTAGATTCATTGAAATAATGTGATTCATGAGAGTGATTTCCGCGGGTGGCTTGCTCTAAGCGCCCTGGTTGAGCCCTGTGGTCCATCATAACCAGCAATAGGAACATCTGACAGGCCGACATCATCATCGGAAAACAGAGACACAGACTTTAACTTGCCTTTGTTCAGCCTGCACGCTGCCTTTGCCTTCTTCTTAAGAGAGTATATAGCTGTAGATAAGCCAGAAGAGTTTTTTGGTGGTGAGGGAATAGGTTTGTCAAAGACCGTTAAGGCAGCCAGGTCAATGTTGGGGTTCCCCAATAGCGAATCAATATCACTTCCTATTGAATTCCTAGGGGAGTCATATAGGTTTATAGGGCCAGATTTGTCTGGTGGATTGTGTGACGAGGCGAAGTTAACCCCAAAGTTCGAGTAGTCATCTATCAACAGACCTGTACGAGAAGATTCCCCCCACATAAAACCGGTTTGTACAGAGGCAGGTCATTCTCCGGAGAGCTCAATTCACCAGAATGTATAGGAAACATGACTTGTAAGGCCTCATTGTGGGATGTAGGCTCTGTCCCCATTGCTTTCCCTACCTTACTACAAGAGATGGTATTATTGTCTGGAAAGTTTGAGTCATTTGGGCCAAAGGAAGGGCATGGGCCTGGGCCATCTATGTCCTCCGGAATATTTATGGCATGTGATCGGTCAGAATTTGGTGTATTACTGGTTTGTGGCTGAAGAACCCTATATAGTTTACTACCAACAGAAGGATGGCTTGCAATATTAGGAGGAACCATAGAATCCGAAACGGCAGAGACAGTTTGGCCATTTACAAAATTTTAAGGTTCATCATCATGGGGTATATTGAAGGACATACCTTTTTTATCACCTCCCGATGTGCCTGAGCCCCCATTGCGTCTTCCTTTGTCGCCCAAAGCCAATTGACCCTGTCTCGCTTTGCTAATACGAAGCCTGAAAGGGCAATGATCCCTAAGATGGCCTGTTTTATGGAAAATCAGGCATCTAAAGGGTATGCCCCAAAAATCAATATGCTGACGGTGCCTTCTGTTGCACCAGAGCAAATCAACATCACCTGGGAGGTCAGCCATATAGTTTATCTCAACCAAAATCCACGCAATCCACTTATCAGCAGTGCCCACAATGCTGGGGTCGATATATTTGGTATCACCGATTGAGTCACCAATTGAGCGCAGTGCCTTGAGAGTCCAGAACTCCAAGGGCAAACCAGGAAGTTTGACCCATACCAATCTGCTTCGAGGGGCCTCCAACACCGGATTAAAACCAATATACCAAGGTATAATCTGTAAAAAACATCTTCCCCGAACCCAAGTGCAATCTGTCACCTTGTGGACATCCTTTTCATTCATAAAATGAACGCTGAACCATCCGTTAATAAGCTTACTGACAATGGGAGAATATCCAATAATGGATTTCCATTTCTTATTGACCCATGAAGCTGAATCAAAGTCCTCGCAGTCAGGGAATACCCATCTACAAACAATGGCCCTGCGCTGTAAACTCATCACCCGAATACAAAGATCATCGTAGTCCAGAGAGACCTCTTTTATCTCCATCCTTTGCTTGAAAACCTTCTTCTTACGACGATGAACTCTTCTATGATAATGTCCTCTGGACCGATATTTTGAAAAAATTTTAGACTCAGAGGAATCTAGAAATGCCTGCTTAATGATAGCGTCATCCGTTTGAAAGTCAGGTAACATGAAACCTTCGCCACCTTGCGCCCTGTCATCCATATAAGACTCGTGTCCCTTGCCGCTCATGTTGGGGAGTCGTCAAAAACGTATGAGGAGTCAATTCTTCTGCAAGTTCAGAGTGCTGCCACCTTGAGAATACGTCAGCCCGGACAGAAAGACGACGACGATATAAGGCCCTCAGGGATCACTTATGGAAACTGAAAGATGGGTAATCTCGAAATCATCAACCACAATATAATATGTATTAAGGATTGTCGTTGGGATTGCAGAATATTTTTTGATAGCCGTTGAGATAAGGGCCAGCTGTGTATAATGAATAATTTTATCTCCATCCACCAACCAATCGAGGCAAACGTACCCACCTCCGTCACCCGAACTAAATAGAATGTTTATGGGACGTTGAGTACATCAGAAAGGTCCATAAATAGCGATAAGAAGATTTGGGATTCACTTCATCCGAAGTCAGAATATAGAATAAACATATGTACTCTGGTAGAACTGAACAGCAGGTGCCCGCATCCCAACCTGACCGATCTATCTGTCCTCAAAATAATCACCCCCCGCCGTCAAACCACTTATATCGATATCATCCCGGAAAATTCAAAATCAATACATATCCGGCCATGTAGCCTCGAGCTAATCTTGGCAACAGCAACAGCAGAAGCAACCAGGGATCGACCACCACCTTCTGAATATCCTAAAACCAAAGCTTTTGCATGGGCGAGATACAACTACTAAATCCATGAAACAACGCCGATTAACCAACTCATGGGAGCCATGATTGAAACCATTTGTAGTAGCATCACTCGATGAATATGTATTCTCGTTACAACACTCCTAAATACTCATGAGCCCCACAGCCAACCTAAATGTGTAAAGAGTAGGAGCCCGACCACCAGCAGCGACAAAAAGCTCTTAAAGGTACCAGCAATAAACTATAACCATCCCAAGAAAACTGCACCATCAATCCACAATAGCCACTATGAGCACCCAAAACTGTCCAACCAGGGTTCCAGCTATGTATACTTTGCCGCACTCAATAAGCCACCATAAGCAAATCTCAATGGGTACCAGCTTGGTAGTCGCGGAAATAGCCACCAGGAGCAACAATTTTACCCTCAAAGGTTCCAGCTAGATTGATGGCATCAGCACCAAGAATTCAGTTTAAGCCACTAAAAGGAGCACTTTTGTCCATACTGGGTTCCAGCTTTAGCCCCTACCTTGACCATAGACCGGGGCCGTGATACTTTGAATCCTCGGCAGCACTTATAGATTACTATCTAAGTCCGTCCTACAACCCTGCTATTCTCAATACCTATGTTGTTTGTAAATAGCAATGAGAATGTAAATGGCCACCATAAGCCGCCAACCAGTAACACAGATGTCGCATAAATCCCAGAGATTCATCTCCATAATAACCATTCAGCTTATTCGAGAGCACAACCACCTCTCAGTCTGGCATACTCCTACAAATCTCTCCTCCCTGGAAAGAAAGAGCATCTTTCATATATTGTTTGGACTGTTTGCAGGCGAGATTTCAAAATCAGTGTGTTTTGTCATGCTTCTTGTCAAAATCAGTGTCTTGTGAACTTCTGAGCGCGCGTTTTTTAACAATTTTGAACCAGAATCAGTAGGATTTTAATTTTATATTTTTTCTCTTACAAGGAACACAAATATCCAAATATAATATCCAAATGTAAAAAGCATGTTAAAGGTAATTTTTTAATTTTTTTCCTAGAACATAAATATCAAAGTAACAGAAATATCCGAGTGTTATTATCTGAAAACTAAATTATCTGAATCTCCTCTTATTATATCCCATCGTGATTTTCCATCCTAAGTTTTTGCTAGCAAGGACTTGCTGCTTGGCAACTCATCTTGTTTCAATTTACTACCTTTAACCTTTAATATCTTTTTTTTCATCCTTCCCTATTCCCATTTCACAACTACTATCTAAACAGAAAAAATCTATAATCTAATTACGACAACCTTTTTACCTTTACCTGTTTTAACTTTATTTTTTAAGCTTGTTTATACGACATTAAATTTTTTTTTGCTTACCACAATTAATGAAATATGGATTTACAGTTGTAACAAGCGTTGCTACTCAATGCCATGCACATAAATGCCATATTCATTATATTTATCAAATCTGAGATATTATAGTACCATTTCTGTTACCTGCCATATTCTTTATATTTATCAAATCTGATATGATAGTACCATTTATGTTACATGGAATTATTAGTTTTTTTTTCGTCAACAATCTCAGTGATGCTCATCACTTGATTTGACTAGCTATAATAAATACAATAAGAAAACAGTGAAACGTACGTACAGAAATGTTAAGAAAACAGTGAAACGTACTACAGAAATATTAATCCTGAACAGAGATATTAATGTTGATCTACCTGTCTGTTTTGTTTGTTTTTTTTTTTTAAATTAATTTTTTTTCACAAATCTGTTAATCATTGTATTACAAGTAATAAAAGAATAATTTACATTTAAAAAAATTAAAATTTATATTTAATTTTTAAAATATTCAATTTAATATTTATATTTTTTAAAATTTTAATAAATTTTATAGAATTTCTCTAAAAATTTCAAAAGTGAAAATCTTTTGACATTAAAAAAAAAAAAACATACAACTTCATAACAAGAATCACTTGGGGGCAATGCCACTTCTATTGTTTTTTTGGACATTGGCACCATGTGGTATTTGTTTTTTGTAATCCTGTTATACAATAGTCTTTTAATTGATATAAATTCTTACTACCACCATGAAGTTTTAGTTTTTGTGATTAATATAATTTTTTAAAAGTAAAACCCAAAACACATTGAGTCAATCAAAAATATGCTTTTTTGATATTGGATGGATAGGAATAAACAAAACTTATAACAACCAATGATTTTTTGAAAAAGTGAATTGAGTTGTATAAATTTATTGGAATTTTTAAGAACGGTTAGGAGTCTACTATAATAAATTAAGTTTTATTATATGGAACTTTTAACTATCGATTTATTATCATTTTAAATTGATTTAAAAAACAAATGATACTTTTCTTTTAATTAAAACTCCTAAAATTATTTAATTATATAGAAAAACAATATTTTTTAATAAATATATATAAACAATATAATATGGATAAGTTTTAATTACAATAATAAATTTTTCAATTACTTTAAATAAATATAATCTATTAAAATTAATACTAATAAACATGTTTTATGGTTATTTAGTGAGTCTAAACCAAGAGAGTTTGGTTCTACATAATGCTCTACATTCTCAATAGAACTCAAGCATTATATAGCATACATAGATGTAGGGAAGTTAGAACCGCACCTTAAGAAATAGAAACTAATTCCTATCCTAAGGTAACGTGAACCAATTCTCATTAATTAACGATTCTCCATTATCTTTCAACACTCCCCCTTAATGGAGAAGGAGTTCACAAATATGCCTAACATCTCCCTAAACATTTCAAACTTAATTTTTCCAAAAGGCTTAGTGAAAATGTCAGCAACATTATCACATGTTTTACAATATACAAGATGAATTTCTTTAGATTGAACCACTAGTAGAAAATGATGAAATTAGTGACTATGTGACTAAAAAAGTTAGTCACCACAACTATTTCAAGTGAATTACTACTAAATTTGAACAATTTTAAGTGACTCAACTAAAAACAACTAACTTAAATGACTAATTTAGTCTAGGGATAAAATAAACGACTAGATAATAAGTGACCCAACTAAAAATGACTAACTTAAACGACTAATTTAGTCTAGGATAAAATAGACTACTAGATAATAAGTGACCCAACTAAAAATGACTAACTTAAATGACTAATTTAGTCCATGACTAAAATATATGACTAGATAATAAGTGAAAAAATTAAAAATAATTAACGTAAATGAATACTGTAGTCCAATAATAAAAATATGACCAACTAGCAAGTACAAGAAGTATATTATTTAGTCATTTATACTAGTCATTTTTAATTGTGTCACTATGGAAATGAAACATTGAAATTTTGATATTAAAATGTTACATTTGACCCAACTAAAAACGACAAACTTAAATGACTAATTTAGTCCATGACTAAAATATATGACTAGATAATAAGTGAAAAAATTAAAAATAATTAACGTAAATGAATATCGTAGTCCAATAATAAAAATATGACCAACTAGCAAGCACAAGAAGTATATTTTTTAGTCATTTATGCTATTCATTTTTAATTGTGTCACTATGGAAACGAAACATTGAAATTTTGATATTAAAACGTTATATTTCACTAAAATTTGACATTGCAGATGGATTCAGAGATAAAGAGGGTCTCTGAATCCATCTGCAGTGTTAAAATTTGCAGACAAAGGGGTTGCTTCCCCACATTCATGGATGACATCCACAATAAACTTGTTAGTGTGAACTGGCGTACCTTCCTCAAGAGATTTGATCTAGGTATTTGATAGTGTAAAAATAGCCAAATACCCATCAACACTAATAAAAAATTGTTTAGCTAACCCTTATTTTCCATGCAAAAATACTCAAAATATATTTTTCCACATTCGTGAATACATGTTAAAAAGAATTATAACCAACTTAATCACAAATTAATTATAAATATATTGTTATATTTTCTTATGCTTTGATATAAAATTGTATGTTAAAAAATATAATCATAATATTATTCACTTAAAAGAAAGGTGAAAGGCTTTAATAAAATTTATACAAACATTATATATCTTAAAAATAGCTTAAAAGATGAATTAATCTAGATTTTTCATTTTCTTATTTTAAAAAACATATTTTTTTTTCTTATTTTTGCAAGAAAAATAAAAATTTCTCTTCAAATTGACAACTTCATAAATATTTAAAAAAATAAATATTATTCAATATCTAAACCCAAATCAAAGTGGTGGAGGGAAAAAATCAAAATGATGGTGGGAAACATAAAAATAAAAATCTTAAAAAATGAAAGATAATTGGTATATTTCCATACAACATTTCCAAATGCCTTTTCCTCTCATCGCTGCACAATTGGATAATTGGAAACCAACACCAAGTGGGAAAGAAACCTAACAAATAGAGCGGAGCACATTTTACATGTCAATGTAAATATACGGCATAAAAAATCCATGTGTTCCCTAGGCTTTCGAGCCATTTTATCTCTGTCTTTGGTTTTTGAACTAAAATGGAATTGAATTTGCTGAGGTTTTGAGGGTTTTTGTCCAGAGTTCTGTAGTCAAATGATGGATTTGCGGGTCTGTCCCTATGGCTTCACGAAGCTTTGGTGCAACAGGGTTTGAAGGGTTTAGAGGGTTTGGCCCGACTTCTGGCAGAGGGTTTGAATATAATTACTGGATGAACATCCAGCTGCATCATTCATTTCTGCAATGGAACAATATTCACGAAGTTCTGGTGCAGTAGGGTTTGAAGGGTTTGGACAGATTTGTAGCAAAGGGTTTGAATCATATCACTGAATGAAAATCCACTTGCATCATTCATTTATGCAATGGAAGATTATATTAGAGATGCCCCAAGAGAATCATAATCCATCAGTCTATAGGGAATCAGTATGAACATCTGCCTTAGGAGACTATACAGTTTATTCAAGACATCGAAGTTTCATTTTGTTTGTTATTTCCAAAGCTCTAGTGAAATTTTTTAATAATTATTCCTTTTTAAAGAAATATTCATTAATATGATAGTGTTTCTCGAATCAAAAATTGAGTCTGCTCCAAAGGTTTTATCTCTGGAGTACAAGAAAAAATCAAAACGCCAGGATGATGCACCACCAGTTTCTTCCTTAGTCCCATTCGAATAGAAGGTAGAGTCGATTCCAAAGGTTTTATCTTTAGAGTACAAGAAAAAATCAAAACCCCCTGATGATGCACCACTAGTTTCTTCCTTAGTCCCATTTGACCTCTGGTTTTCTTCTTGACAACTATTATCAAGGGTCATGCTACACATATTAATTTTGTGGCAGACTTGAGACCTGCAACAGAATGAATATTCTTGTTATGTAAACCCCTAGTACCTAGAAAACACAGTTGCAGTGAAGCCAACATCTTTCGTGTCTGCTACCCCACATAGATAATGGTAAGAAAAACCCTCTTAGAATTTACACTTCCTTCAGAGAGTATAATAACAAGTATACATACATTTAAAATATAAACCAATAAAAATATAAAACCAATAAATCTAATACATAGATTGTGTTTTGCAGAAACCAAGGTACAAACCTAGATTAACAATCACAGTATCCTTGTGGCTTTCCTCATGTCCAAGTGGTGTCAAAGCTTCCTTCTCTCGAACTACCATGCCTGTAAGACCACCTTCCATCGTAGTCTTCCAAGTATATACTCTACAACCATCTGTAATTCTAGCACACATACTAGCCCCAATATATACATGCGTCAACTTATCACCGTGTGGAATGCAAGTACCATGTCCATACAATGGGGTAGCTGGCACATTATATACTCGAGCCGCAGGATTTGGTACAACATGAGTCCACTGGTGAACATCTCAATCACTAGTTAAAGCAATGAAGTCTTCTTGTGGGAGTGATAATATTAAAATATTATAAGAAGCATTGCACTCAACATAAATGAGTATCCATCCTTTCCCTAGAAACAGTCTGCATAAATCCACACTTGCATTTCTAAAATGTGTTTTCCTGCACACATGTACGTGGGAATGAATACACAGTAGAATGAGAAAGATTTGATTCATTAATTCATTAGATGATGTGATGTCTCATTGAGTCATTACATAGTAGGAGAAGAGGAGCACACTACATATCTCCTAAGCACCTAACTAATAGAAACCACATTTAATACTATATTAAATTCCTAATAAGTGCATCTTCTATTTGACAGCTTTGGCAGCTCAATTTCACAAATTTTCTAGGTGCTGACTAGTTAAATTTTGTATGCCAGTTATTAATGCTCTTCGTTATCCTCTGTTACAGGTTGGCTTCTCTTTTGGTGGCTTAATCACTTTGATTCAGAGGCTCTACCATGAACATAAGCTATACCTTTTGACATCTCTGTTCACAGCTACCCACTCACTCATGACATCTCTGACTTGATTCTTTGGTTATTTAGCAGATAATATTTACACATGTGATGACAAGCTTCACAAAAGGAAAACCTACAAATTTCCTACACTTAGTGTCACTCCATGAGTCGATAAATTGATTTGATATCATCAATTCTATGATTCTTTGGCCTACCTTATGCAATACTTTCATGCATTTTTCCTTGTGCTATGAATTCCCATGGTTCTCACAGTTTTATTGCATACATATATACAGTCCCTTTGACTCACTCCAGGATGGCTTTCCTTTGTTATCTTTTATCCAATTTGAGCTGTTATATCTAACCTTGATTGACTTCACTAGGCATAGCATTCCCTTGGCTCCTTCACCAACTTCATTTCTTCTCCCCAACAATTCTTTGATACCATGTTATTTTTACACACACATGTGTGGACAGGAATGCACATTTTAAATGATAAAAGGTGGGTTCATTCCATCATTTGATGCAATGTGTCACTATGTAGTAGGAGAGGAGTACACTGTAAACTAAATCCCCAAGTAATAATCACTACATTAGTTACTATATTAAATGCCTCATTATTACATTCCTTTATTAGTGAGAATTTATTATATGTCTAAGTTCTAAATATGACCATTATTTATAACAAAAGGATCCATTTATTTTAAAGACAATTGAAAATTTTCTATGTTTGATATGGTTTTTGTGATCAGAGGACTTAGAGGGTCAAACTTTCCTATTAAGTGCAGTGATATATTTCCTTCTTATTTTGCTTGGAGTGCTCTAAAAATGTTTCCTAATATATTATACAAATGGTGCAGAGGCTTCAAATTGATTCTTTCTTACTAGTTTTACACAGATAACTCATTATGATTCTAGTGTACCTTTGTTTTGTATGTGTAAATCTGGGCAAATTGTTTTCTTAGATCAACTAGTTCACTAGTTTATATTATAGTACATGCATTGTTTACATTTTATTTTTGGGCACTCGATAGCTTTAGTTATTTCCTTTGCTTATATTAATTCTTATGCTCAAAATGTTATGGACGAAAAAAGTAAAATTCCAATCGATAGACATTTTTTTGTTGCAGAGAACCAGGGAGTTGGGCACTCCTGAATTGCTAGAACAATTTCCACCTTTACAGCAATATCTTTGTCATCTAACAGGGTGTCAGGTATTACATAGGAGCGACCATTTTTGAATGAACAATAACTCTGATTTTTGAGGTTGGATACTTATTATATGTTATTTAGACTTTTTGAGTTATATGTCATTTTAGTGTGTTTTTGGATTGAAAGCACTACATAATGTTGTGTATGGGTGAGGTCATGTAATTATCTAATTATGTGCAGCAGAAAAGGGCAGCTATATCATGTGATAGAGTATGCACTCACAACGGGTTGTAGAATCTTCACTCTTTGGTGTTTAAAATTCATTTGTTGTCTTTCATGAAGAAAGACGTTTCACTTGCTAAAGTTGATGTTGTACTTTATAATGGGGATACTTATTTGTCTTTTTTACAATGTTGCAGGTTTCATGGGAGAACATTAAACTTTATACTGAAATTAATGATGCCAACATCAACCTTGTTGACAAAGTAGAGAATGTTATGGTTTAGTATGTTCAATTAGCATCTTAATCATCCATGATTTGTAGCCACTGATGGTTGAAACTGTTTACTTGTAGTTCTTTGAAATGTAATGCCATGATGCTATTAAGTCTCTTCATATCTATAGGCAAGCTGGTAAACAGGTATAGTTGGAAATATATTGTTCCAGAAGTGTTTTAATTGATGTCTTCAGTTTCAAACATTGTCAAAACAGTTGATATACTAGTACTTTTTTGTTTTTTAAGGATGATTGTGGTCCAACATTACTTTTTCCAAAAATAAATGCTTCAGACTGAGACAGTTGAGGCTATGGTTCAAGACCTAGATTTTCTTATGTTTTTTTCAGTAGAGGCATGTGGTACAATTGTCTACATCCTAAACATGTTTCCTCTCCAGGTATTGAAGGACAAAACACTAAGGGAGCTTTCGTTGGTGAGAAATCCTAGGAATCACAATTATTGTGTTGTTGTCGTGTATATATTCATATTTTTGAGGAGAAATGAACTAAATTGAAACACTTAAATTTGAAGGGTTTTTTTGTTGGATATAATGAGTCCTGTAAGGCCTATGGAGTCTACATTCTATCACAATGGAAAATAATAGTGGACTGATATGTGAACCTTGTGATGATGTATGGTCCCTTGAGGTCTCAGGAGCCTTTTAATAGAGGTTTAGGAGAGAGAAACCTTTTCTGTCCTAATGATGATTAGCAAGGTTTTGGAGGTGGAAGTGATAATTTAGTATTTTTTGGTTCAACAAGGGAGCCTAGGTGGTACTAAACATAGTAGGATGCATAGGAGCATGTTGGATCTCCAAAGCCATCCTTTGTAGCGAGTTATCTTTCTAAAACGTTTCTAAATTATGTTGCACCGATGTCTTCCATCATTTTTGTAGAGCCTTTTAGTTATAGGGAGGTAGTTGGTTAGCAGGTATGGCAGAATGTTGTGGTGGACATGGACAACTCTATACTAAAGAATGATGTTTGGGAGACTGTGCCAACATAAGTGGGGAAGTTTGTGATTTATTCTAGGTGGATGTTTGAGGTGAAGCTTGCATCAGATAAAATGGTACAAAGGTTCTATTCATAGTGAGAGTATTCTCTAGAGAGGAGTTGACTATAAGGACACATTTACTGTAGTTTCTAGTGTACTTGCATCAGGTTCGTTAATGTCTTTAGCATCAATTATTGAATGGCATCGATATCAAATAGATGTAAGAACATTGTTTCTTAATGGTATAATCAAGGAGTAAATATAGATCAATCACAACTCTATAATGAAAAATATTGTTTGGGAGATTGTTCTAACACAAGTGGGGAAGTTTGTGATTTATTCTAGGGGGTGTTTGAGGTGAAGCTTGCAGTAGATACCATAAAAATGTCCTAAGGTTCAGTTCACAATGAGACTATTCTCTAGAGAGGAGTTGACTATGAGGACACCTTTAGGATTTACTCTAGTTGCTAGTGTACTTGCATCAGGTTCTTCATATCTTTAGCATCAATTTTTTGTTGGAATTTATATCAAATGGATGTAAAAACATTGTTTCTTAATGGTATAATCGAGGAGGCAATATACATCAATTAGTTGAGAGGATTTCAGGTGTGTGGTTGAGAGATCCATGTATGCAAATTGAAGGAGGACTTTTATGGGATGAAGTTGGCATCACATGCTCAGTACTCTAGGATTGAAGAATAATTGGTAGGTTCAAGATTTTTTATAGCTATTGAAGATCCTGACATTTATTATTTATTTGATAAATTTGGTTTTCTTGTTTTTGTGAGACCCTAGGGAAATTTTCACCCTAGAATTTCAACAAATTATTTTTCGGACAATGACACCAAGATTCATCCAATACAAATGAATGAAGTCTTCAGTAAATAACATTACTATCTTGACATTACAGTAAAAAATACGATAGTTCAACCATGCAACAAAATTTCATAGTAGGTCATTATATTCTCCAGATTTAATATTTTAGTATAGTTTTGAACAGTTGCAGTATAATTTTGTATTGGACAAAGATGTATTCTAACTAGAAATCTATAGACCTGAATAAACCTTTGCGAATTCTAATCAGGGATCATATCCGAATGGTTTCAGGGGTCAAGACGGAGGATAAAATTGTTCTTCTTCCTTGGAATTCCTTTATAAAATTCTCCGAGAATCTATCGAATACCACTGCATCATATTATAGATTCTTGGATCTGCTTTGGTCCTAAATCAATACCTCTATACTTGCCTCAAATAGCCACTCCAAACTCTATACAGGAGTAGGAAATTTCTTCAAAATTTAAGGCCTATTGCAGAGAAAAAATAATCCTCGAGTTGCCTGAGGCAGGGGGTTAGTTGGGATTAGCCTCCTTTGATGCTAAAAAAATTCATATTAATTTGCCTCAGAATAATTACGTAAATAACCGGTCTCAGGGTTTTGTTTCAGTCTCAGGGTTTTTTTCTTTCCTGGGAATTGTGATAATATCTTGCCTCAGATCATTTTTCTTCTGGGACGGGAAAAATTTCAACAATCATCTTTTACAGATTCATTGGATGTTTGTTTGGCACCATCTGCATGCAACCGAATGATGCTTTTGGTTATTTCCTTTTCACTAGCCAATGAATTTTTTGCATCCTTAAGCCAAGAGGATATTAAGATTTGATCAAGTGTTCCACATACACGTCTTTGCTTCTTCTTTGATTCTACATAATCATAATCAGACATAGATTTAGTGGGTGATCCTTCATAGTACTACACATTTCTTCTTGGTCTCTGCATTTTTCCAGTAGTACCATGTTTTTTTACACACCTTCCTTTCAATAATTTTTTCCAGAAAATATTAATAGGTATCTTATTTGCTGTTTATTGGTTGTCTGACTCACCAAGCACTCAGATACCTTTTCCAAACCTGCCTTCCTGTGGTAATTTTTCAATAATACCATTCTCTAGTGTATTATCAATCTCAGATATGTCACATGCACGGGTTAACATGTCTTGAGATAAAGACCTCAAGTTTTCATTTCTAGAAACATATGTCAATTTGAAATCAAGATCATTCACATCATGAAGCTTCTCATACTTCTCAAAAACATGTGCAACACCCCACCTAAGGAGAAAATGAAAAAATATTACACTGAAATTTTCCATACTGTTACCTATTAAATAGTCAAGCTTGGCATAAATCAAGACTCTCTCTCCCGCTGTGTATGGATAATAGAACTGAAAAAATTTCAAGTACTCAACTTGGTTATCGATATGTATCTTCTGTAAGGCCTGTAAGTCACTGATTTGTTTCCAGTCATTGTCAAATATTATTACAGTGTCAATTGAAACAACCTTTATGCTTGTTCCACAAGCATGTTTTTCTAGCAAAAACATAAACCACCCAGAATCCTTACTATTATACTTCTGCAAGGCTTCCTGTTTCTTGGTAGCAGGTAAGAAACCATCAATACGCTCATAGGATTTAATCCCAAAACGTTGCCTGATATGATCATCCAGAATATCACCAATGGAAATTGGCACAGATCGTCCAATCATTTGGAAAATAACCAACACGCTTTGGCCTTCTAGCCTTACCTCTGATAGTATATTGTCCAATAGTTGCAACTTGCGATTGGAATTTATATCGGAATCAAGGAATTCAACTTCTGAAATTACCTTTTGATGCAAGCTTTGCAATGAACAATCCACAAGATAAGGATGATTACAACACTTCCTTAATCAAAGAAGGATGTCCTTGAGATCTCCAGAATCATTTTTCTTCGCCACTGAACACAAACAATCTATACTTGTCATAACAATGTTGTAGTACTACTCCACCTGTACATATGCCAGGTCTACAAGAACCCAATACTCTTTGAAATTGGCACTTGTCAAAGGGTCTCATTTTCTCTCATATACAATGTACTCTGACAACTTTCTCTTCAATAAACGAAGATGTTCACTACTGTTATGTTGTTTCTCTTCAAACTCATCAACATGTTGAATCCCTTTTTTAGTATCAAGGAAGGAAAGAAGATGAGAAACGTCAGGGGCATTATCCTTCAACTGCTCATGGAAAAGAACAAGTCAAAAATCAGAAGGTAGTTGCTCCAGATGCTAGAAAAATTTGAAATTTTAAGCCATTTGTTGGCTTGAGGGGTCCTGACCCAGGTTTGGTGTGCAAGGTTTGCCAAAAAACCCCTATACTACTGGCCCTTCGGCAGTGACCCGCTTGCACAGGTCACAGTCTCACCCGAACTAGTATGGTGAGAAAGGAAGGGTAAGGCAAGCAAGGTTGCGTTCTGTTTAGAGTACCTTGTCTCTGCGCAGGGTTAAATATGTATCCAATTACATCCATGTGCACTAGATCTACAATTATATGCTTTTCATAACATTAATACAATGTTACCTAACCAGAACAGAAAAGATCTAGATCCAATTCAATACACAAACTTTCGTAGCATGATATAACTAGAGCGGAACAGATCCAATCATTCAATATACAGACCTTCGCAGCGCAAAGACAGAAAATGCATAGCATAGTAATTACCACAATTCATTCAATAGTACTCATAGATTCAGATCTAATAATCCTGCGTATTCATTCATTCATCAACCTTTCCTTACAATTCCCTTGCCAACCTACGCACACAGCAGCAGGGTCTGCACACAGCTGGACTAGGATCTCTGCGCACACAGCTAGCAGGAGTCTGTTCCCCAAAAACCAAAATAGATCACTTACATGACAGATCGTATTAATAGATCATCGAATCCAAATTCTTACAATTTGAAATGCCTCTCTATTTATAACAATCTAGCTTTAACATTCCTATGGTCTGCAACCCATGGTTTTCGAACCCCTAGTTTACCCTTTAACCCATTACAATGCATTCGGGGCTTTGACCCACCCCAAAACCCTTGCGCTATACTAAATATAATAAAAAATAAACAAAATGGACCAGTTTCATAGCTTGTTAGGAAACCCCATTCCAACAATCCCCCAACACAACCTTGTGACTCGTCCCGAGTCACTGCACTGTTGCAACCCCATGATTTGTAGCCCGGTATGGTTTGAGTCGACCTCCATTGACAAAGCCAGGGAGGAGGTCACCGCGCAGGGTAGCTAACTGGACTGCTCCACCATTCGTAACCTTCTAAACCATGTAGGGACCAAGCTAGTGCTGCCAGAATTTGCCAGGATGTTTTGAAAATTGGCTGTCATATAACAAGACAAGATCACCTGCGACAATTGTCTTCTGGCGAATGTGTCGATCATGCCAAGCTTTATCTCTAGATTTTTGTACCTTCTGTTGAAACTGAGCAATAAACTGATCTTCTTCTAATGCTACCAGTTGTACGAGGCGTTCTTCTATGATATTGGAGTCTGCCATATTTGTGAATGTTATAGTGCGTAGGCTAGGAACAACGTATCCTATGGGCATGATGGCCTCCTTACCATAGACCATTCGGAAAGGTGTCCTACCGGTTAGCTTTTTGCAGGTCGTCCGGTAAGCCCATAGGACCGAGGGGATGTGAATATCCCAGTCACTACGTTCGGCATTACAAACCTTCATTAAAGCTTGCTCCAAAATTTTGTTGAAAGCTTCAACTGCCCCATTAGCTTGGGGATGGTATGGTGTACTCTTGCCATGGTGGATCCGGAATTCATCGTTCAAAGCTTGAATTTTTTGGTTAATAAAATGCATACCTCTGTTGCTCATTAGGATTTTCGGGCAGCCAAACCTGGTCAGAATCTGCTCAAAGATGAAGTGCACAGTAGTATCAATGGTACAATCCTTCACGGCCTGTGCCTCAGCCCATTGTGTGACGTAGTCAGTGGCAGTGATAATGTAGCACACCCCGGTTTTCTTGCTTAATGGATTAATGGGTCCTATAAATTCAATGTCCCATTTATTGAAAGCCTGTAGGGCCATTTGGGGCTGTAACAACATATCATCGTGTCGTGAGGGGCGGTTGGTTCGTTGGTAGGTATCACAGGTTCTACAATAGGTGTAATAATCCTGATGTAGGGTAGGCCACCAGAAGCCAGCCCTCAAAATATTTTGTGTTGTAGCCCTGCCTGCGTAGTGGCCGCCAACGACTCCCTCATAGGCTTTTGCGAGGACGGTGGGTCGTTCATGTTCTAATACGTATCTGCGGAGTATTTCATCTGCGCCTAGCTTGTATAGCTATCCTGCGATGATAGTAAAGTCTGCCGCTCGGGTAACCAAATCCTCTTTTTGTTGCACCGAATACACAGCAGGGGCCATACCCGTAGTAAGGAACTCAATGATATCAGCGAAGTGGTCATCCACCATTTTAATGGTAAACAACTGCGCATTAGGTAAGCCTTCATCCAAGTTAGTGGGTTCTTCCCCTGTATCAATACGAGACAGATGTTTCGAACCTGCATACAACCTGCCAGGCTTCACAATGATCTCAAAGTCATATTATTGAAACAACAACAACCAGCGACAAATCTTCCCCCCCTAACACAGGCTTGTTGACCAGGTATTTCAAAGCCGAATGGTCTGTAAACATCTTAAAGTGTCCCCCCAGTAGATAGTGTCGATATTTTTGTAGGGCATACACCATAGCCAGTCCTTTGCATTCAGTAGAGTAATTCCGTTCAGCACCTGAGAGTTTTCGACTGGCAAAGGCAACCAGATGATCAATATCCCCTTCACCAGGCTGCGTAAGGACTGCACCTAAGGAAATACCTGACACATCAACATGTACATGGAATTATTTTGACCAGTCAGGGAATATTAGTATGGGCGCAGAAATCATCTTCTCCTTGAGTAGTCCAAAGCTCTTTTGACATTCATCATTCCAAAAAAATGAGACATCTTTCTTTAGCAGTTGTTCCATGGGTGCTGTGATCATGGCATATCCTTGAATGAATTTCCTGTAATAGCTTGTGTGACCGAGAATGGAGCGCAACTGTTTCTCCATTGTAGGGGCGGTTAGATTGATAATTATGGCTATCTTCGCAGGATCAACCATCAGACCCTACTGACAGACTATATGACCCAACAAGATTCTGAACGGCATGCAAAAGATGCACTTCTTGACATTTAGGGAGATCTGGTGCTTTCGAGATGCATCCAACATTAATCACAGGTTCGAGACATGCTCTTTTACTAAGCCAAACACCATCCAGTCATCGAAGTAAACCTCCAGAAAATTATGGATAAATTGTTTGAACATGGCCACTACGACCCTTGAAAAGATGGCAGGTGCGTTCTTAAGACCGAAGGGCATGACTGTGTACTGGAAGGAACCCCATTCAGTAGCAAAGGTGGCCTTACTATGATCCTCTGGTGCAATTCTGATCTGATGGTATCCCGAGAATCCATCTGTGAAGGAATAGGCCTCCTGGCCACCCACGCTATCCAAGATTTCATCGGAGAAGGGAGTAGGAAAGGGGTCGTGAACGCAAGCATCATTTAGTTTTCGGAGGTCCACACAGATACGTATTTATCATTTTGTTTTTTTCTCCTGAATGACCATCGGGCTAATCCAATCTGACTGTTCAACTGGTTCAATGATACCTATGGTCAACATTTTTTCCAGCTCTTCTTTGACCTTTTGTTTATACCTAGGATTCAACCGGTAGAGCCGCTGCTTGATGGGTCATGCCTTCGGCTTTAGAGTGATGTGCATAATACTAAGGTCCCCCGTGTTCCCTTGAGCTCAGAAAACTTCGTAGGGAATATGTACTGGTACTCCGTTAGTAGCTCGGCGACTTTTCCCTCAGTGCCTTCATCCCAATAGTCCCCAATTTTTTCCAGTTTAGGGTGTTCATCTGTCCGAATATTAACCTTGCGTAGCTAGAGAGGTTGCGTTACATCAACATTTAAGAGCAATGGTCCGATAAGGGTACATTCCCCTTCAGATTTCGGAACAGAGATATTCAACGGGTTATCTTCCTCTTCATCAATCGCCAAGCTCCAGCAGTTCACTATGTCTTGCATCTGGGCCTCCCATGTCAGAATGGCTGGTGGGGTGTGTAGGTGAGGCTTCTTAAAGAAAAATGCATCAATGTCTTGTAGGGCTTCATCTAGCATTTCTGTTCCCCCAATGAGTCTGAATGTTTCGAGGAAGTCCTTTTTTAATATCTCCCAATGGTGGGTCCACTGATGTAATTTGGCATCTAAGTACCAAGTAGTGGCGATAGGGCCTAGGGAATTTATAAACATATGGATCCACTCGTCTGGGGTTCGGTTGGCCCACTTGGTTGTCCATATACGCAGATGCGCACGGGGATCTCCGGGCCCGAGGAATATCTTCGTGCACACGTCGGCAGGGGGTGTGAATCGCAGCAGCATCCTATCCCGACACGTCTCCTAGTCCAGAAATGCTTTCTTGTGGGTATCCCACCATCGGGCAGCTATGCCGCGTAGCGCCAGATTCAGCGCCCAGAGTCGTCGATCCTTGGGCACCCTAGCTTCTAATGTTCTTACGAAGTCCTGGACAGTACTAGACTCATCAAAGTGGGGAGGGTCCCTTACCTCCGAAGTGATGCAATAGAGAGTCCTTGCAATCCGAGGGCATTGTAGGGTTGAAACATCAGGTAGTCGGGTTTGCCACTTCTCAAGTTCTTCATCTGGGTCAGAAAAGTACTCCTTGTTCTTTTCCCAGTTGAATACTCCACCTATTGTAGGATCATCCCGGTCCTCGTCCTGTGCTGTCATCCTATAGATGTGATTGAGCTCCTCGTCCTCATATGCTGGTTCGATATATCGTGCACCCTCAGCGGGATCCAGTGGTACTATTACGCATTTTCCATTCTTCTCAAAAATCATGCTGCATTTTTTTAGATTAATGACGCCTCCTACCTCGATAGCCCAGTCTATCCCCAGGAGCGCAGGATAGGGGTCCGTATCTTCCACAATTTCTATGACCTCAAAGTCAGCTAGGACCTTTACTCCTACGACATCAACCATAACCCTTAACAACCATCCCAGAGGGATTATCTTTTGTTGATTCTCCATTCGCAGCTGGATGGTGGACCATTCTAATTTAGGTTCCCCCATTCGTTTCCAGGTTTGTTTTGGTAAGACATTCGTATCAGATCCAAGATCAAGAATAACCTGATCTATCTCATACTCACCAATCTATGCAGTCAAGCGCATCTCTATCCTGGTGTGCCTTTTATAGTTGTGTAGTTTGTGTACTTCCTTAACCTCAATCATCATGTTGGGCTAAGCTGCGTAGTCCTGTAGTAATACTTGAAGACTTTCTTCCACTCGCGGGCTGCGTAGGAGCTTCAAGCATGCCCTTAAAAAGGTTTCAACTTCTTCTTCTGGCAACTGCACAGGGGCTCCCAGTGATTTTTTCTTTCCGGGAGCTGGTTCCTTACGAATAGCAAGCTCCTCTCTTGCTTTCTGGGTGACCATGATACGTGTTATGCTCCTTAGCTCCGTCTTGACTCTCTTTATATTTCGTGTGGGAGTAGACTGTTTGTCATTCATCTTTATTAGCAAAATCGTGCAGTCTTCGATTTCATGGTCCAACTGTCGGCAGTATTTACAGGTCTATCTAGTGGGATTTGAGCAGTCCCGAGCGAAGTGCCCTACCTATCCACAATTGTAGTAGATCATTTGGTCCTGTCCTCATCCAACGCTTCCTCCCCGCCCCCCCTGCCCCGTGCATGGGAGATACCAAAGCTCGCGGGGGATCTCGGAGAGGCAGGATCGAATTGTACCCTATAGAGGGTTCCCCGATCTACTAGTAAGTCATATGTGCGGCAATTATGCTCATCGTGTCCTATAAATCGGCAGAACCTACACCATTGTTGCTTCAATTCACCTCTATTCATCCGCGGACACTAGGTTGTATCATGCAGTCCTGCCACCCGGCAATCATCGCACCAAAGGTCTGTGCTTACTCCCTTCCCTCATTCCATCCATAAACTCTATATTTCCATGTGAATGGCCCCGAGCTGCTTCTGAATTTGCTGTACTCCTTCCCTTGTGTCATCCTTAGGTGCAGCTTCAAGTTTCATGGCAGATTCCAAGGCTTTTTCTTGTGATTCAAACATCTGATGGCCCATGGGCATACGCAAGTGAGGTAGGAGCATAGCGATAAACGATTCTGTGTGCTGTTTGTCATCGTACTTGAACTCGCCTTCTTAGATTTCTTTTTTTAACTGCTAATCAACCTCCCAAACTGAGTCGGATGCTCCCTGCTTGAAGTCTTTTACTTCTGATACTAGTTGGGAATAGGATTTCAGTTTCCTGAATTGTTGTTTTAGGGCATCCTTGATATTTTGAAGTGTTCCGCTCCCGTTTTGAGATATGTATCGCATATACCAATCCAACACCCTTTCCTCAAAATCAAAGGATAATTGTGCTCTTTTTACAGTATCGCTTACCACCCCTTGCGCCGTCCATACCGAATCGGCCACGAACCAGAATAATTCTAGGTCCTCATCGACTGCTCCTTTAAAGTTAGGTAATTTTAAGTGTGGTACCATGAGATCCTTCGGTTTACCTTCCTCAGGCCCTAGTGTCGGTATGGCTGACGGATTTTGTGTAGGTCTCAACAAACTATGGGCAGGGCGATATTACTCTCGCCTGTTTCGATAGTTCTCACCGTTCCACGCTGTACCTTGGCTCATTCAGCCCTACGCTAGATATTTAATGCCGCTACCTGATCCCGTTTCTCAGATCTCTTCCAGTCCCGGCAACCGAACCATTTGTTGGCTTGAGGGGTCCTAACCTAGGTTCGTTGTGCAAGGTTTGCCAACAAACCCCTATACTATTGGCCCTTTTGGCAGTGACCCGCTTGCGCAGGTCACAGTCTCACCTGAAGTAGTATGGGTGGGTGCTGGAGCCAGGTTTCTGCACCCTGAGAAAGGAAGGGTAAGGTAAGTAGGGATGCATTCTGTTCAGAGTACGTTGTCTCTACGCAGGGTTAAATATGTATCCAGTTACATCCATGTGCACTAGATCTACAATTATATGATTTTCATAACATTAATACAACGTTACCTAACCAGAACAGAACATATCTAGATCCAATTCAATACACAGACTTTTGCATCATGATATAACGAGAGCAGAATAGATCCAATCATTCAATATACAGACCTTCGCAGTGCAAAGACATAAAATTCATAACACAGTAATTACCAACGATTCATTCAATAGTACTCACAGATTCACATCTAATACTCCTGCGTATTCATTCATTCACCAACCTTTCCTTACAATTCCCTTCCCAAACTTCGCACACAGCAGCAAGGTCCGCACACAGCTGGACTAGGATCTCCGCGCACACAGCTAGCAGGAGTCTGTTCCCCAAAAACGCAAACAGATCGCTTACACGACAGATCGTATCAATAGCTCATCAAATCCTACTTCTTACAATCCAAAATGCCTCTCTATTTATAAAAATCTAGCTTTAACATTCCTATGGTCTGCAACCCATGGTTTTCAGACCCCTAGTTTACCCCTTAACCCATTACAATACGTTCGGGGCTTTGACCCCCCCAAAACCCCTACACTATACTAAATATAATAAAAAATAACCAAAATGGACAAGTTTCATAGCTTGTTAGGAGACCCCATTCCAACACCATTTACCTTCATCTACAATCAGTGCTTCCCAATCAAGGCATATTAAAGGGTCTAGATTTGTGGTGAAAACATTAGAGATTGATAAGACAATCTGAACAAGCACACATCCCCTTTATTATGAAAATTCAAGCTTCAGGATAATATCTCTTGACACTCTATTACCACAATAATCCACCATATTTTTAGAAGAAGCCCACCTCAAAAATTCTGACTCCCAGCTATATATTCTAGCAGTTGATGTGATAATGACAATAGGTCTGTTTATGTGAAAATCCTTGATTAAGGATAGGATAAAGGAAATCATTATCTCAATTTGTTCCTGATTAACTTCATGAATGACAAGAGAATTCTTGTGGTTTTTCCCGAACTCTTGAAGTTTATTGATAGATCTAAGAAGAGAAGAATCCAGTAGCCCTTTCATCAAGTCTGGAGGTCTTTTCAACCTTGAAAAAGGACCATTCTGCAACTCTTTTTCCTTAACATCTTGAGTAGGACTAGCTCGCTAGTGTGCCTCATCATAGAAAAGTGTGTATGCTTTCATTAGTTCCTTAGTTGAAGTTAGGTTAAGAAAACTTCTATCTTCTAACTCCCATGTACATTAATCGTATCTTAACCCTCTCCATTTGATGAACCATTCTTGCCAACCTAATTCACTGATTGCATCCATGCACTCTTTATCAGGATGCTTAGGAAAGATAAGTGCTCTCTTTTGAATAAGCCATTATGTTTTAGCCCATTCAGAGTTCCATTTAAGAGCCTTTCCTTACTGCTATTTTTTCTTGAAATTAGCTAGTTACTTGGGAGCTTCCTTGACAAGCAGAATTTCGTTGACCTAGTAATTATGAATATGAGAGAGTCCTCTATACCTAACAAAATATATCCTTTGTTTTTTCTTGAGTCGTCCTACTACTTTATCTTGTTTCACTTGGTATGCAGTCTTGTTGAAGACCCGAAAATCGGGTCTACAACAAGGGGGATACCCACCCGGTCCGGACCTTGGTTAGCAGCTCCTTTTCCATTTGGTATAGTAGGTCCGACTGGGGATAATGGGACCAGTTTTCCAATATGTGTGTTTGTGTGTTGAGAACTGATATTTCCTTTCTAAAAGTTCCTAAGTAAGAAGATTTTACTCTAACTCTAATTTAATAACATGCAATTGTATTCTAATAAATAGAAATATTTAATTCTACACTAACCCGGGGTGTAATATTTGCGTTATGCGATCTAAAATGATTTCAAATAACAATTGGTAATAAAGATCATTCAACTGTTATAAGAAAATAATTCAATAAAGATAAACCACTTCGTATAAAAAGTTAGACGAAACAGTTGTGAAAAACATATCGCATAATAAGCTATTCATATATTAAGCATAAATAAATAGCTATCACCGTACAAAAGTGCCAAATGATAACTCAAGCATTCAAGCATCAATATATAAACAACTGAACATGAATATCACTTTAACACAAAGGCAGAAATAGTTAAGAGATAAAAGTACCATTTATAACTAGTTCTACTCATGAGCTTCAAGCAATAATGACTTATCTATTCTTAATCCAACATCCACTAAGAGTACAAAAGTGCAACATCAGTAGTAGATATTAAACGCAGATATCAATAAATCCTGTTCCATTCATTCATCAAAACCTCCTCGGAGGGTACAAAAGTGCATGTTCTGAGGACAAGTTTTTGACAAATTTCATGACCCTTCTCTAAATGCATGAGAAGGGTTTAAATACTACTAACTAAATCTAAAAATAATTTATTACAAAAATGTAGGATACGGTTTAAATGACCGTCCTTATTTTAGGGAAAAATAAAGCAAAATTAATACTAAATATAAAAATAAAACTAACAACTAACTATTTGTGAATCTGTTCTTTGAAATTGCAAGCATTCAACATTTGTTTCAGAAGAGTAGATTGGCCGACTTCAGATTTTAACTTTCCTGTGAAAACGAAATCGACAAGAGCTGGCACCATCTTCTCGGCAGAATTGATGATACATTTGAGAGTCCTGCACTGGCTGTGTGGTTTTACCAAACACGTCCAGTAAGAATCCCAATTTAACTGAGTTAATATTTTAATTGATTCTGCCTTTTCTTGAGCCTTCTGTCTCCAGCCTGTCTGCAGTTGCTGTGATTTCGGTAGATACCCTGGAGTGGTTTCTGAGATCAGATTTTCCTTGTGAAAATTTTCATTTATGCAGTCAATAACACTATTTTCTGCTCTGGCTGCTTCTTCTGCTGCTTTCTCTGCTTTCCTGATTTGTGCATCCCAATTGTTAAAGAGAATTTCATTGTGATTGTCGTTGATTATTGGTGCACCTGCTCTTTTCCCCTCCTCTGTTTCTTGCCAAACCAAATATTCGGTAACTCTTTTATCAATTAAATCATAATCATGTTGTACGTCTACGACTTGATTAGTGATTTTATCACTTTCTTCACAATAAGAGTTCCACTGTGATATTCTTTGGCACAATATTTCTTGTTGCTACAGTAGTTGATCATTTAAGGAAATGGATTCTGTGATGAATTCTGTAAGCTTGGGATCATCTTTGTGCATCTCTTGCATAACCTGTAACTATTTTTCTTTTTCAGCTAAACTATTCTGGTACCCTATCTGCATTTGTTGGAAGTCCTACTGTAATTTTTCAAGCTATTTCTGTGCTTCATTGTTGGCATTGGCTTGTTGCAGTTGTTGTTGAAAAACCTGTACTTGATCTTCTTTCTCATTCAGTAATTGTCGTACCTCAGATGCTTTATCAATGGCTGTAGAGGCATATGCTCCTGTGATCTACGATAATTTGGTGAGATTTTCAGTGGGATCAGCGATAGGATCTTTCCATAGGATGTCTAATTGTTCTGCATCATGAGAGAGCACATTTTCTAATTTCCTTTTCTTCCTTTTTATTCTCACTACTGCCTTGTGTTTTGGACTATAAAATACATCAAGAGGAGGAATTTCCTCTATTTTGAGCATAATTTCAGAGGATGGGGTAATGGGAATATGTTCCATTTCTGAGACATTACTAGTTATTCCTGTAACTATATTTTTTGTTGCCTGTAAATTACTCACAGGTGTCTGTGTGTTCTGTCCTTCAATATTGATTAAATCATTGAATGTCTCCCATTCTTTATCTAGCTCAGTTCTGACTAATGGTTGCTGTACAATGAGAGGGAGAGGATTTAGCTGTGGAGAGGTTGAAACCTATTGCTGTGAGAGCCCCTTTGACTGGGCAATATCCCTTACTGACCCTTCACTTTTATCATGGTCATTTTCAGATCTCTTAGAGTGTTCTGATGTTTCTCTCCTAGACTTAGATTTATATCTGTCTGTGCCTGAAATTCCATTGAGACTAATACTGAGAGTTGGTTCCCTTATGGGTTCCAAGCGTAATTTATCCAAAGGGATACTAGATAACCTCCTTTCCTGTAAATCTTGAACTCTTGAAATTCTGCTGGAGGAAATCGTATTTGGGCCAAATGTAGAACCTCTTTAGGTGTGCCTTTCTCTTGGAACATGTCATCAAAAAGATCATCTTCTTTAGAAAACACTCTTATTTTGACTACAGTAGTGAAATTTTTAGCAATATCATAAGGGTCGAATGGTCTTCTTGGAAATTTGAACAAATGTAAACATGTTATGTTGTTTACTTCTTTGAATGCATGGCCTACATCAAATAATGAAAAGGCCCCATTGGCCACAGGAAATTGTGGCCAAATAGCCTTCTTTTTTTCCTTCAAATCTTTAGTCAAACCTCCTTCTCCGCAAGTTTGATAAGCAATTTCTCATGCCATGAGTTTATCAGGAACATAGAAAGGTAAGACATGAGAGGAAGCGAAACTTCCAAATACCCTGACATATGTAAACAGTTCTTCTCCAAACCATCTTTGCGACAGGGATTATATCTACCTCGGCTTCGGGAGAAAACCTTGGAGCGTCTTTATCATATAACATTTTTTACAGGGGCAACATGATTCCATGACATATCTTGTAAAAATAGGAAATGAACTTGGAATCCAACAATTCTTTATGATAAATATGAATGGGTAGGGGGTCTTGAGTCATCCATTTCCAACCCATTAAAGGAAACTTGGAAATATAATAGATTGAATCCATGACATAAGCAGATAAGTAAAAAGGGGAATAATTTCTCTGAGAAACAGTTCTTTTAGACCGGTAATTAAAAATGGTTGTGGCTAAGTTATCAGATAATATCTTAGCCCAATCCACAACAGTAGCATTAACAGCAGCATTTAATAATGGTAGCCATTCAGATGAAAATTTATTAATGTCTGGCTTCCCAAAAAGCCTACAGAGCATAGCAGCAGCAAAGCAATACGGGGAGGTAAGAGAACCAGTACTGTACATACCATGTTTATCCTTTTTTAATGGTTCATCCCTCCTTGACCAGTCCTTGGTGCATTCTGCCAAGTTTTCATTTTCTTTAGCAAACTTCTCCATGAACTGTTTGTTATAAGTTTCCTGTGGCTCCGGTAAATGATACATGAGTCTCAAATCTTGTGGAGTAAATGAACCAATAATTTCTTGACACTGAGTCTTAAACTGTCTGTTTGTGATATCAGTGTTGTCCAATACCCATTTAATCATGTCCGTGTATGGAAGAATTTTAGGTCTCGCCGCTATCCGATGCAAGAATGAGCAAGCTAGCTCTATAATATACGCCTCAGAAGACCCATGTGAGCCTGCAGTAGTTGTAACCTCCATTACTCTGGGGTTCTCTTCCTCAAGTAGACTGTACATGCCTTCCCAAGTAGTAATACCGACATCTTTGTTACAGGCAGTGTCTGTATGCAAGGGCGTCATTTCTTTATCTTCAGAACTCGGAGTCTTGTCTTTCCTTCCCATAATACCCTGAATACTGCTTTGTATAGTTCTCTGTTCTTCGTTCCTGCAATTTTACAAATGAGGTGAGAATAATGATAGGAAAAAGGTGACGGGAAAACTTTTAAATGCTGAAGACGTATAAAAGATACCACCTTACGTGAAATGGCTCTTCGATCATAACAAAAGCATATTTCATTAATGATTGACAACCAATTCATTGATTAACATTAAAGCGTATAACCAGGCCTCGGTTTATGGAAATTTTTTTTCGTACAATGAGCCTTAAAGATCTACGATAAGGAGATCTGTGATTTGCTTCTCAATATTGCAGATCACAATCTCGTGGAATTTCAATATCACAATACCGCAATATCGCAAAATCACAATATCACAATATCGCAAAATCGTCGGATTGTAGCATATGACAAACATCCGTTAATGTGTTTTTCTGCGAAATGCGATTTGCGATATGTGTCATCGCAGATCGGTGGTTTTTTTTAGCGTGAGATATGACATTTGAAACATGCGATGCGATGAATGTTCTTTTAGTGCGTAGTTTCGCATCGCGATCTCGCAATCTTAGAATTACACTTGTAAGGAGATATTCATTACCTTTTTTGCGATGTGATATTTCTTAAAGAATGATTTTATTCTATCCTATCATAAAACTTAATTTTTTTAGATTTTTCAAGGAATATTCTCCTAAGTCTATAATAGTAAGTTTTATTGTAAAAGGAAAATACAAGCACTAATCAATTTTTAAAATTTTTGACTAAGGGTCCCCACTTATTTAGTATTAGTGATAATACTAAATGAGAAGGGGGGTTGTTGCTGGCCACAACAATTGGCGATTCACTTGGAAGAACCAGTTATCTCTGTTTCTTTTTTTTTGAATTTTCTAAACTTTCAAAACAGAAAATTTTCCAGAAAATCAAACTTTATTATAGAAAGACAAAGTACATTATGCTTTTATCTATCAATGATATTTCGTTTCTTCTATATTCAACTTTGATTGTTTACTTCCTCAAGCTATTCCTTGTATCTACATCAGTCACTACTTGGTTTATAAAGATAAAAACAAAGGTTTCTCTGTAAATCAGTTTTAAATATGCTCATTTGTCGTAGGTAGAGCCTCTACTACCAGCAGACATTTATAGCCTCGACATGGTTACCTGTTACCGAGCAATGATCCTGTATCCTACTTAGAGAAATATAAAATTTTCAAAGAGAAATCCATATCCACACTTATTTCTTTAATTTTATTTTTTTACCCTTAAAGAACAATGTCTTGGTTTGATAGCCAATTTATGACAGTGCCATTCACTTGATTTATAACTTTGCTGAACAAGCTGGCTCTTGATGAGACCCTTTGTCTTTTGATTGCAATAATCTTGAGTCATTGCCCTGTTGTGGTATGCAGTATTTGCAAATTCAGCAAGCTATAACATCTATGATCATGATAAGTCGACTTGTGATGAGACCTCTTACTCTTTAAGTTAAAGTGTATCATTGGATTATTTCCTGAACGTTGTAATTTCCTAAGTGGGGAGGAAGTCATTGTTTCCTTAAGATAGCTCTGGACGACAATGGTAGAGTTTTTGGAAAGAAATTTTCTACAGAGAATCTTCATTTTATTATTGATACCTTTTATTGGGCTGATATAAAACAATTTCCCACTAAAGGTTTCTTTTTATCAAAATTTACAAAGTTTGAAACTAGTATCATTTCTAGGCCTAAAGCCTTTAACTATATCTTTCAACAATAATGATTAATTTTCTAGAAGAATTCTATTTATACGAGTGAAAAAACAAAATCTAAAAGAGAATTTGTATCTTTTTCGTGAATTCCAAATGTAACCATTTACAATTGGTTTTATTATGAAAATAAAGAAAACTAATTTACAAAATAGAAGAATGATCTCCTATGGAAAATATTTTTTGAGGATCTGACCGTTAACAGGTAAAGACTCTCTTTTACCTGTTAAATCCTGTAACATAAAAGTAGATGGATCCATGACTTCTGCGATTTGGAAAGGACCAAGCCACATTCGTTGAAATTTCGTATGTTTCCATTTTTCCTCATGAGCCTTGTCCCATTTTAAAACTAGATCTCCCATCTGAAAATCCTTTATGGAAATCATTTTTGAATCAAAAGAAGCTTTTACTAATGCTTGATGATGAGCATGAGTTATTTTGGCCTATTCTCGTTGTTCTTCTAGCTTAATTATTTCCATCTGCCTTAGTTGTAAGGAAGAAGTTGGTGCTTCATCAATATATTGAACTAAGGCCAAAGAGGGAATTGCTAGATGAGTTGGAAGAACCACTTCTTTCCCATAAACTAAATTTAAGGGAGAAGTGCCAATGGAGGCTTTCTGTGTTATTCGATCTGCCAATAAAGCATATACTAAAGACTTATGCCAATTTTTGTGATTTTGATCAATGGTTCGCTTAATGATTCTCATTAAATTTTAATTTGTAGATTCAGCTAACCCATTCCCTTGTGGGTAATAATTGGCAGAGTATTTAAGTTTAAAACCTCTTTTGAGTGCAAATTCAGTCATAGCATTACCAGAAAAATACGATGCATTATCAAACATTAAAACAGAAGGTAAACCAAACCTGGTGATTATGAACTGATCTATGAACTCGATGATGTGCTCGGCATTAGCTGTTTTGAGAGGAACTGCCTCTACCCATTTAGTAAAATAATTAGTTGCTGTAAGGATATACCTATGCTGTTTAGAAGAGTGAGGAATGATCTCACCTATTATTTCCAATCCCCATTGATCAAAAGGTTGCTCAATGTTGACTGGTTGCAACGGCAATGATGGTTTCTTTTGTCTCCGAGTAGCAGTTTGACAAACTTGACATTTCCTTACGTAGCTATGTGAGTCTTTGAATAGTGTAGGTGAGTAATAGCCTACGTGGAGGATTTTATGTGCAGTAGTGTCTCCAGCATAATGTCTGCCTGCTGGCCCATCGTGAAGTTCCTGCAAGACTTTTCCAGCTTCAAATTTCTCAAGACATCTAAGGAGAACATAATCATAATTCATTCTAAAAAGAACATCATTCACGAGTTGATATTGTTTAGCCTTCAACCTTAGAGCTCTTTTCTTGGTGTAATCGAGATTTGGAGGAGCATATCCATTCTTTAAATAAAATATGATATCAACATATAATAATTGAACATCGTTTAGGCTTACCTCATTCATTTGTATCTCTGCAGATGGTATTTCAGAAATAAGCGATGCTCCAGCTAGTATTTTTCAAAAGCCTTGACCTCTTACAATACTCGCTGGTTTGATTTCTACGTCATATTCTTGTAAAGCAGTAACCCAATTGGCTCTTTTCTCACCCACATCTTTCTGTACTAAGATATTTCTTACCACTGGGAATGGTACTATGATTTTTGTATGGGTTTTAAGTAGAAAGGGACTAAAATATTTAATTGCTTTGAAAACAACATAAGCTTGTTTTTCTACATCTGAATAATTCAACTCAGCCCCCTGTAAATTTAAACTGAAAAAAGCAATTGGGGCTTCTGCCTTGTCTTGATTTGCTTGAGTGAGTATCGCAGCGTATGATCTATCAGAGGCAAATGTATATAAAATAAAAGGATCGGAAAAATTTGGAGATGCTAAATATGGAGTGTTAACAATTTCTTGTTTGATCAGATTAAATGCTTCATATTCATCTTGGCCCCATTTTAAATTTGAGTTCTTTTTAATCATTTCTTTTAAAGGAGACACAATTCTTGAAAAATATGGCACAAATCTCTTTACAAAATTAATCTGGCCAAGGAAAGATTGCATAGCTTTCTTGTTGTGAGATAGGGATATTTCGGAAATCTCCTTGATTCTGTCAGGATCAATATGAATTCCAGATTTTGACACTATGAATCCAAGAAGTTTTCCTTCACTTAATGCAAAAAATGATTTTTTCAGGTTAAGTGAAATTCCATAACTTTGACAACGTTGAAAGATATGTTTTAAATCTCTAATATGATTGTCTCGTTTCTTGGAATATACAGTTATATCATCCAAGTAAATTACCACTGATTTGTTAACTAATCCCTTGAATGCGATGTCCATGGCTCTCTGAAATGTGGCACCAGCATTGATCAGACCAAATGGCGTCTTTTTATATGCGTAAGTGCCCCATTTGGTTCTGAATGTGGTTTTCAATTGATCATCGGGATGGACCAACACTTGGTTGTAACCAGAGAAACCATCTAAGAAAGACATTAATTCTAATCCTGCGACTGCCTGCAATATTTGTTCCATGGGAGGCAAAGGAAAATTATATTTTTGGTAGGCTTTGTTAAGATTTCGAAAGTCAATACAAATTCTAATGTCTCCGTTCTTCTTTCTAACAGGAACCATATTGGAAACCCATTTAGAATGTCGAATGGGAAATTTTTTTTTGGCTTTCAATAATTTATTGAGTTCAGTTTTGATCTGGTTTTCTAAATTGGGATGGATCTTTCTCAGCTTTTGTTGGACATGTTTTTCATCGTTTATCATTGGGATAGTATGTTGGATGATAGAAGTGTCATAAGTTTTGAGTTCATCATAGTTCCAAGCAAAGACACTTTTTTATTGTTTCAGGAGATGAACATACGCTAATTTTTCTTCAGGAGCTAGGCCAAGGCCTAGGTTGATATTCTGTGGTTTGGTATTAGTTCCTAGATTTACTAATTCATAGTTCAAAGTTGAACTTTGTAGTTTTGAATTGGTAGATCTTTTGAATCGATCTTTCAAATCATAAAGGTCTTCTAACTTGACTACGGACTTTGGCATAGCATTATTAGTGCTATCTTGTTGCAATTGTTTGTCATGTTGGTCCTCATCAATTATCTGATTGGTGTAAGATCCTTCAGATGTGAGGAAGCTTACGATATCAGGATCATCATTGAAAATCCTCCAATTGGTAATGTTATCAGGAATCGAGGGTCTAAATATTAATTCCATTGAAAATTGATCAGGGCTATAGTCTTCTAAAGGAATGAGTTTGGAAGCTACGTTACCTAGGAGGTCTGCACTAGCATTCTGAAGTCTGGGGATTGATGAAATATTAAATGCTATAAAGTGTTCAGTCAGATCTTGAACTAAAGATTGATAATGCTTTAAATGACCTGATAAACAATGTATAGTATTGCGTACCTGTCTTATTACAATTTCAGAATCTCTGAAAACTTGTAGATATTTGATGTCTAATCCGATTGCTTTGTATAATCCTTGGACTAAAGCCTCGTATTCTGCGGTATTATTGGTGAAATCGAACTCGAGTCTACAAGTTAGCATAGTTTTGTTTCTCTTTGGACTAATTAACACGCATCCTGCTCCTGCTCCTTCATTAGACTTAGAACCATCAAAAAATAACTTCCAAAATAAAGATTTATTTACAAGAGCATCTATAAAATTAATACATTTAGAACTATCTGTTTGAGACAAATTTTCTACTTGACATAAGACAGAATGTTCTAAGTAAGGTGAAGTATGAGCATTAAAATTTCCTAAGAAAGAATCAACTGAGTAGTTGCCAATGATATTATTGTTGTATGCTACCGGTTCATTTTTTCCTTCCAGTTCTGTTACTATGTATTTCTGATGTTTTTCTCACTCAACCTTTATTTGATTTGGTTTACCATTGTAAGGGAGCCATATGTGCCACCAATCAGTTGCAAAGTATTCGTGAAGTTTTTCTGACCAATCTCTGCTAAGAATTAAGCCATAAAATTATGGAATATCTGCAACTAAAATTTTGATAACTTGACATACCTTTGGATTAGATGACAGCCTTATGGTAACCTGATTTAATTCACTGATCACTTCAACTTGCGATCGATCTAGCTGAACTATGAGCACAGCAGATTTTTGCAGTTGAATGTTCAACTTTGCACATATTGATTTTGGTAAAATATTAGATGAAGCTCCAAAATCCACTAAGCAATTATGCAAATTTTTATTGAAAACTTCATAAGTAAGAAGAAATGGGGGAGTATGAGATCTCGACCTTCCTCCAATTAAAGTGATATTTTCTAGATCAACTTTATTAATCACATTATTTGGAGGTATTCCCATTTCATGGGAAGCTTGAGAGATTACAGGGGCGGGCAGAGGTTTTTCTGGTACAGCATGTAATTCTTTCAAAAGTACCTTTTGCTGGTGTTTTAACTTGCTCAATTCATAAAAAGTTATGTTAGCCCTAGTCTTCTTCATGTCTTCTATGATATTATACTCCATTTCATCCGAAACGATCAGCGTTTTTGATGGAGTTGATGAATCTGTTTGGACTGGGCTGGTTTGAGTCGCTTTAGATGTCGTTTTCTTGGCTGCGACTTTATCCTTAGTCATTGAGCTTGCGCTCTTTGGCTTAGGAGTAGGTTGAGGAGGATCAAGTTGATTTCTACTTCGAGTGTTAGATGGGGATGCCTCTTTATCTTCTTCATCTTGGAGGATAAAATCCCACATACCTTGCACCTCTACAACTTCTTCTTCATCGGTAGTTTCTTCAGTAGCAATCTCCTCTTTTTCTTCTTCTGATTCAACACTTGTGATAGCATTTGGCGGCTTTGAATCGGTCGAAGGGTTTCTTCTATAAGGATTTTATGACTTTTTAGAAGATGTTTCTGCCACTTGTTTCTTAATGTCAACCATTTCATTGGACATGGTTTTCAGAACTTTCTACAATCCTTCTAAATCGAATGGATCTTTCGATTGTTTTTTCTTGGGGTCTTCCTTAAAAGTAACCTTCTTGGATTTTCATTCCTCTATCGCGTTTTTCTTTTCTAGGGCTATGATATGTTTCTCTACCACTATTGATTCCTTCATATTTTCAGCTAAAGTTGTTTTGTTAGCCCTATCAACGAAGATTTATGTGTTTGATGGTAAAGCAGAGATGTACCATTCACTTCGCACTTCTTCGCTAGGGGTGGAAGCAGTAGGAATTTTATTTAACAGTTTATTGAAACGTGAATTAAAATCTTTGATAGGTTCTTTTGACTTGGCCCTAAGGTTAGACAGGTCATTGATCAGTGTCGCCGTAGACCTGTCATCACCGAACTTAGTCAAAAATTGATCTTGGAAGATATCCCAACTAGTGATAGATCCAGACGGTAATGAGTAATACCATGATCCGGCTGCTCCTTATAGAGTATAGGGAAAAAGTCAGATGACAACGTCTTCATTGGTAACTTCATTGAGATTTATAGACAGCGTAAAGTTATTTATATGTTCTTCCCCTAGCATGCCTGCTTCAATATTAAACTTAGGTAGCCATTTTTCAGGATGGGCCGGTATTTGACTCAAGGGCGCAGGCATTAAGACTGCCCCTGGGTTATTCCATGGAGATTGGGCCATCACTGAACTACCAACAGAGGAAAGTGCAGAAGATGTCCCTGTGGTTGGGAAGATGAGGATATTATGATTCCAGATGTTTGAGAAGGAGATGTGGAAGTTCCAGTGGACTGACGGACAATAATCTGAAGTGGAGGGGTGGATGGTTGACTTCGCGGTGAAGAGGTTGAGATGGATGATGACGATGAAAGAGTCCTGCTATCAGACCCTTTAGGTGATTTCCTTGCTCTCTTCCTTGTAGGTAGAGGTAACTCAGTTGGTTGAACACCAAAATTTTCACTCTTTAATCTGGTGAGAGGATGAGCAGGCTTATATTGCGAAGTCACGCTGCCTTGAGATTTATCAGATCTTTGAGGTGATATTGAAAATCGCTGAATTTTATGGATCAAAGATTCAACTTCAGGTGGTTCAATAGCAGATTCTTCTGAAATTTCAGGGTTTGTGGCAGTGGCTGTTGTTCTTTCGACTTCTGGCTCTAGATTTAAAGATTCTAAGTGCGATGGGGAAGTCAGGGGAGATGGTGAGGGCAATTTACTCTCAGAATGGTATTTAGATTTTGAATTACTTTCCATTCATAGTTCGAGGCCCTCCTTCTAGCACCAAATATGTTGAGGCCCCGAAAATCTGGTCTACAACAAGGGGGATACCCACCCAGTCCGGACCTTGGTTAGTAGCTCCTTTTCCGTTTGGTATAGTGGGTCCGACTGGGGATATGGGACCAGTTTCCCAATATGTGTGTGTGTGTGTATTGAGAATTTATACTTCCTTTCTAAAAGTTCCTATGTGAAAAGATTTTATTCTAACTCTAATCTAATAACATGCAATTGTATTCTAATAAACAAAAATATCTAATTCTACACTAACTCGGGATGTAATCTTTCCGTTATGCGATCTAAAATGATTTCAAATAACAATTGGTAATAAAGATCATTCAACTGTTATAAGAAAAGAATTCAATAAAGATAAACCACTTCGTATAAAAATTTAGACGAAACAGTAGTGAAAAACATATCACATAATAAGCTATTCATACATTAAGCATAAATAAATAGCTATCACCATACAAAAGTGCCAAATGATAACTCAAGCATTCAAGCATCAATATATAAATAACTAAACATAAATATCACTTTAACACAAAGGCAGAAATAGTTAAGAGATAAAAGTACCATTTATAAATAGTTCTACTCATGAGCTTCAAGTAATAATGACTTATCTCTTCTTAATCCAACATCCACTAAGAGTAAAAAAGTGCAACATCAGTAGTAGATATTAAACACAGATATCAATAAATCATGTTCCATTCATTCATCAAAACCTCCTCGGAGGGTGCAAAAGTGCATGTTCTGAGGACAAGTTTTTGACAAATTTCAGGACCTTTCTCTAAATGCATGAGAAGGGTTTAAATACTACTAACTAAATCTAAAAATAATTTATTACAAAAATGTAGGATACGGTTTAAATGACCGTCCTTATTTTAGGGAAAAATAAAGCAAAATTAATACTAAATCTAAAAATAAAACTAACAACTAACTATTTGTGAATCTGTTCTTTGAAATTGCAAGCGTTCAGCATTTGTTTCAAAAGAGTAGGCTGGTCAACTTCATATTTTAACTGTCCTGTGAAAACGGAATCGACAAGAGATGGCACCATCTTCTTGTTAGAATTGATGACACATTTGAGAGTCATGCACTGGCTGTGTGGTTTTACCAAACATGTCCAGTAAGAATCCCAATTTAACTGAGTTAATCTTTTAATTGATTCTGCCTTTTCTTGAGCCTTATGTCTCCAGCCTGTCTGCAGTTGCTGTGCTTTTGGTAGATACCCTGGAGTGGTTTCTGAGATCAGATTTGCCTTGTGCAAATTTTCATTTATGCAGTCAATAACACTATTTGCTGCTCTGGCTGCTTCTTCTGCCGCTTTCTTCGCTTTCCTAATTTGTGCATCCCAATGGTTAAAGATCATTTCTTTGTGATTGTAGTTGATTATTGGTGCACCTGCTCTTTTCGCCTCCTCTATTTCTTGCCAAACCAAATATTCGGTAACTCTTTTATCAATTAAATCATAATCATGTCGTAAGTCTACGACTTGATTAGTGATTTTATCACTTTCTTCACAATAAGAGTTCCACTGTGATATTCTTTGGTACAATATTTCCTGTTGCTGCAGTAGTTGATCATTTAAGGAAATGGACTCTGTGATGAATTCTGTAAGCTTGGGATCATCTTTGTGCATCTCTTGCATAACCTATAACTATTTTTCTTTTTCAGCCAAACTGTTCTGGTACCCTATCTGCATTTGTTGGAAGTCCTGCTGTAATTTTTCAAGCTGTTTCTGTGCTTCATTTTTGGCAATGGCTTGTTGCAATTGTTGTTGCAAAACCTGTACTTGATCTTCTTTCTCATTCAGTAATTTTCGTACCTCAGATGCTTTATCAATGGCTGCAGAGGCATATGCTCTTGTGATCTGAGATAATTTGGTGAGATTTTTAGTGGGATTAGCGATAGGATCTTGCCATAGGATGTCTAATTGTTCTATATCATGAGAGAGCACATTTTCTAATTTCCTTTTCTTCCTTTGTTTTCTCACTACTGCCTTGTGTTGTGGACTATAAAATACATCAAGAGGAGAAATTTCATCTATTTTGAGCATAAGTTCAGAGGATGGGGTAATGGGAATATGTTCCATTTCTGAGAAATTACTAGTTATTCCTGTGACTATATTTTTTGTTGCCTGTACATTACTCACAGGTGTCTGTGTGTTCTGTCCTTCAATATTGATTAAATCATTGAATGTCTCCCATTCTTTATCTAGCTCAGTTCTACCTGATGGTTGATGTACGATGAAAGGGAGAGGATTTAGCTATGGAGAGGTCGAAACCTGTTGCTCTGAGAGCCCCTTTGACTGGGCAGTATCCCTTAATGATACTTCACTTTTATCATAGTCATTTTCAGATCTCTTAGAGTGTTCTGAAGTTTCTCTCCCGGACTTAGATTTAGATCTGTCTGTGCCTGAACTTCCATTGAGACTAATACTGGGAGTTGGTTCCCTTATGGGTTCCAAGCGTAATTTATACAAAGGGATACTAGATAACCTCCTTTCCCTATACATCTTGAACTCTTGAAATTCTGCTGGAGGAAATCGTATTTGGGCCGAATGTAGAACCTCTTTAAGTGTACCTTTCTCTTGGAACATGTCATCAAAAGATCATATTATTTAGAAAACACTCTTATTTTGACTGCAGTAGTGAAATTTTTAGAAATATCATAAGGGTCGAACGGTCTTCTTGGAAATTTGAACAAATGTAAACATTTTATGTTGTTTACTTCTTTGAATACATGGCCTACATAAAATAATGAAAAGGCCCCATAGGCCACAGGAAATTGTGGCCAAATAGCCTTCTTTTTTTCCTTCAAATATTTAGTCAAACCTCCTTCTCCGCAGGTTTCATAAGAAATTTCTTGTGCTATGAGTTTATCAGGAACATACAAAGGTAAGACATGAGGGGAAGTGAAACTTCCAAATACCCTGACATATGTAAATAGTTCTTCTCCAAACCATCTTTGCGACAGGGAGTATATCTACCTCTGCTTCGGGAGAAAACCTTGGAGCGTCTTTATCATATAACATTTTTTACAGGGGCAACATGATTCCATGACATATCTTGTAAAAATAGGAAATGAACTTCGAATCCAACAATTCTTTATGATAAATATGAATGGGTAGGGGGTCTTGAGTCGTCCATTTCCAACCCATTAAATGAAACTTGGAAATATAACATATTGAATCGATCACATAAGCAGATAAGTAAAAAGGGGGATAATTTCTCTGAGAAACAGTTCTTTTAGACCGATAATTCAAAATGGATGTGGCTAAGTTATCAGATAATATATTAGCCCAATCCACAACAGCAGCATTAACAAAAACATTTAATAATGGTAGCCATTTAGATGAAAATTTATTAATGTTTGGCTTCCCAAAAAGCCTACAGAGCATAGCAGCAAGAAAGCAATACGGGGAGGTAAGAGAACCAGTACTGTACATACCATGTTTATCCTTTTTTAGTGGTTCATCCCTCCTTGACCAGTCCTTGGTGCATTCTGCCAAGTTTTCATTTTCTTTAGAAAACTTCTCCATGAACTGTTTGTTATGAGTTGCCTATGGCTCCGGTAAATGATACATGAGTCTCAAATCTTGTGGAGTAAATAAACCAATAAGTTCTTGACCCTAAGTCTTAAACTGTCTGTTTGTGATATCAGTGCTGTCCAATACCCAATTAATCATGTATGTGTATGGAAGAATTTTAGGTCTCGCTGCTATCCGGTGCAAGAATGAGCAAGCTAGCTCTGTAATAGACACCTTAGAAGACCCATGTGAGCCTGCAGTAGTTGTAACCTCCATTACTCTTGGGTTCTCTTCCTCAAGTAGATTGTACATTCCTTCCCAAGTAGATTATTGGCATCTTTGTTACAAGCGGTGTCTGTATACAAGGGCGTCATTTCTTTATTTTCAGAACTCGGAGTCTTGTCTTTCTTTCCCACAATACCCTGAATACTGCTTTGTATAGTTCTCTATTCTTCGTTCCTGCGATTTTACAAATGAGGTGAGAATAATGAGAGGAAAAAGGTGACGGGAAAGCTTTTAAATGCTGAAGACGTATAAAAGATACCACCTTACGTGAAATGGCTCTTCGATCATAACAAAACCATATTTCATTAATGATTGACAACCAATTCATTGATTAACATTAAAGCGCATAACCAGGCCTCGGTTTATGAAAAAAAAAATTTGTACAATGAGCCTTAAATATCTGTGATAAGGCGATCTACAATTTGCTTCGCAATATCGCAAATCACAGTATCGTAGATTGCAATCTCGGGGAATTTCAATATCACAATACCGCTATATCTCAAAATCGCAATATCGCAATTTCACAAAATCGCTAAATCGCCAGATTGTAGCATATGACAAACATCCGTTAATGTGTTTTTCTGCAAAATGCGATTTGCGATATGTGCCATCGCAGATCGGTGGTTTTTTTTAGCGTGAGATATGACATTTGAAGCATGCGATGCGATGAATGTTCTTTTAGTGCGTCGTTTCACATAGCGATCTCGCAATCTTAGAATTCTGCTTGTAAGGAGATATTCATTACCTTTTTTGAGATGTGATATTTCTTAAAGAATGATTGTATTCTATCCTATCACAAAACTTAAGTTTTTTAGATTTTTCAAGGAATATTCTCCTAAGTCTATTATAGTAAGTTTTATTGTAAAAGGAAAATACAAGCACTAATCGATTTTTAAATTTTTTGACTAATGGTCCCCACTTATTTAGTATTAGTGATAATACTAAATAAGAAGGGGGGTTGTTGCTGGCCACAACAAGTCTTCACAGTAATTTCATGATCTCCGACATTATTAGATTTAAACAATGTTTTTTCTTTTAGCCCATCATGATCTCTCTGATTTGAATCTGGCATTTAACAACCTATAATAGGATGAACACCATATTCTCTCTCAAAAATGTTGTTCACTTTGTCTTTTTTTTCCACAGAGATATCCAATTCAACAATTTGTTCATGTTCAACATGCTTGACGTCCCATATCGATTCGACTCCTTTGCAGACCGAGTGTGCACCACATGATATTCTCATGTAAGTATGAGTTGGGTAGTACCAGTCACCAGGAGGAACTTAAACCAAGGGTGGGTCAAGTAAAATTATATGGTAAGTTACGAGGCAGTCTTTTCCACCACAACACAGCAGCTCCTCGCCTTCTTTACAGACTTGGCACACATTATTATAACAATCTGTAGAAGACTTCACAACAGCACCACTTATATGCACAACAGATGGTTCCTCAATGTTAGCATCTTCTCTTCTTACCTCTATTCCACCAACCATGCTCTTAAGTTCCAAAGTGTACTCATATTCATAATCCTCTAAATAGATCTGACGACAGTCAAACCCTGGAAAATTATTACTCAACCTTTTTGGACCCTTTTGAGTTACAGCAGAGTCATATCATCCATCTTTATCTGAATTGACAATAGCTTTGTCCTCCTGCAGAGAACTAAATGGTTCTTCAACTTGTCCTGATGACTCCAAATAGCTTCTTTGCAAGCTTACTGAACGAGTAGGTGGGTAATTTGGAAAAAAATTATGATAAAATTGATGAGCTTTGGTAACATCATCTAAAAACTTCTTATCTTTACACATATTTTTAATTTCTTCATAATTCTCCCAAAACAGTCGAAAAGACCTTGCCTCAATAAATTTAGGTTCCTCACTTGAATCCACAGAGTAAATGAGTTGAGTTAATGCCAACCCATCATGTATAGATGAAATTGTTTTATGCATACTATCAGACTTTAGCACAGTGAAAGCAGGCCACCACATGCACTTTTCTATCTCAGCCCAAAAAATCGTCTTTGGTTCTGGATCATTGCTTATGTTATTCTCATCTGACTTAGAATCTCCATTAGCAGATTCTTGCCCCACTCCTACATTTCCACATATATTAGCAGAAGATTCATTATATGAAAACAAGCACGTGATTCCACATGGTCATCAGCATTTGTATTTGGTTCAATGTGCACGCAAGAATCAGAAAGACCATGTTTAGTTTCCTCCTGCGAAGAATCACAAGTAGCATTCAAAGCAGGAAATGCACTGTCATTACAACACCAAGACTGCATACATACTTGAATATTATCTATCTTCTTCCACTTTTTGCAGTTGATACATTGCGCCCATTCCCTGGTATGCCGATCCTCACTCATCCCATGCTGCTGCATTTCACCTTTGTCCCCAATAGGAATAAAAACAACAAGATCCATGCCAAAATCATCAAGCATATTGACTTATTTCGTGTCCCTGTTGATGTCTCCTTTCTTGCATATGCTCCTTTTTATCTTCTTTTTAGAACTCTTTTCTCCAGATGTTTCTTCAAGAAATTCACCTGAACCACCTTCTTGACTGCTAGTTATATATTGGATACATACTTTAGCCTAATTATGTACAACATCATGTTGTCATTTTCTTGAAACCTTTAGACCTGTCAAATTTATTTCATGGTCTCTAACATCATCTGTGAAACCTCTTGTTCAAACACCATCATCTGTACTAGGGCCATTTGTGTCCTCCAGAACTTCAAACTTATACATTTTCCCAAATCTTCTCTCAGACACTGAGCAACTCTCTTTAACTAAATCTTGTTGTATATCTTTCTTGTTATGAATCCTACTACTTCTATGAACTTTCTCTTTTTTATGTTGACCATTCTCAACCTCTTCTTGGTCCTATAAACCTTCTAATTTAGTGACGTTAAGCCCTGAAGTTTGATTGCAAGCACCAATAACTTTAGCTAGGGATTTGACAACTGTTGGAGTATGCACATAATCTGGCTGCAATTAAGTTTGATTCTTTCTCTTTCTATTGATTCAAGTGAGTTCCCTTTGTTAGCTACTTTTATCAAACACAGTTAAACTATTATCTGCACCATCTTGTCCTGAAACACCTAGCCCACTTTTCGTGTTTTGTTCCAAATCTTGCAATCTTCCATCATTGTCCAGCGACTCTAGCTGTAGTGTCACATGCTGCCCCATTTCCCTATTCTTATTTCTTAATGCACTTCTATAAATGGTAGTGGAAGCATCACTTACCTAATTATTTATGCTTTTTCCTTCTTCTGGTTCCCTTATGATAACCTTAAACTTTGTTGACATAGATTTTCTGTACCTACATGCATCTAATATTTTTTATGCAGAGAAATTATTTTGGTCACCATCCACCACAATGTCTGTCGTCTTAGTAATTTTTAATTTTGAAACTTCTTCTAATGGAGGAACCTTGCATGGTTTTTTAGAGATCCCTTTCTTCCCATTCCCTGCATATGTAATACTAGGAGGACGGTTCCTGGCCACATGCTCTCCTTTTTATCTCTTCATGCTTTGTACCGACATTATAACACAATCATCATATTAGTACAACCGAGAAGATATTCCATGAACCTTTTTATCATTCCTTTCATTTAAATCCTACACATATTTTCAATTCTCTCCTTCCAAGCCATGCCCAAAAGGAATGTTTGGGTGTTCTGAACAATGAAATTTTATAACAGTGCAACTTGAGGATCCAAGTTTCAAATTTATTTTCCTCAATAGACAACGCTGAAAGTAAATCTGCTCGAGTCAACCTCTCCGGCCCCGAGCATTCAGCGACACCAAACCCTTCGACACTATGCGGTCGTACAATGTGACAGTATCACATAGGAAATGCCTACCAGCTGTCTAAAAGAGCGACGTTGACAACAACCTCATATACAACAGAGCCACACATTCACAACACTTGTTTATGGCCCCAAGAATCGAACTCAACACTTTCAAAATTTTCTGGATTTTGAGATCCCCCTCCCTTTTTTAGCGGAATACCATGAACGTCTAAAGAATCGAACCTTGGACCTTCCCATTTCTGCTCTAGCTCAGAGCCACCCGATCTTCTTATTTTGAGGTTTTTAACGGAAAATTACTGCGGTGAAAGAAAAATCACTTTTCTTTTTGGTTCACGAGTGTCAGGAGAGGAAATGCATAAACTTCGTCGACTTTGGCGAGGGTGGAGACAGTCGGAAATAGTGAATAAAAGCGCCTAGGGGGCACTATAGCCAATCGACAAAGAATGGGAGAACCTAAGCTAGAATGGTCCACTATTCAGTTGTCGAAGACTAATTTGTGAAAGATCATTCCACTAGGATGATTTCTGAAGGTTGTGGTGGACATTTCAGGAGTTAAAGTCTATGCAAATTTTCAAGTAATCCAGATTGTGGACGATGCGGACCCTTACCCTACACTCCTAAGCCTAGACTGGGCTATTGACATGGGAGGTATCATCAATTTGAAAAGGATAAGTATGATCTTTGAAAACGAGGGTACGTGGGTAATAGTCCCCTTGGATCCAGCAAAAGGTGAATGATATACCGAACCAGTGCATGAGGAGGAGGATGTTGATCACATTTACAAAGTGACTACTCGAGATGATGATTGGATCAACCCCATGACTGATGGCATGCTATGTTGGGAAAAAGATAGCGAATGCCTCTCCGACTCAGATGGAGAGATATAAAATTGGTAGAACCGGTTGCATGATGTATCTGTGGGGTGATGCCTTAAGATCACAAAGAGCTTCTGATGCATCTCCTTAGAGGTAAGATAACTATCCTAGTTTGATGGTTATAGTAGTATTAGGGACATTCTTAAAGAATTTGAAGTGGATGTCCTTGAAGAACGAAGGTTTTGGGCCCTTAACTTGGCTATGCGAGCGACCCCTATGTGGTGGTGGGAAACTCATAAGGAAGCTTTTTCAGGACTAGGAGGAATGTCGAAAAATGATGATCCTATGATTTGATCCTCCAGTTAACCTACCCATGGAACTCTTCTTGGGTCGAGGGGATCCGCGCAAGCTCTTACATATCTAGATGGAAGAATGGAATGAAAAAACTTGGAATGAATGGGTCCATATGTTTATTCATGCCTTAGGACCAGTCCCCACCACCTCATATTTTGATGCAGAGCTATACCAGTGCACTTGTCGCTGGGGTACAACGACCGAAGATTTCATAATGACGTTTGATTTGGTAGGATGAATTGAGAAACTCGATAAAGCCCTACAAGATATAGATGATCTAGTCTTTGATGAGTCCTTATCTAGGTGATAATGTGTTGTGCCAACTTGGGATGCACAGATGAAATATATACCAAGGGTGAAAGGACCAAGGAAAATTCAATTAAGCTACAGGACCCTACCCTTGAAGAACCGAAATTCCTACCTTAAAAACTACTAGCAACTGAGGAGCTAAAATAATTAACACCATCTTTGATTTGAACCTAAATAGTCTTATTATATCCAAGTATTTCCCTAATCACAATGACCAGTAGATTCTCCTCATGGATTATTTCTCTCATTCTATCTAATTAGTAAAATCCATAAAATGTATCCCTACATTTGAATTGGGAAATAAACATATAATTGTTATCTTTTAAAATATCCATATATCTTGGAGCCCAAAAATCCATTTTCTTTGGATAAGCTTTATTTATAACCTCAAAAGCAATCCTATTATAAGTTGAAGGACCATTATGTCCTCTTTAGTCTTGATAAAGTATGATGGAATGAAATTGGGTGAAAACCAGATCCATGTTTACCATGTCAGAACCTAGGTTCATTGAGATGACAACCTTGCTTTGAAGATATCCACCATACAAACTAGGACCACACATACTTATCTTTGCCATCTCTCTTTCATCATCAATACTAACATACTGAGGACCTATAACCCATGAAGGCCCATGGTTGTCATTGCAATGTAATTTATTAGAATACATGCCATGTCCACAGGATTTTTATATTTAATATCTGCATCCAATGTGGCCATTTCTTATTATGAGATTTACCGCATCCAAAAATGGCATCAATCACATAATTTTGAAGAAGTCTACAAATTAGGTCAACATAATTGTTTTCACATTTACAACTTCCCTCACATTTTTTTGTTCCTGAAGCTCGAGCACTTTCAAAATAAAAATAGGAAAAGTCAAACAACAAAAATATCCACTCTCTTTTCATTTTCTAATATTATAATGAACTTTTATTAGAGGCACTATTTGTTTGTTTGTTTTGGTTAGAAAAGGGGTTTCTCTTGGTTTTATGTGTCTTTCAATTTATCATATGTAACATGTTAATAAATGGGAAAGAATAATGTGTGACATTTATTTTGCAGAAATTGATGTTGAATCAAAGGATACATAGTTTAACCAAGCTACAGTTTTCTTTGGTAAAGACGAAGGAACATCTTAAAAAGCTATCTAAGAATAAACCATATATAAAGTTTGTGTTGGAGTCCCATGATTTGGCAGATTGGTAAACCAAATGATACGGCAACATTAGGCCAAACTTTGGAGTCCTAGGACCTAGCCTTCATGGATTCAGAGAGGGCTCTCTCTATTATGCAAAGGATGTGAACTTGTTTGCTTTGTATGTTTGATTTTAGGCTAGCTGTTAAGTGTATTTTGGTTTGTTTTTTGGGTTTTTTGAGGTAAGCTGATCAAAAAGGACAAATAGAAAGAGATTTCATTAAATCAATAGGGCTATGGGGTCAGATAAAGTTACGACTGTCTAAATGGTGGACAAGGTATTACTGCAGGGCCGATTTAGTCAAGGCAAATGGATTCTTTGGGTGAAAATGAAGTGAAATGAACATTAAGTTTGTGAAAGACAAAGAGATATTAGACATATATAGTTTTAAAGCGGGTATTCATGAGGTAGGGAAAATCATAAATCTCTATGAGTAAAACTGAAACTGATACATATGAAAGATAAACAATCCGGCGATACATAGAAGCATAAGAACTCCTAACTCTGGAAAATCACCTTCAGTTGTTGGGAAAAGAAATAAGATAAACAAACAACTCAATCTATGAAGAGGGAACTCCTAAACATCATATCTTGAGCTATCGAGAACTCTGAAATAAGTTTGCACGCATGGAAAATGGGCAAGATCGAACGAGACCTCTTTGACTTAACTAAAACAACCAATATTTCATAGAAAGATTTCAGAAATGGAGTTTTGAGAAGCTATAAGTAAGCAGGGCATGTCTTAAATCATACAAGATAGAAAAACATATTGACCATAAAATAAACAAATAACAATTTCTTGATGGACCTAGAGGGTAGTTAAGAATCCTTTAGAAATGATCAAGAAGAGGAAAACATTAAAGTTGTAACATGCAGGATGTTTGAGGTGCTTCCATGAGCATGTCTCAACATATACTTTTATGATCTACAACCAATGAGAAATATGGAACAGTAATGAAAACAAAGAAATATAAACAAAATCAAAGAAACATCACCATTCACCAAGCCATGGAATCCTGCACACAATGATCCTCCACCATCAAGCCAGGCAAGACATCATCCACTTCATAAAAACAAGTATTTCTTCCAAGCTCATAATGCTATGTATTGCTCTCAATATATCAATTTTTTCCCTCTTGTTAAAATGAATCCTCTTGGTTATATAAGTCAAAGAGGAGGAAACCCACCTAGAGAAATTGGAAGGCCATTGGCCAAAAACAAATATCTAAAACTGTCCTTGAGGCTTAACAAAGTCCAAGGCACAAAATATCCTTCAAAAATATATTTTCGGACCAAAATAGAAAAAAAGAATCACTTTCAAGGCCCGACACACAAGATAAAATTTCTTAACACACATTTGGCCTAGTCATCACTCAAAAAACTTCTTTTCAGCAAAATCTACAGGAACGTAGCACCAGAAAAAGTCTGTTTTGCAGTGAAGTTTTGGCAGACCTCCTGATGTCGAAATGAATCCCATGATGGCTCGTTGGAAAGCTACGGATGTCTAATTTCCAAAAATACTTTAATTTTCCAATATGATGCCTGGAATTCAGTCAAAAAATAGAAACAGTGAAAAAAAACAGGAGTGTAGCACCTGCTGATATTAGGAGCAGAAATGTGAACAATGGCTGTTTTTTGCCTTTTTGAGAGACCAAAACATCTTCATTTGATCTAAAAAATTTTGAGCATGTTCCTTTGATGTCAAGGAATCCAAAAATATATTTTTATTCAGCTGAGGATGCTCCAAGAAAAAGTTAAGGCACCCATGATTCTATGCTTTTAGGCCTAAAATTCACAAAAAACAAGAATGTGTCCAAAAATGCCCAAATTTGGTGAGTAAACCCCTTAAGGGTTTTTATAAACATTAAATGAAGCTTGAGAAAGAATTCCAAGCTGGGATAGGTCTTTCCCATGTTTTTTCACCAGGCGCCTCCTTTGGGTAGCTTTGAGTTTCTTTCGGGCAAACTGATTCAACTTCTTGTAGTGCTAGGTCATTCTTCTTTGTAGGCCCAAATCCTTTTTAGCTTTCTCCAATTTGGTTTCCAAATGATTATTTTCCCTCTCAAGCCATGACTCTCTATTATTCTCAATTTCTTTGTCAAGGAGCTCTGTAAGAGGGTACTGCTGTTCACAAGATGATTCCTCTTCTTTCTGCTTTTGTAATGCTTTTCTAAGACCCATGTTCCTAGGTCTCTTTCTTGCTGGCCCTTCTTATTCATCATCTTCCGCATACTTACCCATGTATTCTTCAAGCCTCACTTGTGACTTTTGATATTCCCTTTTGTATTTGAGCGCCCGAGCCTCAAAGATTTCCATATGTCCACTCATTTGATTATTTTGCAATTGCAAATAGTTGATGATTTCTTTTGACCTTTCTAGGCGATTTTCAAAATATTTAATCTAAGCCTCTCGGTTTTGAAAAAGAGATCTAAGAATACTGGCCTCATCATCTTCAGCATCACTGTCTATTTGTATTAGCTCAAACTCCCTCTCATGCTCATGACTGCTTTCTTGTTCTTCAATATTCTCCTTGCCCTTGCCTTTGATGATTTTCTTTCCTCTGGTTTTCTTGGGCAATTATACTTTGCTCTTCTTTGGCAATTTGCCTCTACTCCTTAGTGCGCTAGTGACATTTATAGTCATTGTTTGAGTGGCTTTATTCCTTGATGTTTTAGTGTTTTTAGCCTTTGCTACCTTTTATGAAGGAAGCATGGCCCCTTGCCTTGGAGAGGCAGTAAACACATGCTCTTTACCTTGCTGATGATGAGTGAGAGGAGGAATTAATACCTAGGCTTGTTTAGTTTGGTGTCTTGCACCCTTGGGGCTGTCTTCTTCTCCAACAAAATTCTCTGCTTGCACTTATTGGTTGTTTTGCTGTGGGGAATTTCCTTGTTCATTAAATTTGATATTTGTAATGAACTCATTATCAAGAGTAAACTCATAAATATCATTCTCCTTTTCTGTTTGGTGGGAGATGTCTAGGTCTACTGTTTTTTTCCTTTTCAAAGCTATCCCTGCCTTCATCCATTTTCTTGCTGTCATGAATATTTTTATTATTTCCCTCTTTGTTGTGACTGCTTCTATCATTTTCATTGTTTTCAATGTTTTCCTGATGTGGACAGCCTTCCTCATGATCACTGTTTTCATTTTCTTTCTGTGGAATGGTTCCTCTTTCATTACTGTCTTCATTTTCTCCTTTTGGGTTGCCTACCACTTCATCACTGTCTTCATTTTCTTGCTATGGAATTCTTGCTCTTTCATCACTGTATTCATTTTCTTACTGTGGAATTCTTTCTCTTTCATCACTATCTTCATTTTCTCCTGGTGGGCTGCTTGCCACTTCATCACTGTTTCTCTGTGAGCTGCCTCTTTCTTCATCACTGTCTTCACTTTTTCCCTATGGGCTGCTTGCCACATCATGATTTCCTTGACCTCTACTGCTGCTTCTCTCACTGTCCTACTCTTTTTCACCATTACCCCCTTGTTCTTTGCTTTTACTAGATTCTTCTTTCTCACTACTGTCTGTGGAGGATAGTTTTTATTGGGGAGTACAGTCATGAGAAGAAGAAAAAAATTAAGGTGTGAAGGGAAAGGAATGAGCATGAGGAGGGTCTTGGGATGAAAATGGCATGAATTGTAGTGGCATAGAAGATGGAGAAGTGAAATCAGGGTGAGAGATGAAAGTTTCCCAATGGATTCCCTTTTGCTTCAGCTGGTGAAGGACAATGATCTTAATGAGAGAGTGATGAAATAAAATTGCTTTCTGCTGAGCTGGAGGCTTTTTCCTAAAAATGGAATCCATCTTGTCTATACTTTTGCACAGGAAAAAGGGTACGTTTAGCGACTTATTTTTTGTGAAATGCATAAGGAGTCTGATGTGATAGGCATATACTTGGGAGTATCTACCTTCACAAGTGAAAAACTTCATGATTATTTTCACGAGGGCTACATAGTCATCTAGCAAGTGTGAGAAAGGAAAAATGGAGCTGCATGTATCTTGATGATTTGGCTTGAGAAAATGATGATAGTGGCTGAGGTCAAGGTATGATTGTTTGAACCACTCTTCTCCTATGTTAGGGATTTTGGTTGCCTTAGAAACAGCTCTAGGAGTGAGTTCAAAATATGAACCTGCTATGTGAACTTGCGTTCCATCCAACCTCAGGGAAAATAAATCTGTTAGATGAGGGTGGTTAGTGAACTCTGGTATTCTTCTACAAAATTCAATGCAGCCTACCTCTTGAGAACAGGACAATATTGAGGGAGAGGCAGTGATTTCTTGAATAATGGTGGGCTCAAATATGTTGTGTTGACCGCCCTTTTTTACCCTTTTCTTTGGAGGCATTTTTATCTTTCTATTTTTCTCCAAAATTAACTAGACAACCTTTAAATAAAAACAGGTTTTTTCTTCCTTTAACACTTCTTCCTCCTTTAATTCAGTTTTCGAAATATCCCTTATTTTTTATGAGCATTCGAGGGGTAAAAATAGTGATAAATACCTCGAAAACACCTTTGTAGTGATGAACATTGACCTTTGAGAAAAACTGGCACTTTTGGCCCTTTGAAATGAAATGAGTAGGTGCTATGCCCTTGCACACAGGCACGTAGCAGTTGAACAGAGGTTGAACGAAGAAAATGCACTGTGCCAGTTCAAAAAACTATGTTTTTGAACGAAGTTTGAACGACGGGCGGAGACTGAACGAAGGCTCGGGCGGAGACTGAACGAGTGTCGAGCGAAGGCTGAACAAAGGCTCGAGCACTGAAATGTGTCGCGCCAGTGCACAGGCACAGGCACGTCGCGTCCTTTGTAAAATCCTGCGGTGAGCCGCTACAGGCACGTCGCGACCAAGAAAATTTACACGGGGGCTTGCCGAGGAACCATAGAAACCCTCCTTCTTTGCCAATCGGTAATATAAGAATAAAATATTCCCTTTGAGGGCTTTTGTGCTTTGTGTAATTCTTTTAAAACATGCAGCCTTCCTTTGAATTTTTCAAAAATAGTTTTATCAAACCTCTACCCTTTTTCACATATTTGCCCTATTTCCATGAAACCGTTTTTTGAAACATGTGTAACGGCGTTTTAATTAAAAAGCGCTCTTGCAAACAGCAACACGAGTTTTCATTTTTGTGTCAAAACTCCCCTATTTCAATTCATAAAATGTGCCTTTTAATTTTTAGGAAAAAGGACATTTTACCAACTGTAAGTGCCCTCTACCTATGAATGAAGGAGATACCACTTCTTTGGCTTTTTGAGGTAGTCTCTATAAACTTTTGACTCTCTATTTTTTTCAAATGAAGGAGGCCCTTTTAAAACAGTCTTTCTCCCAATGCTTATAAACTAAAGGAGGCATTTCATAAAACAGTCTTTGCCCTCTGCTTATAAATTGAAAGAGGCATTTCATAAATAGTCTTGATTTCCATCTGCTTATCAATGAAGGAGGCAACTCATAAAAATTCTTGATTGCCATCTGCTTATCAATGAAGGAGGAAACTCAAATGGTTTATCATTCATCAATCTGCATGAGACAGGCTCCTTTGTGGAAATTTTCTGTGAATATGGTGAACAGATAAGATATTTTAAACTCCAACATAATTGCTTGTGTCTCTTAGGTTAAATTTCTTTTGTAATAGCTTTAGCTTCCTTGTGATGACAAAGTCTTTGATAGTTTAGAGTCTAGGCTATAGGGGTATAAAAAATTCAGTTGTTCCCTTTTTATATTCTTTCACTTTGATGCCTAAACTGCTCGAAGTATTTTTCCAGAGAACTAACATACCTAGTGTCATAAGATTGTTTTTCAGAGATGTGCCCATATGTTCGAGAAGAATGTGCAAATGTTGTTGTGAGATGACATGAAGTGTTAGATGCAGTAAAATTCCAACCTTTGTACTCATTTTTCCATGATTGATGATTCTTTGACTTTCTTGGTGATTTGAGTTGCAGGTATGAATCATGTAGGTTTCCTTTCTCTTTGAAATCTGCATTTCCTTTATTTCCCAATCAGTCAACTGTTCTAACTTTGAAAAATTTCCTTGAAGTGTCCCTCTTGTTTCAAAACTGGCTATTTCCATATATCCATAGCACCCCTGTAGAGATGCATGGATAAATTTGTCTTCGACCCTTGGAGACCTTTCCCGAGGTATCATGATGATAATGCTTGAAAATTTCACTTGATCACTTTTCTTCGGACATAGGACCCTCTTACTCTGTTTTTTCCTGGACTGACTTTCTGAGTTTTGCTGAAACAAAACACAGTGACCATTTTGATGGTGTGTGACCTAGGGGTAAACAAGGGTTTTATTTTTCCAGATAAGAAGAGAGGATGGCTGACTAATATTGAGAACAAGGTTTTTGACTAGAGATATTATTTTCAGGATACTTATCCTAAACACCATCACCTAAACCTAGACACTTTGTCATTAATTTTGAGGGGCTTCTAAAACATATTCAGGTCATAAAATGGAAATTTAATCAGTGAGAGGGGAGGAGACAACCTTGTTCTATGTTTGACAGTGAGCTATGTGAAAACAAGGGATTTTGACTATTCAAAGGTACAAGGCTTATGACAGTTATGGGCAGGGGAGTTTTATCAAGACTGAAACTTGATGACCACTTCTAACATAGTCTGTAAGAGAGGAAAAAGATAAAATTTTCTCTGAGGGGTTTTCTAGAGGACAAATTTACTGTTTGAAATTGGTTTCTAGAAAACCTAGGCAAGGCATATAGTCATCACAACAGTCAAAAATACTGATGAATAACACTACCAAATTAATATATTCTGGGTCAATAATGCTTTTGATAGTTTCTAATTGTTGATATGTTTCTGTTGATATATGGCACACCATGTAATTCTTCACGGTTTGAGAGATATTCATGTTTGAAGTTTGTACCCCCAGTTAGTGGGCTAAAACCCCATGGGGTTCTGGCATGGGTCATTGAAAAGTCATAATTAATATTTTTTAAGCTCCTAAAATCCCTCCCACGTTCACTTTTTGAAGCCCCTCTCAACCTAATCATTTATATAAATTTTGATCCTCATATCCTCCTCATGCAAGGGATTTCACCATCTGAAATAGGTCATCATGGATTTTTCACTCTGAATTTTTTTCTATGAAGGTTCAGAAGCTGAAATTTTTACGAGGTGAAGCTGAAATATTGAGGAAGCTTCTATGAAAATTTTAGATCAAGGTGTATAACATTTTTGGAGATATGATCTGTGGAAGTCAGTGTTTTGGTAGGTTACTCAAATTCATCTCAAAGAAGTGACCTTGGTAAAATCATCATAACTCCCTCTTTGAGTATCGGATTTGAATTCCATAAAAAGTGACAGATATTGCACATAATTTATTTATTTTTCTATCAATTTCAGAGCCGAATGAGGAAACAGTGACACGTGGCATGCCTTACAAGTTCGCTCTGCTCAAAAATTCCATAATTAAGGAATTTTTAGAGATTGGGTATAAATCTCCCTTGAAGAATCAAAATTGGGTCAAACCTATGGCATTGGAAAGATAACTAAGAGGAATACTACAGGACCAAAAATCAGATATTGGGGATCTGAAATAACAGAGATACACTAGATTCAATATCGAGCTCCTAAAAGGCAAAGAAAAAGCTAGATCATGTGTTGTCAATGGCTGCAAAGGACTAGAATTTCTAGGGGAGCAAAGCAAAGAAAGGTGCAACAGAGGGTAGCATGACAAGAGCAGCAACCAAGGTGCATAACAGTAGCAAGAAGTTCATCACATGAAGTCTTCAAGTGGGCAGCACTGCATACAATCATTGTAAAGGTATCATTGTACTAAGTCATTGTAAAATACATTATTGTACAAATTGTATGAGTGTCTATCTGCCAAGAGTTGAAGAGGTAGTGTCAGGTGGTCTAGGATCATCATTAGGTGGTTGGGTCATAGTTGGGGTTATGTTCTAGTGTGTCTTATTCTTCTACATCATTATATATCATTGTAAAGTGGACAATTTTCCCTGGTACATGAGTCCATTATTATTTTATTCTTCTACAGGGTGGTAGGGTGGTGCAAGGGTGAGTTGTAGCTCATTGGGTGTTGGGGCATCCGTTCAGTTGACTATTGAAGAATATAGGGCGTTGGAGCATCCATCCAGTGGGAGATGGAGAAGAATACTTTTCTAGATTCTAGGAATTTGGAGCTTTATTTTCAATTGGAGTTGAATATTAAAGAATTATTAGAAAAGCATTGGGTGGTTTTTGTCTCAGAGTGGATTTCCACCTTAAAAACTGTATGCATTTTTTTTCCTGTTTTTTACTGCTATCATTGTACAAACAATGATAATAATTTAAGATTAACTAATGCTCTAATTGAAAGGAATACTGATTCACCCCCCCTTCTCAGTATTTCCAACATGCAGCTTGTTCCAATGCCACAACCATGGTTAAATCAGACCGTCTAATCATGATTTGAACCATGCTTTAAATTTCATGTCAATAGCTAGAGAATCAAGAATTACAAACAACTTAATCTTGGCAGTCAAATAGTTTAGGTAGAAAATAAACAAATTTCACCAGCTTAATCTGAAATCTTGGAAGAAATAAGGATATGAGTAGATATTTTATTTTATGTTTTCAAAAATAAAGAGTCCAAGAGTTTGCCAGTTCAAGTACACTTAAAAGAAGAAGAAAAAATGTTAGGACAAGTAGGATTGAGTAGGTAGAAATACTGTTAAAGGAAATCACATGTTTCAGAATGTTAAATATGTTGAAAATATTGTCATTGATGGCAAAGGAGGCAGCAAAGATAGAGACATGAAAAGAGAACAGCATAGTAGCAAGATGTAGAGAGGGTCGAGCAGCAGAGACCAGGGTCATTTAAAGAAGAGGCATCAAAAGGAGAATGAAGGAAGCAAGGAGCAGCATTAGACAAGAAGAAGAGAAAGAAGCGGAGAGATAACAGAGTAGCAGAGGCAACAAGAAGCGCAAAGGAGACAGGAGGAAGAAGAATGTCAAAATGTAACAGTCAAATAGTAGAGCGGAAGCAACGGCAGAGACAGAGATAGATGCACAGCTAAGGCAGAGGCAGAGGCAGTGCATATAAAAGCAGAGCCGTTATATCAAAGACAGAGCAGTGGAGACAGAGGCAGCGAATACAGAGGCAGTGAAGCGGTCGAGCGGCAGAGCCGTTATTACAAGCAGAGGAAGAGCAGAAAATTCCGGGAATCGCTTAACCCAAGCGGCAAACATATATATATATATATATATAGACAAACCTTATTCCGGGAATCGTATACTCCAGCGGCAAGTATTGCGCTTTATATTCAAAGGTCCAAAGCATATTTATGAAGTTATACGGAGCGCATAATACAAAGTTTTATAAGGCGGGAATCGCAATATCGCAACTTCACAACATTGCGCCATCGCACCATCGCAATATCGCAACTTCACAACTTTGCGCCATCGCACAATCGCAATATCGCAACTTCACAACATTGCGCCATCGCACCATCGCAATATCGCAACTTCACAACTTTGCGCCATCGCACAATCGCAATATCGCAACTTCACAACATTGCGCCATCGCACCATCGCAATATCGCAACTTCACAACTTTGCGCCATCGCACAATCGCAATATCGCAACTTCACAACATTGCGCCATCGCACCATCGCAATATCGCAACTTCGCAACTTTGCTCCATCGCAGCAATATCACAACTTCACAACATTGCGCCATCGCACCATCGCAATATCGCAGTTGGTTGAAACTGCACAGCAACTATCGCAAATTAGAAATTTGCGATTGCGATCAATTACATTTGAAAACGTGTCAGGTGGGCCCGAAAGGTGTTCTATATGTTTTAAAACAAGCTTTAGTGTATGCGCCGAGAGTATGTTAAGGCGTATTAAAAGGGCAGATTATATGATTAAAACATCTTATAATTAAGCCAAGAGACAAAGTTGGGTTATATATATATATTAAAAGGCGCAGTCATATACATATATATTATATATATATAACGTTGTTGCGATAAGCCGTATGGTCTGTAGACCCACGGGCCTCAGCTTAAGGGGAGGGCGATTATTTATGTAATACAATTGTGATATATGTATGTTCCGGCCTGCGGAATGTTCCACATCAACAAGACACTTGCTACGAGTCAGCAGTCACGTATTTTTCTAAAAGACACAGATATAAAATCACTGTTACATATATACAGCAATTACACCACAGTAGAGGACAAAATACAGTCAAAGAAAAGACAAATGCGCAGCTAGCCAAGAGGGTGAATGAGTGAGTTGGAATTCACTTTTTAATTCGAATGTAAATATTTTAATTGTTTTTATTGTTTGTGATGCATTGGCAAGTCTCCGAGAGAGAACAAATTCCCACTGTAATGTTAAATTGATACCTACAGTTATATTTTTTGAGTAAGCAGATAAAAGGAGTGAGAAGGCAGAAGGCAAAGAGACATGACTTTCCATTTCGAATTCCAAGTAGAATACAAACAGTCATGAGAGTAAATCTATAAATAATATCATCTTGATATGAAAAAAGTTGAAGGGGAGGATAGAGAGAGTGTTAATCAAGAAAAGGCAGAATATAGAAGTGTGAGGCAGAGAAGATTAAGAAAAGCATAACAGAAGGAGAAGCTACAGAACAGGGCTGATATCTGAGGTAAATCAGCAAAATTTTAGTTTGATAAATTGAGGAAGTTGGAGCTTCCCTATCAAGTTGTAGCTTGATAGTTGTCAGTTGTAGCTGACTGAGGTTGGAGCCTCGTTTAAGTTAAGTTCGTAGAAAATTGAAGGGGAGTTGATGCTTCCTTGCAAGTCAGCTGCAGGACTGAGGTTGGAGCCTCCTGTAGGTTGGTGCCTGTAGAAAACAGTGGTGAGAGGAAGTTGGAGCTTGCCTTTGCATCACAACAATAATAAGATGTGTTTTTCTCCCTCTTTTGGGTTTCCACTTACATCTGTTGTCCCTATGTGTGTTTCTTATGTGTTGATGTGATTCTTTCAATCTGCGTAATTGTTTGCTGCTCTCAACATAAGTATGTTGTCACATTAATTTAATACTGGCTGTAACATTTTAAGACTGTTCACATATTAAGCTGTAAATAAGTTTGGTGAAAATTTAGAATTGTTAAATAAGTATTAAACTGATTCACCCCCCCCCTCTCAGTTTAATTAAAGGTCCAACAATTGGTATCAGAGCCAGGTTCCTTTGTACAAGTCTAACAACTGAAAGGAGATCCTAGGTTCCCAAGATGGCTAGTAAAGAAGGATGCTCAACCAATAAAGCCCCTTTCTTCACCGGTGAAAATTATGCTTTCTGGAAAATTAGAATGAAGACATACATAATGTCTCTAGGAATAGAAGTCTGGGCTACTGTGCAATTAGGATATGCCCCGAAGGCAACTGACTCAGAAAAGGACTCAAAACAAGATTTTGTGGCTAATGCAAAAGCCATGAATGCCATCTTGAATGGATTATGTGAAGCAGAGTTTATTAAAGTAATGCACAAAGACACTGCCAAGAAAATACGGGATACTCTTGAAGACATACATGAGGGAGACCAGAAAGTAAAAACTGCCAAACTTCAAGTATATAGAGCCCAGTTTGAAAACTTAAAAATGAATGATGATGAAGATGTTGGCAGCTTCTTCTTAAAAGTTGTAGAAATTGTTAACAATATGAAAGCTCTTGGAGAAACCATACCAGAAAGTATAGTTGTGCAAAATATTCTAAGATCACTCCCATCCAGATTTAATCCCAAGGTGTCTGCAATAGAAGAGACAACGGATTGGGAGACTTTGACCATGAACCAGCTACTTGGAAATCTAACAGCCTATGAAATGAGGCTCCCACAGAAGAAGCCAAGTACGAGGGAAGCAGCCTTTAAAACAGAAAAGAAGAAAGAAGAAGAGGAAGAAATATGCTCTTGCTCAGATGAAGAAGAAGAAAAATTTGTCAAGAAACTGGATAGAGGTTTAGGTAAATACAAAGGTAAACTTCCTTTCAAGTGCTTTAACTGTGGAAGAGTTGGACACTATGCTGCTAAGTGCCCTCACAAGAAAGCAAGGAATCAGGCTCAAGAGTCAGAACATAATAAATCAAAGAAGTGGCAGAAGGGAAAGAAGTTCAGCAGAAAATCTTTCTATGCTCAACAAGACAGCAGTACATATGAAGATTTAGATGAACACTAAAGTGAAGAAGGAACCTCATATTTTTTATTGATGGCCATAGAAGATCTTGAGGGACTCCTACTAGAAGATGAAGAAGAAGAAGGGGAAGTCGACCTCGAGGGGGAGCTAAGAAGTGCTCTGGAGGAGATTGAGAGACTCAAACTAAAATGTAGAAAACAAAAAGAGATTCTCCTCAAATGTGTGAAAGAAGAACAAAATTCAGAAGTCCTCATGCTGCTGAAGGTAAGGCTTGAAGAAGCCAAGAAGATAAAAGATATGTTACTTCAGCAAATCAAGGATAAAACCCAAGAACAAGAGAAGTTGGAGGAAGAAGTGGTATGTCTTAGGAAGAAACTAGAAAATGCTCAAAGGATAGTGGTTATAAACTCTTCTCAAACAACAAGCTCTAGCAAGTTGAATGATATCCTGGTTGCTCAAAGATCCCCAATGATAAAAACAGGAATAGGCTATGAAGGAGAATCAAGTAAAGGCAAAGAAAAGGAAAACAAAAATATAATTTTTGTAAAAGCAAAGAAGACTGATGAAGAAGCCCAGACAATTCCTACAAAAGAAGAAACATGCAATAAGGATGACAGAGATCAGAAGAAATTTCTAGTCACAAGGAATATAATGAATACTAAGATGGTAGAAAAAGAATCATATGCCCCTGAGTATATCAAATTTGGAAGTCATCAGAGGAGATTCTTCCCTCCTATGAATAATGCCACATGTTATGTCTACCACAAGCCAGGACACATAGCTGCATATTGTTATGCAAGGAAGAGTAATTCAGACCTGCAAAAGATGCAAACAGTGAAGAGGCTATCTCAAACAAACAAATGGAGAAAACAATCTTACATCAGGTATGCAAATAATTTCTATGGTTATTGCTTTTATTGTAAGGAATTTGGCCATAAAATTATTGAATGTAGAAAGTATGGAATGATGTTCTACACTTCAAGGAGGTTCATGAATCAAAGAAATTTTGGTCATACTCAAAATTCTGCAAAAACTATGATTAAACGCTTTATATGTGATCAAGCTGGACATATGCCTTCCAAATGTCCTCTGAAAGGATGCAATTCATCACCTCACAAAAGATATCAAACAGAAGGATGCCTCCAGTGGAAAAAGAAGGAGAATAAGTGTGACCTAGCTCTAACTGCTCAAGATCTGAAAAGCCAGTGGTACTTGGACAGTGGCTGCTCCAAACACATGACTGGAGACAGAAGCAAGTTTATAACTCTTGATGAAAAGAAATCTGGAAATGTTATTTTTGGTAATGATAAATCAGGAAAGATCAAGGGAAAAGGCTCAGTCAGCATAGACAATGGCAGAGGAAAAGCCCAAGAGGTACTATTTGTGGATGGACTGAAAGCAAATTTACTAAGTGTCAGTCAGATGTGTGACAAAGGCTGTGAAGTTCTTTTTAGAGCACAAGATTGTGTAGTCAGGTCAAGCACAACAGGAAAGACTCCGCTCAAAGGTGTTCGAACAGAGAACAATGTATACATAGTGAAAGAGGAAGATGAAGCCTGCCATCTTAGCAAACTTGAGGAGTCATGGTTGTGGCATAGGAGATTGGGACATCTCAGCTTTGACCATATCATCAGACTGAGCAAGAAGAAAGCTGTAAGAGATATGCTAGAAATAAAAAGGCCTTCAAGTACTATATGCAAATCTTGTCAATTGGGGAAACAGACTCGCACATCCTTTAAATCTAAAGAGGAGCTGTCAACAAGAAGACCACTCCAGCTTGTGCACATGGACCTGTGTGGACTTGCTAGAACTAGGACACCAAGTGGAGAATCCTATTTCATGCTGATAATAGATGACTTTTCCAGAATGACATGGGTTGCTTTTCTCAAAAATAAATCAGAAGCATTGGAAAAATTTAAGATATTCAAAGCATTAGCAGAAAATCAAACTGGATGCAAGCTGAAATGTATCAGATCAGACAGAGGAGGAGAATTCACATATTATGACTTTGTAGACCTATGTAATGAACATGGAATAAAGCAACAATTTACTATTGCAGGGACACCTCAGCAGAATGGAGTAGCAGAGAGGCAAAACAGGCCTGTACAACAAATAGCCAGAGCTATGATGCAAGAGAATAATATTGCTCAAACCTTCTGGGCAGAAGCAGTACACACAGCAGTACATATCCTTAATAAAGCTCACTTAAGGCTAAGCAGTGACAAGACTCCATATGAACTATGGCATGGAAAGCCAGCTTCAATAAAACATTTCAGAGTCTTTGGTAGCAAGTGTTACATAAAGAATAATGATGAAAACCTTGGAAATTTGATGCAAGAGCAGATGAAGGGATTTTTCTAGGATATGCTTCCAAAAGCAAAGGGTACAGGTGCTACAACAAGATCCTTCGGAAGATAGTTGAAAGTATTGATGTGAGATTTGATGAAGAATTTCCAAACAATACAAGAAATACAGATTGCTGCAGTCCATCAGTTAATCATGAAGAAGAAGACCAGAATGATGAAGAAACTAACAAGACAATAGAAGATGCAGAGCTGAGCTCAAAAACCCCCTCAGATACACTCAGAAGAATCATCCTGAAGATCATATCATAGGAGACAAGAAAGCAGGAGTCCAGACAAGAAGGCAGCTAACAGAACAAACAGAAGAAGTATACATAGCCATGTTATCACAAATAGAGCCAAAGAAGTTTGAAGAAGCCAACAAGGATAAGTATTGGGTAAAAGCAATGAATGAAGAATTGGACCAAATTGAGAAGAACAATACCTGGGAACTAGTTCCTAGACCTATTGAGAAAAATATCATTGGTTCAAAATGGGTATTCAAAAACAAAATGAATGAGCAAGGACAAGTAATCAGGAATAAAACCAGGCTGGTCTGCAAAGGATACTCACAAATTGAAGGACTTGACTATGATGAAACATTTGCCCCTGTAGCTAGAATGGAGGCTATCAGATTGTTCCTAGCATTTGCATGCTACCAAGACTTCAAGGTATATCAAATGGATGTAAAGTTTGCTTTTCGTAATGGAGATCTAGAAGAATACGTGTACATGGAACAACCAGAAGGCTTCTCACTGACAGACAAAGAAGACTATGTATGCAGACTGAAGAAGGCCCTATATGGACTGAAACAAGCTCCTCGTGCTTGGTACTCAAGACTGGATAAATACTTGCAAAAACAAGGTTTTAAGAGAGGTGGAGTAGACAGCAATCTATATATAAAAGCCCATGAAAATGAACTCCTAATTGTTGTTGTGTATGTTGATGATATTATGTTTGGAGGCAACAAAGATGAACTAGCAAAAGGGTTTGCTGATGAGATGAAAACAGAGTTTGAAATGTCTATGATTGGAGAACTCAGTTTCTACTTGGGACTGCAAATTCAGCAAAAGAACACAGGGACATTCATCTCTCAAGAAAAATACTTAAAAGAAAAACTGAAAAGATTCAAAATGGAGGACTGCAAACCTGTGACTACCCCCATGATCACGGGATGCAAGCTGTGTGCTGATGATGGGTCGGCAGATGTAGACCAAAAACTCTACAGATCCATGATAGGAAGCCTGCTGTATTTGACAGCATCTAGACCAGACATCATGCTAGCAGTAGGACTAGTGGCAAGATATCAAGCAGCACCTAAACAAAACCATCTTCTGGCAGTAAAACGAATACTCAGATATCTACAAGGAACAGTACAGTATGGACTTTGGTATCCTAAAAGCAAGAGCTTCACGTTAACAACTTACACAGATGCAGATTGGGCCAGCTGTGTTGATGACAGGAAAAGTACAAGTGGAGGTGCTTTCTATCTAGGAGAAAGTCTGGTGGCATGGTTAAGCAAGAAACAAACATCCATCTCTCTGTCTACAGCTGAAGCAGAATATATAGCAGCAACAGCATGTTGTACAAAAGTCATGTGGATGAAGCAAACTCTTCAAGACATGAGGGTAAGCATTGATGAACCTATTTCAATCAAATGTGATAATACAAGTGCTATAAGTATATCTAAAAATCCTGTGCTTCATTCAAAAACCAAATATCATTCCAGGGGGAGAACAGCCAACAAGGAAAGCATAAAATAGGTCCACAGGATCAATATTATCAGTAGTATCAGCATTATCAATATTATCAGCATTCAGCATGGAAAAGCAACAAGGACCCTTCAATTGAAAAATGCATCATCTCCGTCTGCAATCTAACACAGATTACAGGCACTACAAATGAAACACAACTATAAAACATATTCCTCAAAGTGTTCTCTCAACAAGTTTTATACATCACTCTGGAGCAGCATGGTACAAATTCAGCAGAAGAGGACCTAAACGTAACTCAGAGAAAGGAAATGAAAAAAGCAACCCTTTGCCATTGATGTCAAAGGGGGAGGAAGAACAAACAAGAAAAGCAAGAGAAGGAAAATAGAGAAAAGTGGATTGCCATCAATGCCAAAGGGGGAGACTGTTGGAAATATTGTCATTGATGGCAAAGGAGGTAGCAAAGACAGAGACAGGCAAAGAGAACAGCATAGCAGCAAGATGTAGAGAGGGTCGAGCATCAGAGACAGGGTCATTTAAAGAAGAGGCAACAAAAGGAGAATGAAGGAAGCAAGGAGCAGCATTAGACAAGAAGAAGAGAAAGAAGCAGAGAGACAACAGAGCAGTAGAGGCAACAAGAAGCACAAAGAAGACAGGAGGAAGAAGAATGTCAAAATGTAACAGTCAAACAGCAGAGCGGAAGCAATGGCAGAGACAGAGATAGATGCATAGCTAAGGTAGAGGCAGAGGCAGTGCATATAAAATCAGAGCCGTTATATCAAAGACAGAGCAGTGGAGACAGAGGCAGCGAATACAAAGGCAGTGAAGCGGTCGAGCGGCAGAGCCGTTATTACAAGCAGAGGAAGAGAAGAAAATTCCGGGAATCGCTTAACCCAAGCGGCAAACATATATATATATAGACAAACCTTATTCCGGGAATCGTATACTCCAGCGGCAAGTATTGCGCTTTATATTCAAAGGTCCAAAGCATATTTATGAAGTTATACGGAGCGCATAATACAAAGTTTTATAAGGCGGGAATCGCAATATCGCAACTTCACAACATTGTGCCATCGCACCATCGCAACTTCGCAACTTCGCAACTTTGCGCCATCGCACAATCGCAATATCGCAACTTCACAACATTGCGCCATCGCACCATCGCAATATCGCAACTTCGCAACTTTGCGCCATCGCACAATCGCAATATTGCAATTTCACAACATTGCGCCATCGCACCATCGCAATATCGCAGTTGGTTGAAACTGCACAGCAACTATCGCAAATTAGAAATTTGCGATTGCGATCAATTACATTTGAAAACGTGTCAGGTGGGCCCGAAAGGTGTTCTATATGTTTTAAAACAGGCTTTAGTGTATGCGCCGAGAGTATGTTAAGGCGTATTAAAAGGGCAGATTATATGATTAAAACATCTTATAATTAAGCCAAGAGACAAAGTTGGGTTATATATATATATTAAAAGGCGCAGTCATATACATATATTATATATATATATATATATAACGCTGTTGCGATAAGCCGTATGGTCTGTAGACCCACGGGCCTCAGCTTAAGGGGAGGGCGATTATTTATGTAATACAATTGTGATATATGTATGTTCTGGCCTGCGGAATGTTCCACATCAACAAGACACTTGCTACGAGTCAGCAGTCACGTATTTTTCTAAAAGACACTGATATAAAAGCACTGTTACATATATACAGCAATTACACCACAGTAGAGAACAAAATAGAATACAGAGCAGAAAAGAGTTAAAACATAATCACAGAAAAAGACAAAATACAGTCAAAGAAAAGACAAATGCGCAGCTATCCAAGAGGGTGAATGAGTGAGCTGGAATTCACTTTGTAATTCGAATGTAAATATTTTAATTGTTTCTATTGTTTGTGATGCATTGGCAAGTCTCTGAGAGAGAACAAATTCCCACTGTAATGTTAAATTGATACCTACAGTTATATTTTTTGAGTAAGTAGATAAAAGGAGTGAGAAGGCAGAAGGCAAAGAGACATGAATTTCCATTTCGAATTCCAAGTAGAATACAAACAATCATGAGAGGAAATCTATAAATAATATCATCTTGATATGCAAAAGAAGCGAAGGGGAAGATAGAGAGAGAGTTAATCAAGAGAAGGTATAATATAGAAGTGTGAGGCAGAGAAGATTAAGAAAAGAATAACAGAAGGAGAAGCTACAGAATAGGGCTGATATCTGGGGTAAATCAACAAACTTTCAGTTTGATAAATTGAGGAAGTTGGAGCTTCCCTATCAAGTTGCAGGTTGATAGCTGTCAGTTGTAGCTGACTGAGGTTGGAGCCTCCTGTAGGTTGGTGCCTGCAGAAAATTGAAGGGAGTTGGTGCTTCCTTGCAAGTTGTAGCTTGCAGAATTGAGGATAGAGCCTCCCGTAGGTTGGTGCCTGCAGAAAACAGTGGTGAGAGGGAGTTGGAGCTTGCCTTTGCATCACAACAATAATAAGATGTGGTTTTCTCCCTTTCTGGGTTTCCACTTACATCTGTTGTCTCTATGTGTGTTTCTTATGTGTTGATGTGATTATTTCAATCTGCTTAATTGTTTGCTGCTCTCAACATAAGTATGGTGTCACATTAATTTAATACTGGCTGTAACATTTTAAGACTATTCACATATTAAGCTGTAAATAAGTTTGGTGAAAATTTAGGATTGTTAAATATGTATTAAACTGATTCACCCCCCCCCTCTCAGTTTAATTAAAGGTCTAACAGGAACAATGGTTGCCATCCTCTTCCTTAAATAGACTATGAGTTTTATTTCCCTTGGCCCCACCCAATTAGGTCTTACCATCAAGAGATTCATCTCCCTCCAAAACTGCGTTATTCCTTCCTTGATCCCTACTCCTCCACATCTGCGCTGTTGACTTGGTCAAAGTAGACAGTATCAACATGATAGTAGCCCTATTCACACATGGAGGTGTTTTATTGAGCTGTAAATAGGGTCTCCTTTCACTTGAAGTGTTTTTATTCCTTATTAGGAGACTTATGGGCCTTCCTACCCATTTATTTACCTACCTAGTGATAAACTCAACTATAATATTCCATTTAGTTTAAGGCTAAATTTTTGGAATATTACAGTCCTCCCCTCCAAAATGTTGCTTGTCCTCAAGAAATTGTATAAGGAGAGAAAAATTCCTCCCCTCCTCTTCTTGTGGCCTCCTCATCAGAAGTCCCCACCACTGCTCAAAATAATCTGCTACAAATTTGTCCTCCAATGTTTCCTCCCAAGCATGCAAAACCATATAGCTCACATCATTGAAAGATGGAAGGTGTAAGTGGAAACCTCCTTGATGTCAAATGGCCTCCTCAAGGTAGGAGTGATGATAGACATGGGAAATCTCATTCCCAATGACTGATCCCATCACCCAAGCTATCATCCAAATGATATGAGCCATTCTAGGTAGCTCATCAAAGAAATCATCAACCCCTGGTTTGTGCAATGTAATGGGGCTGCATGGAGAGATTAGTTTTCCCCTTCCCATTTGTTTCTCTCTCCATTTATGATAAGAATGGGAATGTTTATGTCCTTGGGCTAAAACAACATGGCCTCCAAGAATGGACCAAGCTACCCCATCAAACAATTCAACCATGAAGTGCCTCCTCCAAGCACTCAAGTTCTTCAAATGGCTCACTCTATATGAAGAAAAGAGATGTGATGTGGCAATCATGGTTTTCCCATTTCTCCTCCTGAAATAAACAACATGAATAGTAGGGAGAATCATACTCCCAATGGGCATCTCTATCTCATATCCCACTCTCCAAACAAGGCTCCCCATGAACATAGAAATATCAGCAATACATGGGAGAAAAAACCAATGAAAACAAGTTGTCACATGACAACCAGAAAGTGGATCATAGTTCCACACATGGAACTAGCACTATGCATCCCTTGTTTGCATCAAAACAAGTAGTAACAATTTCTCTCCCAGTCACTTATTTGCTACCAGAGTCATCTCATAAGATGGAAACATGAAGATACAATGTGGTGTTAATGGTGCACACCAAGAATCATGTGGCTTCTCCCACCAACCACCAATAAGGTAGCCAAAATCAATGCTACAAGTAGCTACAAGTACATCATCATATAATATGAAAGAAGGGACAATTATTCTTGATACATCATGCTGCTCAAACAAGGAAAAGAAGTACAATACAAAATGTGAAATTATACCTCCTTCATCATGTACTTGAGATCTTGAGCTGAAATGGCTCAACTGGAATTTTTCCCTCACCTCCAATGAGTAAGGGAGTGGCTGTGACCTCCTCTATATCACCATCCGGGCTATGCATCTCTCCATATGCTAAAATATGTCATGCTGGATGCCCTCCCAAGTGAAATCCTCTGCCAAAGAAAGATATGCATCATAGTGCATGGAAAGGAAGCCCTCATGTGCTACATGAAGCAACTTCTCCTTGAGCTTAGAAGCTCCAGTCAAGAAGATCCTTCCATGAGAATATATGACCACATCATCCGCTATATAATCATCATCTCCATCTGGGTCATCCAAAATCATGCATGCACCAAGATCCTTGGAGTAGTCTACTAAGAGTTGAGATATCCAATATGGATCAATCCTCCTAAGAGACATCACTGGTGATCTGGCATGTGAAGCTCTCCTCATGCTGTTGCCTGCTACTTTGAAATTCCCCATGCCAAATTCATCCTCCAAAGTCTTCACCCCTCCAGAATCTGAGATTGGTGAACCAAATGACAAGGTGTATCTCATCAATTCTGGATCTGGTGGCCTCCTAGGTGGAATTCCTCCATGTAATGAGACATCAATGTTAAGAGTGGATTAAATATATGGATGGACAGACTTGTCCCTGATCTCACTGCTCAATCCAGTCTCCCTCTTTTGTGCATCAACCTTTTGAAAGGGATTGGTGTGTGTGTTCCTCATCAAATGAGGTTGGTCATCCTCCCTATCTCCTCCTTCCATCTGCATGGTTTCACCATTTGTCAACAAGGTCACATGTTGATCATAGGTTATGCTTTGATCTCCACATATGAGATTCTGGGGAACTTCTTGCAATGACACAAGAATCCATCTTGTTGAAGAAAGTGCCTCGCCTTCCTCTGCTTGAGGTACTAGATGTGCTCTATATGTGACAGCGCTGTTGCCCTCATCTCCATCAATGTGTATGGGAAACCCTCCAATAATTGGATCCTCTTGTGAGAAAGAGATCCCCATGCCCTCTTGTTTAGGAATATGAGATATAGGTGTTGCGTCTAACAATGTATGATGCAAGATGTCAGCTTCTCCCATGGTTTTCTGAAGTGGAGTGAGGTTTATAGTTTCCTCCATCACATGCAAGGTTTTTGTTTTATTAAGTTTTTCTTGCTCCAATACATGTGTCTTAGGAATTTTCCCATCAAATCTTTCCACCAATGCTTTAGTAAACCTTGCATAAGAAGAAGTATTTGCATTTTTCAAAGAAAAAGATTCAAATATCCACCATGCATAGGCCTTACCTTCAAAGTGCAGTGCTGCAATTTTGATGGTTTCATCTTCAGAAATTTGGTGCTGTTGCAAATAGGAGTCTGGCTCCTTCACCCAAGCTCTAGTTGAACATGTAGGTGAACCATCAAAAGTAGATAGAAAAAATCTATCCATATTCTACTGCTTTCTTCTCTCCACCTGGATCTTGCAAAACTCTTAGAAAGTGGTATGATCTCTAAACCGCTCAGTTTGAGATTCATACTCCTGCAATAAGTCACTAAGAGTTTTCCTCTTAGGCATTCTCCCTCCTTTCATCCATCTCAAGATAGATCTGGGCACTCGATTGCACTGTGCATCATGGTTTCTAGCTGCATGCTCACACTTACCATGTGAAAATCTAGATCTAGATCTAGACCCAAACTCCTCTAGAGATTCCATCTCCATTATTATTTTCTTCAGCTCTTCTTGAAAGTTCTGCATAGATCTTGGAAGAAGCTTTGTAAGCCTATCTTCCTTTCTCCCTCCACATAATGGAGCCTTCTCTTTTCTGTCCATCTCTCCTTCTCTTCAAGTATAATGGCCTGAGATCCATAGGCTGAGCCAATATTGAAGCTTTGATACCACTGTAATATCCCAAAATAGGGAAAATAAACAGTAGTGGGAATATCTTACAATATTCCAAAAATGGACTGCTCAGCAATGCATTCACAAAAAAAAACATTTCTAGAAATGTATGCCATAAAAATGTAAACCATCACTTGGATCCATTATATATGTCCCTCTATCATCTAAATCCAAGAGGATAGCAGAAACAAAAGAAACTAGGTGAGGTAAACAGACCTCCCACACCTAGTGTAGCTGGAAATCACTAAAACCCCAAAACATTGCTACTCAGAAATAATACACAAAGGAGACTACAAAATCTTATGAGGGTTTCAACTCAGAAACTAGGAGGACAAATAGATCTGCTCATATATTAGACATTCATGCTCAAATTTGAGATCTAGTTTCCTTATTACAATTACAAGAAAACCCAGAAAGGGTTTCTTGTCATACACTCTGAATACAAATGTGATCTTTTACTGAATAATCATTGCAACATTGAAGAATAAGAGTGTAGAAGGCTGAAATATATCAGATCTAATGTATATCCCTCAAAGGCTTCCTCCTATGAAAGGATGAACCTCTCAATCACAAGGAAACACTACAAAGAAGCCACTAGATCATCCACTGAAGCTGCTTGCAAAAATAATGCATTCCCTAGCTGGAACAACACTGGGAATGTTGGGAAATGTGTGGCATGATGCCACATATCTGAAATGAGCTCAATATCTCTCCAAAAATATCACCCAAGGGAAGGAAACCTCCCTCCAATGAGAAAATAGCTCAGAAAGTGGGATTCCAATCTCCTCCACTGCTGCACCCTGCAACACAGCACAATAACCTGCGGAAACTGTGCTGATAAAGTAAGCTAAAGCTTCGCCTAAAAAACTAATGTGGAAATGCATGCAAAACTCTTCCAAGAGGATCCTCAAGGAGAGAGGTGGGATTCCCGCTCGGGAACATCCGGTGCTAAACACCATAGCTACCTTGGTAATCAACAAGAGGAAGCAATAGTCTAAGCAGACCAATCCAAAATGATAAAATAAAACATAAGGAAAAATGGCCGCCATCCTATTCCTTAAATAGAATGTGAGTTTTCTTTCTCCTTGGCCCCACCCAATTAGGTCATTTCCATCAAGAGATTCATCTCCCTCCAAAACTGCGTTATTCCTTCCTTGATCCCTACTCCTCCACATCTGCACTGTTGACTTGGTCAAAGTAGACTGTATCAACATGATATTAGCTTTGTTCACACATGGAGGTGTTTTATTGAGCTGTAAAGAGGGTTTTATTTCACACTTGAAGTGTTTTTTATTCCTTCTTAGGAGACTTATGGGCCTTCCTACCCATTTATTCACCTACCTAGTAATAAAATCAACTATAATATTCCATTTAGTTTAAGGCTAAATTTTTGGAATATTACAAAAAATATTAGGATGTATAATCAGGAAAGCATTGCCAGTTTCTTTTTATGTCTAGATGATATTGTAAATCGTATGAGAAATCTGGGTGAAACCAGAACTGACACTACTCTAGTAGAAAAGGTTTTAAGATCTCTAACTCCCAAATTTGAGTCTAAAGTGTCCACTATTGAAGAAAAGAAGGATCTACAAACTCTTACTATTGTTCAACTTCATGGAATTATGACTTCTTTTGAATGAGAAAAGGAGGTCCATCTGAAGTGAAAGAAGCTATCTTTAGAGCTGCTGCAAAAGGAAAAGAAGTAGAAGAAAAAAGAAGGATCAATGTATGTTTTAGAAGAAGATGAGATAAATTTTGTAAAGAAGCTACAACTTGGCGCTGGAAGGTTCAGAGATAAGATTCCTTTTAAATTTTTTTCTTGTGGAAGAGTTGGTCATTATGGTGCTAAGTGTCCTCATAAAGAAAAACATGAAAAACGAAAGGAAGTGGCAAAAGGAAATAAGAATCGGTTTATCAATAGAAAAAGTTATTATACTCATGAAGATAGTGATGGGCTATCAAAAAGTGAAGAAGGAGAATCTAATCAAGATGTTAGACTACTCATGGCTTTTGAAAAATATTCTAGTGAGGCTAAAGATACCTTTATGGATGCACTAGAAGAAAATGATTTTCTTGAAGAAATAAATCAGCTCAAAATATGTTTGGAAGAAAACAAAATTGCCATAGATTTTCTAAAGAATCAACTTATAGAAAAGGAGAAACACAATGAGAAATTAGAATGTGAAATAGTAAGTCTAAGAAAGGAAATTGAGAAAGTGAAAACTGTAAATCTTAGATTTTCTAAAGGATCTGAGACCTTAGATGAAATCATCAAGGTACAACGCTCTCCTCTTATAAAGACAAGTCTTGGATATATCAGAGAATCCTCTCAGTCTTTAGCACCAAGCTATCTAAATGCAACTAAAGCCAGCCTACAACATTTTGTCTCTCAGAAAGAGAAAAAAGAAACTTCACAGGTAAAGCATGACCTCTTTGATAAAAGGAAGAACAATAGCAGAAATATCAATCAGCAGATAAACAAAAATAGAAGTTTTATGATCGCAAAAATTTCTTCTTTAATGGACAATGTTTCTCATGTCACAATTTTGGTCATAAAGCTGCTCAATGTGTTTCATACAAAACCATCATGACAAGAGAAGCAAGAAAGAAAAGAAATGAAAATGGAATAAAGAATAATAATTATAACAACTTTGATCCTCTTCAAAATGAAATTGAATCTTCTTATTGCAATAACTTTGGACATGAAGAATATGAATGCAGGAGCAAACTTCAGCCAAAAGAACATATACCTTCAAATTCCAAGGTATGGAGAAAAAGGAATTACAATTTGAAAGCTGTAGCATAGCTTTATGTGCTGAAGGGGAAGAAAATCAATGGTACATTGATAGTGGATGTTAAAAACACATGACATGTGATAAAAATAAACTCCTTTCATACAATGATCTAGAAAAGGAAAAGAATGTCACCTTTGGAAATGATACTCCTGCTGTCATTAAAGGAAAAGGTTCTTTTTTTCTAAAAGAAAAGGTAAAAGCTAATAATATTATGTATGTGGATGGATTAAAACATAACCTGTTGAGTGTAAGTCAAATGTGTGATCAAAAAAATGAAGTTTTCTTTAGTTCCAAAGAATGTGTGGTATGTGAACTTGACACAGGAAAAATGGTAATAAAGGGAACTAAAACACCAAGCAATCTGTATGTATTAAAAGGTTGCAAAGAACAATGTTACCTGGGTAAATATTCAGAAAATTGGTTATGGCACAAAATATTGGGGCATTTGAGTTTCTCTCAAATCAGCAAATCTAGCAGACTCAAAGCGGTTCGTGATCTTCCCAGCATCACTCTGCCTGAAAGTACCATATGCAAATCTTGCCAATTTGGTAATCAAACCAGAGTACAATTCTATGCCAAAGAAGGATCAACAAGTAAGCCTCTTGAACTCATACATACTGACTTATGTGGACCTATGATGAAAAAGTCACCCCGTATAGAACAATACTATATTCTTTTTATTGATGACTTCTATAGAATGTGTTGGATTGGTTTACTAAAACACAAATATGAAGAATTTAAAAAATTTCAGATATTTAAAGCCCTGGTTGAAAATGAATTAGCTCTGAAAATCAAATGTCTTAGATCTAACCGAGGAGGGGAATATATATCATATTAATTCTTTGATTTTTGTGAAAAACATGGCATAAAAAGACAATTTTTCTGTAGCTGGAGCCACACAACAAAATGGCATGGTAGAAATAATATATAGAACAGTTCAACAAATGGCTCGTGCTATGCTTGATGAATCTGGAACTTCCGATACCTTTTGGGGAGAAGCAGCACATACCACAGTAAATATTATTAACAAGGCTCATGTTCGTGTGAACAGTGATAAAACTCCTTATGAGCTTTGGTATGGAAATCTTCCCATTGTAAAGCATTTTAGAGTTTTTGGAAGAAAATATTTTATCAAGAACAATGATGAAAAACTTGGTAAATTTGAACCTAGAGCAGATGAAGGAATATTTCTTGGTTACCCTTATAGAATTAAAGCATATAGATGTTACAATAAAAGACTTTGGAAGATTGTTGAATGCATTGATGTTGTAATTGACGAGTCTCTCTCAGCTCCTAAAAGAGAAATACCAACAAAAAATGAAGATGATGATGATGTATACCCTCCTGCATCAAATAGAAACAACATGGAAGGGGAACCCTATGAAGCAACAAAAGATGATCTATCTAAAAAATCTCCATCCAGGTATGTTCAAAAGAATCAGCGAGAGTCTCAAATTTTGGGAGAAAAGGGATCAGGTGTTCAAACAAGAAGAACTATTGTAGGTTCTCCTAGCTATCTCACATTTCTATCCACTATTGAACCACATAATGTCAATCAAGCTAGCAAAGATGAACATTGGATTCCAGCCATGAATGAAGAACTTGATCAGATTGAAAAGAATCACACTTAGGAATTAGTTCCAAGACCTCATGATAAAAATGCTATTGGAACAAAATGGATATTCAAAAATAAGTTAAATGAAAATGGAGCTGTTATTAGAAACAAAGCTAGACTTGTTTGTAAAGGGTATGCTCAACAAGAAGGTATAGACTTTGAAGAAACATTTGCTCATGTAGCTAGACTTGAAGCCATAAGAATGTTTCTTGCCTTTTAAAGCTTTAAAAAATTCAAAGTTTATCAAATGGATGTTAAATCTGCTTTCCTCAATGGTGATATAGAAGAAGAAGTTTATATAGAACAGCCAAAAGGATTCATTTTGGGAAATGATGAAAAACTTGTTTGCAAACTTAAAAAGGCTTTATATGGTCTCAAACAAGCTCCAAGGGAATGGTACTATCGTCTTGACAAATATCTTCATCAACAAGGTTTTTCAAAGGGATATGTTGATAGCAACTTATACACAAAAATTGAAAATGATAAACTATTGATTGTAGTTGTATATGTTGATGACATCATTTTTGGGAGTAATGAAGAGTCCATGTGTCAGAAATTTGCTTCTGTTATGTAGCAAGAATTTGAAATGTCTTTACTTGGGGAACTAAATTTTTTTCTTGGCTTACAAGTGCAACAAGCAACAGATGGCATATTTTTATCACAAGAAAAATATCTTAAGAAAATTCTAAAGAAGTATGGGATGGAAGACTGCAAACCTGTAAGTACACCAATGGTAACTGGGTGTAACCTCAGTTCTCATGATGATTCTCCCACGGTGAATCAACTAAAATACAGATCCATGATTGGAAGTCTGCTTTATCTAACTGGGACAAGACTTAACATTGTGCATGTAGTTGGGATTGTTGGACGATTCAAAGCTAATCCAAAAGAGTCACACCTTCAGGCTGTAAAAAGAATATTCAAATATCTACAAGGGACTCAAGACTTTGTTCTATGGTATCCAAAGAAAGCTGATATCATTCTTCATGCTCACACAGATGCGGATTGGGATGGAAATGTTGATGATCGAAAAGCACTAGTGGTGGTGCATTCTATATGGGGCCCCAATTAGTATCTTGGTTCATCAAGAAACAAATTTCTATCGCGTTATCCACAACAGAAGCAGAATATGTGGCTGCTGCATCATGTTGCACACAAATACTTTGGATGATGCAGAATTTACAAGACATTCAAATCAAATGTTCACCTCCCATCTCCATTTTTTGTGATAATACAAGTGCCATTAGTATCTCAAAGAATCCTGTTATGCATTCCAAGACCAAGCACATTCCTATCAAGTATCACTTCCTAGGTGAACAAGTGCTTGAACAAAAGGTTAAATTGGAGTATGTTCCCTCCAAAGAACAAGTTGCTGATATATTTACTAAACCTCTTCCTAGGGAAGAATTCGTATATCTAAGACAGAAGCTGGGAGTTGTCTCTGCCTCTCTGATCAAATCTTCTTAATTTAAGAATATTAAATTCGATATGCGGGTTTCATAAAGGTGAATCACGTATATATGAAAGTTTCTGTGCATAAAACCGCGTATGGGTTTTGTTGACAGATATTCTCTGGGTCAACATTCAGAACAGATGTGGTGCTGTTGGGTAATCTCTATTTTGATCTAGTCTTCATCTTTCTGTATCATTATCTAATATTTATCTCCTTGATATAGATGCTTTGATGAATTGGTTGTTGAAAGTGTTCAGGATGCACAAGCTTAGGGGGAGTACCTGCCTTGTTGAAGAGGACGCATTGTTGGCATTCTGATTTGGTTTCTGATTTATGATCTCTCTCTTGAGATCTTTTGGTCCTAGTTATGAAAATCCATTTCTGTAATTTGATGCAAAAGGAAATGTTGATACTCATGATGTAAATTGTTATATTAAGTCATGTAAGGACTTTTTTCAAATGTAAACCCACCTGTTTGGGTAATTTAGTCAATTGTGTAATTTCAATTCGTTGAATATTTGTTGTAAGTATGAGTCCTTGGTGATAGAAAAGGTCATACTCGGTTGAGTTATAGAGTCATGTACTTAATTGAAAAATCTATCTAAAGATTCAACATGTACTCAAGGGGAGCATGGTAAAAAACAGTGCCCTTTTCCCTTGATGTCAAAGGGGGAGAGTATTTTGGGTGTTTGAATAATGGTTTTGATGTTCAAACTCCATCATGGTTGTCATGGTTGCCATCAAGTCCAAAGGGGGAGATTGTTGACAATATGATTCCTATGTCTTAATATGTTGTCCTTGATGGCAAATCTCTGGTAAAATATGGAGTACATGTCTTCAATAGAAGCTCAAGAGTATATCAGAAGAAATGTGTAATATCCAGCAGAAGAATTGATAATGTTCATATTGAAGATTCTATACATGGGTTTGTTCAGGACAAGCCACGTATACACGTGGATAAGAACGATCCAAGTCGCGTATGCCTTTTTGCGCTCTAAAAAAAGGATACCAGGGGGCATCACCATGGTATTAGCCCACAATATTGAGCGTTGTGTCGTCTATGTGATTCTGTCCAAGAAAACCACTAGCTATTGTGTGGTTTTGGCTCATGGTATTGGTAAAGGCTAAATAAATATAAGGAGAAGAAGATCATAGTGCAAAGGTGTGCATGTGTAAGGGCTATCACTAATATTTCTCTCTGAAGTATATCTGCATAAGATGAACTTTGTTTTATTGATAAATTTGAAGTTATGATGCACCCTTGGATAGATTGATGGATCAAGATATCTAGACCTGAAATGACTATATTCTTGCATGATCCATTGAAGAGATGATTAGATTTGAGACCTAGCGCATGTTTGCTAAAGTGGAGTGAAGAAATCTGGGTAAGTTCTATAGATCTAAAAACATTCTGCTGAATTAATTTTTATAGATCTATACGCTAGTTCATCTCAGTAAAAGCATGTATATATGCAGGTTTGCTTCAGAAAAGGCACGTATGGAAGTTTGGGTTTTCTGAAGCTTATTGCAGAGGTTTTCTGTTATTGCTGCTATTATTTATGTTTCCTGTCAATGAAATCTTCATGTAGATCTGGGTTGCTTGAATACTGTACATGCTGCTAAGTTGAATATGTCCAAATCTGATCAATAAGTGAGTAAACATGGTTAATGATGACTATTTGTTTAAGGGTTCTGCATTTTTGAAAAGATGTCTGACTGAAAGCCTCAGATCTAGATCTGAGACAGATCATATTATGAAAAATAGTATTCTTAGATCTATACGTAGGTTGGTGTTAAGGAAAGAGCGTATACACGCGGGTTCAGTGAAGAAAAGTAGCGTATGCATTTTAAAATGATAAATGTTTAGGGTTAAGTTTGATTTTGCATATTGATTTCAAATTCTGGGTTATTTCTGAGATCTGGTTATAGTGATCTCACTGTCTGGTTTGATGTATTGGGTGAAGTTTATTATTTTTGATCTTTGTGAAGGGTCGTGTTGAAGCTGTGTGATCCAGTATGAAAATTCATGAAACATGGTATGCAATGTTTCTGAGGGTTGAAGCCTTAAGTATGGAATTATAAGCTTCCTGCCAATAGAAGATAGTGTTCTGATCAGGGGGTTGAAGCTCCTTTCCAGTAGTGGCTGGTAACCAAGTTCAGGGTGTTGTGGCTCCCTTCCAGTAGCAACTAGAAAATGAGAGAAGTTTGTAGTCTTCTACAGGTAGATGCCTACGTACTGATATGAGTCTGCATCAGTAAAAAATTGTAAACAATTTTCCATATAATAAATATTGAAGATAGAGACGACAACAATAATGGTTTTCTCCCTAATTCCTTCTTAGGAAATTCAGCAATATAGACAAATAAAATGCAGTTTCAGAAAATTACGCTATAACAATGAGAAAAAACACTTGGATCCCTTATGTTATCACCAAAATCGTACCTGATTAGCTGCTGATCAGAAAATTTCAGTGTAACTATTTCAACCCAATCTTATGATTGAGGCTTAGCCTCGTTAATCTGAGAGGGATCTCTCAAGGGTTTAATGATATGGAATAAAGATATAGATAGATGGCTAACTCTATTGTTTGTGTCCTGGTTTTTTATGTTTGCAGGTTGAAAAGATAAAGGCTTACTACCATTGGGATTACAAAGTCAGTGACAGGGATAAAGATAACAATGGCTCTCCTTGTGAAAGCTGAGGCTTATATATATTTCAATGAAAAAGTAACACATTCAGGAAAATCCCAATAACTTGAGGTTCAAAGGAAGTCAGAGCATGTGATACATGAGTTCTGATTAATGAGACATCAAGGTATTGGAAGGAGAATATTAAAAGAGATTCACCATAGCTCAATAATTAAGGAAGTCAGAGCATGAAAAACCATGAATTATGAGAAATAAGAATTAAGTCTATGGAATAAAAGAATATTTCAAAGATAGGACACAATCTCATTGAAATACACTAAGAATCTCAGGTCAAGAAAAGTTGTATTGTTTCTGTATATATCAGTAAATCCAAAGCTTTACAAAAGTAGTCTGTTGAAATGACATTTTGCAACCTGATGAGTGTAGATTGAAAATAATATCAGTATGTAGGCATTGGCTTATGGATTCAAAAATTTCAGTGATTCAGTGAGTTACTTGACATGGAAGTTGAGGCTATTCAAAGTTTCTAGGAGTAGGACACACAGAAATAAAACATGAGTATACACAGTCAATTCACATATAAAGGAAGTCAGAGCATATTATAGATGAATTTTGAGTAATATAAGTGAAAACCACTACAAGTGAGATACATAAGAAGCACAAATAGAATAAGAAAGCACTAAAAACTCCTTCATAATCTCAAGTTGTTCAAGTAACAGATCTCTGTATTAGCTGAAACAGTCCATTACTATAAGCTGCAGTTTTTCCAAAAATCTTCCAAACCCTTACTAATTCGACCTCTTGGCCTTTAATAGACCTCTTAAAACATGAGATGATCTACCTCTAGGCTGTATACATCGAATTTATAACTACTGACACATTGCTTAACCATAAGACATGGAATTTATTACAAAAAGACACCTAATCTACTTAACAGTCCTATTACAAATAGGACTCAAAATCCTTATCATTATCTATAACAACCTTATATAATTGAAATTACATCATTTTCCAAGTGTATCATTACATGGTTGAATTTGGATGATGGGATTCAACTATTCATTGCTATAGGGTAAAATGCTTGGGTTGTTGGTTATCGAATAACCCTCTCAGGGCTTTCCGGTGCCCGAGGCAGACAGTAAGATTAGCTGTATAGTTCACAAAGAAGGCACATACATTTTCATATTAACTTAAAACAACTTGATGGAATAATATTTAATATTACCTCTTTAATGATCTTAGAGTATTTTGGAGGGCACTGAACAACGAAGTAGAGATCCTTCTTCACCAGCTCCAAATCTCAACCCTGCAATCGGTCAAAGCACTCGTGTAATCTCTACCATAACATGTATTTCCTATCAATTAAGTCAATATATGATAAACATTTAAAAAATGCACATCTAAGCCATTCATCTCATGCTATGTAAATAATCAAATAACAATGAAAATATCAACGCATAGAATGGACAAAACAGATACAGTTCTATTGATTTATAAAAAAGGAGGATTACAACTGTCAATTGTACCAAGCCCTCCTTGGCCTCCAATCTCTCTATCTCTCAAAGTGGTGATGTCTTGATCAACAAGTTCTCAATGAACCTCTTTGACTCTTGACTTTCACACTACAACAATAATCTCTACTTCACAAGTATTCAAAAACTTTGATAATCCTTCGACCCTGAACCAAGAGCCTTCAACTCCATTTTATAGGAGATGGAGAGAGAAATCATTGCCCTTCTCCTTCCACTAGTTATAAATAGAAGAAAACATGATTTTTCCTCAACTTCCATGCTTTTTCCTTCCTTGAGAGTTCAGTTGTCTTTGGCAAGGCCCAATAAGAGATTAGTGATTTGCAGTTTCCTTTTTGTACTGACTCTCTTGTGAGAAAAAGCTGGAAATTCAAATCATTCTCTTCAGGTTTTTCCCGTTTCAAACTCAAAACATGGGTAACACTACCCTCTAGTGTAAACATAGAATTTCCCTAGCCACTAATGCGGCCTATTCATTGATCAGGTGTGTTATAATGCTCTTGTGTTGTTATAGTGAGGTGTTACCTTGGCAGAAATAGGTTTAGTTTAGTTCTTTGTATTCCTTCCATATTTATCTTCTCCTCTGAGCCGATGAGGAGGTATTTTGACCTGTAACAGATGCCCCCTAAAGTGTGAGGTCAGAGATGAAGACGATGGCCGAGATACTTTATAAAGTGTGTAGTAGAGATGAAGAGATTGAAAGACTAAGGAAAACCTGAAACAACAACATATGTCAGAAAATATAGTATCTGCCTTGAGTCAGGAATTCCCATGCTCAGTAGCTTAAAGAACATGATTTCTCTAGAATAGAGATATGAATAATCTGTCCACCGATGAGCACAATGTGGAAGTGTCTGTCATAACAGGAGCAGGCTGAAGAAGCTGTCTCTATAAACAATATCGCAACTTGGGGAAGGGAACACAAATTTAATGATGTAACCTTTGCCCCAAGTTTTTGACTGTCGATTCACTTAAACTGCATATTTCTCAACATGTGAATGAAGGAGCTATTGTCGAACATGTGAGAAATCGTCTGATTACTTGTCGATAATGAAAACTGTTAACAAACACGAAGGTGGCCACCGATAATGATGATGGTCCCTACGATGCACAGTAAAATCTAGCGAGCGTGAATAAAAAGAGTTGAAGTCGAACACTCATAGAGTCATTCGATCAGGAGCCAATGATGAAGACTCCTAATCAAACACAAGACTACCTGCCACTGATGTCTACAAGTATCCGGGTACTGATGGGTTTCTGGATCAAATTCCTAGATAAGATGTTGAAGTCAATAGGAAGAGATCTGTTGAAAGGTAGGCACTGAGGCGTCCTACATCAGTCAACACGAAACAGAAACCAAATGATTTTGTTTGTGATGGAGATAATGAAGAGTAAATGGGGATGTCTGACGACAAATAAGTTTTGGCATAATGAGCTGTTTGGTTGATAAGAGGAGGAGTAGATAGCGAGATCTGCTTGAACAATAGAAGGCACTGTAACAGGGTACTAGGCAGCTGAGGCTTAATGAACACCAAAGAGTGTGTTAAGATTTAACTGGTGTAGGGACACTAGAGATGAAGGCTACTACTCATAGATGGTAGGGTTTGGCTAACTGCGAAAGAGTTTTCTAGGAAGTGTCATGTTCAATATTTTTGCTGCCAAATCGACCTTTCTAAAATCTAACAGAGGTAGTATCCATTTTGTCCAAATTTTTCCCCGTCTGATTAAGTTTAACGAGTCCAGACGAGTAAACTCGGTGAATTTTTCATATTTAGAGAGTCTGAAAAATATCATAAAAGACAACTCTGTGCCTCGTCTAATTAGGTTTAATGAGTCCAGATGAGTAAACTCGGTGAATTTTTCATGTTTAGAGAGTTTGAAAAATGTCGTAAAAGACAACTCCATTGGGGTACCTTTGTCATGTCTTGATAACTGGGCATGACAAAGGGAGAATAGTAAGCCCGAAACAATTCATTTTCCATGAGTTAGTCCATTGAAGCCGGAAAAGTGAGAAATCTATGTTCGATGGACGTCTACCTCATTTTGTTATGAGTACGAGGAGATGGAGTAAACTCAGTACTCTTTGTGAAATTTTAACGAGTCCGACAAAGAAAAACTCGGTGCCCTCCATGAAATTTTAACGAGTCTCGTGGAGAAAACTCGGTTACTTTTTTGATTTAAAGAGATTTGAAAAAGAGGAAAAGAATGGCTCCTTACTCTCCGTCGTGGTAGTTTAGTGGGCCCGACAAAGACAACTCGGGGTTTTTTCAGTTTTACGAGCTAGAAAAAGGTCCTTAAAAATAAAGCTCAGTGCTTCTTCATATCAGTTTTAATGAGTCTGAAGAAGAGAACTTAAGGTTTTTCGGATTAATGAGCAAGAAAAAGACCATAAAATGAACGCTCAATATCAACTCTACATAAGTTTAACGAGTCCGAAGAAGGGAACTCGAGTTTTTTTGGATTAAAGAGCAAGAAAAATACCATAAAAAGAATGCTCAAAGCTTCTTCGTTTAAGTATAACGAGCTCGAAGAAGAGGACTCGAGGTTTTTCGGATTAATGAGCAAGAAAAATACCATAAAAAGAATGCTCAAAATTTCTTGATCTCTTTCTCGTCAATAAAAGGATCTATGTCGGGAATTTTCTTGTAAGACCAAGCAAACACATCGTGGAATTCCTTGAAAAGGGATGTGAAGCACGCAATTTCCTTAGGATCGCAATCTGCTCCAATCTGAATATTTTCCATGATACCTGTTTTGACCGAGATATCAATGAGCATTGTCTTAGAAAGATTACCCATGTTCCCTTCTGAATCGATAGTTTGAATAGTCGTGTAAGCAGAGGGAACCATCTCAGGTGGGTCAAAGGATGGGATTTCAGTATTTATCACATCCGAGTCGATAATCGAAGCGTGATGGTGAAACTCTCCCCAAGGTCGTTCTTCTAGAGAAATGATATCTCGAATAGCTTCATCTGTAGGCAGGACTTCATTGAGGAGATCCTTAGAGAGAACTGTGATGGGTGGGAGGTTTGTACCTTTGGTTGAAACCATAGGAGTGGAGGGTTCAGATGTAATTTAGATGGCTTGGTAGGCCAACTCGGCTGGTGAGAGCGGCATCTGATCTCTGTAGGAATCATTGTTTGAAGGCGTCGAAAGGATCCATGGGTCGATAGAGCCATCCAAAGTGGTGGATATCATTGCAACCATGTTTGGGATCTCTAGCGGCGGGAGAGGAAAACAACCCAGTAGGGAAGATGCCTTCAGAAGACCAGTACCGATACTGATGTAAGAGTCAGGAAAACCTCCTATTAGTGGTACAGTGCTACTTGGTAACGTGGTATAATCAGGGGTGCAGAAGGATAACTGATCCACTGTGACTATTTTCCCATCCAATGGAAATAGGATGAGTTGGAAGACCGAAGAAACAATGGCGGTCATGGCATAAGACCAACTGCGACCAAGCAATAGATTATAGTCGAGATGATGATCTATGACTTCAACATCCATGGTTATCGTTTTCCCACTCAGAGTGATGGGAAAGCTAGCAAGGTAACCTTTTGGGAGGAAAGTGTGGCCATCGAAAGCTTTGAGGGAATTCGATGGCGGTGACAAGGTAGGAGAACCTAAAGCGAGCCAACAAGCTTGTGACATAACACAGGTCGAAGCACCTTCGTCTATGACAGTGCGATGGATTGGTCTCCCTTTCGACACAACCTGCACCTGGAATGTGAGTTGGTGTGAGAGGCGAGTTTTATATTTTTCCATATCAAAGATAGCTAACATGGAATCCTAGGGGTCTATTCCACCAATGGTCAAAAGCAAGGCTTTCCTTTGTGCTGGACAAGTTTGCAATACTTCGAGAGTAGAAATAGCTGATGGTGTCTGGGCCAAATCTTCTACAATGTTGTAGTTTTAGGCTACATGTGTAGAGGTGTTATGAGTCATGTGTCGAAGTGTCCCTTTGGGGGGACGAATCATGGGGTCAACAGTAAGCCGTTCGATATGCAAATCGTTGGGCGGCGATGGATTTGAACTAGTACCAGGTTCTTGAGCATCTATGGTAGGATTTCCATAAAGCTTGGCTCGGGTTTGAAGTTCAACACTTTCAATGCCATAAATGGCAGATGATCCTTCACCGGAAGGATGTGAACCACCATTGCCCCGTTGCTGGGGTTGTGGCGAGTTGTCAACCATGTGCTGCTGTTGTTGATTAGGGAAAGGATTATGAAGAATGGCAAGTGTTTGCCTAGAATCCTTGTTTGCGATAAAATCAATGCATTCTTGCAGCCGAGGACATTTGTATGTCAAGTGGTCCTCCACACAGATCTTGCAAAGAAATTTCATGGGTTTATCCTTCCCTTTGTCATTTTTGGCAACGTTTTTCTAATTAGGATTATTCTGATTATCCGACTGCTCTTCCGAAGAAGATGTCTTTTTCTTGTTCTTATTATTCTTTCCACTAGGTTTTTGTGAAGTTTGCACAGAATTTACCTCAGCGGTAGGAAGAGTAGTCGTTTGGTTAGGGGCGGTGGCAGCCGAGGATGGCTGGGAGGCTTTCCCCCGAGACTGTTTTGTGGCTACACCAGAGATTGTGCCAACAAGATCGTCAGCGTGAGCTCCGATTTTCTGAGTAGCTGGAGGATTTGGGTTACCAGGGGCATTGGGGAGTAAATCATATAGCGTGCCAGATTTTGAATAGATTAAATCCAAATGTTGGGCACGACGAATGCATTTATATTCTGTAACTGCATCGGAAAGGCCAATGTATTTAGAGATGTGGGGTAAGAGAGACTTACAAAACCAATTAGCTAAGAGATGATTCAGGATTAGCGCTTTGACTAGCCTCCTCCTATGTCTCCATTCATGAATGTGATCAGAGATGTGGGTGGCGGTGTCTTGGCGTAGCGAGGTTAATAGTTCCATTTCGGTTTCAAATCTAATTGGTAATTGGAAGTTCTTTAGAAAATCCGTCGCTAAAGTGCCAAAAGTGTTTATGGCGGCGCGTGGCAATTAAATATACCACTTGGCGGCATTTCCTGTAAGGGTGCAGGGAAACAGTCGAAGCCGGACACTATCATCCACCATGGAATTAGATATAGACCATAGATGAAAGGTAGTGATGTGTGCAGCTGGGTCATCCCCTTGTTTCCCATCGAACTTTGGGATGTCAGAAGGAATCTTGTGCGGTATTGGAGGCCAGAGCGAGTTGTGATTGATGGGGTCATTAGTCAGTTTATGGATGTCGAGGATGTCCAGAGCTGCCAAAAATGGCAATTGTGTATTTGCCCCCGAATCTAACCAAGGAAGTATGGGCTGACTATTTGGACCATAGGGTCCGCCCATCAATGTGTTACCAGGAGGATAAGTAGGACTTCGATAAAAATTTCCTATAGGTGGAGGGGTAGGGACATATGGTTGCTGTCTATAGGGCATATTGTATTACGGGGTGAATGGTTGGTTGCCCCCAGTATAAAAGTGCCCTCCCATTCTAGATGGAGGTTGGGGTGGGTTAGTCCATATGGATGCAATAGAGTTTCCCAGAGGCATGCTACTACTTGCATAGTTCGGTAACAGCATAGAACCTACACCTATATTTAAACCACTTAAGGGAATAGTATTAACAATAGGTTGTCCAGTTTGTCCTAAGGATTGCAGGGGAAGTGAAATGTTCCCTGCTACCTGTGTGCTAGTGACACTGCCCCCTGGTATAGTGGCTAAGGGGTTCGAACTTAGCAAAGGGTTCCAACCGAAAGGGTTGCTAAAAGGAATTGAAGTAGTCACACTCATGGGAGGAGCAACCATGGGTCCCAACGTTGTCACGGTAGGAGTATATCTCGAAGGACTCGGCGAGCTACTTACAGTTGTGATGACCGTAGGGTTGGGATTAGGTATATGTTGACTACTGGGGTTACCAAGTGATGACATAGAACTGACAACCGGCGGGGAGGATGGTGGCGAACCTGGGATGGTTTCCATTGGTGTCGACCCTGTAGATGCTGGTTGTGAAATGGATGTTTGTGCGGCCAAAGACATGTATTGGCCTGGTGGAATCTGAACTATCACAGGCCCCAACGAATCAGTGAGTGGAGGATTGTAATGAGGTACGACACCTTCCATGAAAGGGTCCTCCAGAAATTCCATATGATATCAGGCTATGTGTAAATCAGGGTTTGTCAATGGAGACTGCTCTTCCGTAGAAGGCACTAGTTCACCAAGGTTCAGTTGTTCCTCAAGAGTCAGAGGAGGTAGACCTTGCTGTCATCAAGACAAACGACGTGGGTCGGATGATGCCATGGTGACCTGTTTATTGTTAACAAATTTTAATAAACTGTGATGTATTGTAAAGTCTTAATGACAGTAACCACACACCTAAAAAAGAAAAAAAAAGGACTCTCTAAAATCAATCAGCAAGCAGCCAGAATAGGGTGCCCTATCTGAGTACTACCATTTTTTGGTGATGAAATCCAGTATCACAATAGTATACAGAGAGGGTTGGTTGAAAGTACAGTTATGGTCACTCTAGAGCTTCGCCCGAACCTCAGATGATAGGTGTAAGCACTCTCGTGAAGACGAGTAACCTCCTAAAGACCGAAGACAGAGTGGGTCCGTTTGTTTCAGGTACCAGGATAGCCCATCCCAGTCACCTTGTGTAAGTCCCTAAAAATTATGGCCACTAAAGATACCTCAAATCACAGACATCATCAGGGGGGTCCACGGTCAAGGACAACATGCTATATGGGCAGAATACCTAGATCCCCGATCTAGTTTCGACATCCCCGAAGGGAACCCCAATATATAACACACCCACCGGATGCAATCGAAGGTAGGCCACCTTCTTGTGCACCCAAGTGTTGTCTCGCGCTGAGCTCCGGTAAAGGAACAATCTCGATAATATGAGTGCAGTAGGTCGATTTCGCTCGTTAATAACTCTAGTTTCAAGTTTTGAGATCTTGGGTGATTTTCTCACTTTTCCTAACCCAAGATCCTAGCTTGAACTACTGTTGGTGTGAGCTCAAAAATAGTAATGTGATTGATTTTATTATCGCTTGATTCTTAGTGTACTTAATTATTAGTCTTGCGGAGGGGGAGTGGACGTATGAAATGTAATGACTCTGACTCAAGAAACCATGCAAAAATATGCTCTAAATATTCAATTCGATAAAGAGTATTTCTACAAGGAGAGGTTTCTTTTCAACATCCATGCACTAACATTCAAATAGCACAGTTCAACTTTTAAAGATTCAGATTTCTATCTACCTCTTCTTAACAGTCTATAAATTGAAATTTTCAGAATTAACTCAGCTAGTTGTAGAAAAACTAAAAAAAAAAATTCTTCTCTAAAAAGTAAATGCTTTTGACACTAACTTTTCAAACAAGAGTAAACAAACAGAAATTCTAGCTTAGGAAACAAGCACAGGGATTCAGTCAAGGAGAGATACTGATGGCCAAAAAACTCTACAACCAAAACAAAATCACAGGGGTGAACAAAAAATTTTGGCTGAGTAACGCATTGTCTCTAAGTAAAGACAACGTTAATATAGATACTAACGCACTGTATTTAAGTAGATCCCGTGTTATAACACACTGGAACACCAACAGAGGTAGCGTTAGCCAGGGTAAAGTTCTTCAGATGGTCAAACAGTAACAGGATTGAACTCTGTGAGCTTTTGAAATGTCTACTGGGCATAAATACTGGTCAGAAGGGTCTGTGAACAAAGGAAAGAAGAAAGGAGGAAAGAAATAGTCTGGAAACTATGGGGAAATCCCCAGCGGAGTCACCAATTCTGCTATAGGGTAAAATGCTTGGGTTTTTGGTTATTGAATATCCCTCTCAGGACTTTCCGGTGCTCGAGGAAGATAGTAAGATTAGCTATATAGTTCACAAAGAAGGCACATACATGTTCATATTAACTTAAAACAACTTGATGGAATAATATGGAAGATTACCTCTTTAATGATCTTGGAGTCTTTTGGATAGCATTGAACAGCGAAGCAGAGATCCTTCTTCACCAACTCCAAATCTCAACCATTCAATCAATTAAAGCACCCGTGTAATCTCTACCATAACATGTATTTCCTATCAATTAAGTCAATATATGATAAACATTTAAACTATGCACATCTAAGCCATTCATCTCATGCTATGTAAATAATCAAATAATAATGACAATATCAACGCATAGAATGGACAAAACAGATACAGTTCTATTGATTTATAAAAAAGGAGGATTACAACCATCAGTTGTACCAAGCCCTCCTCGGCCTTCCAATCTCTCTATCTCTCAAAGTGGTGATGTCTTGATCAACAAGTTCTCAATGAACCTCTTTGACTCTTGACCTTCACACTACAACAATAATCTCTACTTCACAAGTATTCAAAAGCTTTGAAAATCCTTCGACCCTAAACCAAGAGCCTTAAACTCCATTTTATAGGAGACAGAGAGAGAAATCATTTCCCTTCTCCTTCCACGAGTTCTAAATAGAAAAAACCAAGATGTTTCCTCAACTTCCATGCTTTTTCCTTCCTTGAGAGTTCAGTTGTCTTTGGCAAGGCCCAATAACAGATTAGTGCTTTACAGTTTCCTTTTTGTACTGACTCTCTTGTGAGAAAAAGCTGGAAATTCAAATCATTCTCCGTGGGTTTTTCCCATTTAAAACTCAAAACATGGGTAACACTGCCCTCTAGTGTAAACATAGCATTGCCTTAACCACTAATGCAGCCTATTCACTGATCAGGTGCATTATAACGCACTTGTGTTGTTATAGTGAGGCGTTACCTTGGAAGAAATAGGTTTAGTTTAGGTATTTGTATTCCTTCCATATTTATCTTCTCCTCTGAGATGATGAGGAGGTATTTTTACCTGTAAAATTCATGACCACTTTGTTTGACCTCCACAAAAGTAGGAAACAATACCCTGCTTTCTAGTCATAAAATCCTTTGCATTCATTGAACATTTTGATCATCAATTAAACTTCATTTCATGGTCCTTAGATGTTGGAGATTATCTTAACATGTCTCATGACTTAGCCCTAGCCTCCATCTGTCCAAAACCTCTTCCAAAACTGTTCAAAATAGCTGTAATATACTACGCTACGAAAACACATCAGTTTTGTAGCGCCTTTGTAACACTGCCATTTTAAGTCTTAATTCTCCAAAAAATGAATTCTTTCCACTTGCATCATTTCAATTACCCTTTAATACATCTCCCATATTAGTTAAAATTCTTGACTTGCTCTTCAACCTTACAAAAAATGATGAAAATGAGCAAGAAAAGCAGCTACAACAGTTTCGTAGCGCTTTTCTGCCTTTTTACACTGACTACGCTACGAAACTGCTGAGTATGCAGATTCTTCATAAATTTTCCAAGTGAAATTGTGGTTTCCCAAAAACTCAAAATATAACCTTTCCTCATCATCTACAAACCATACAAACCATAAACCAACTTCATTTTAGCTTCCTTGAGCCATTTCTTGAAGATTTCTCCTTTTTTTTTCCTGAAAAATAGGTTTTGGGACAGAGCCTATATCTCCTAATCCATGATTTAGTTTGAGAAAATAAAGGAGGTTTTTGTAGAAAATTATGTCTTGAATAAAAACCTCTCGTTTTTTTTTGAGATACATCTCCTGCTGTCCAGAAACTTCCTTTGAAAAACATGTGTAAAACAGGAAAACTCTATTTTCTGAAAATAGGGCTTCAAAGAAAGCCTTGTATCTCCCAACGAATAACACTTGTGAGAATAGTGAGAGAGGTTATTGTTATTTGAGGTGTGTGTGAAAATAACCTCTCTTAGTTTCTTAAAATACCTTTTTTTTTCTTCTCAAAAATCTCCTTTGAAGTTGAATTCTCAAAACCATAAAATAGAGTTTTTGCTTCATAACTTTCAGCAGTTTCGTAGCGCTTTCTGCCTTTTTTACATTGGATGCACTACAAAAACAAGGATTCTTGGCTTATTAGGCAGTTTTGGCACAAAAAATTTGGGAAATGAAATACAAATGGAAAATGATGAATGTTTGACATGAAAGAACTTTAAAGAAGGCTTTATTTGAACCTTAGGATGAACTTTAAACTATAAAAAATCTAAAACCTTCCCTTGATCAAACCTAAATTGACTCCTAAAACCCTATTTTGATCCATGAAATTTTGTAACCTTGTCAAAATGATGTTTTAAATTTTTTTGGGTGATAACAGTGGCTCCACTTGGCATGGTGTGCTCCTATGGTACACTAAAGAAACTGTAGTTCCAGTGCCATCCATCTTCTCAGAAATAAAAACTCTGAAATTTACAAAAACTTCGCCAAGCTCTTATGGCATTCTCCTCGAGCTCAAACTTGATGATTACTACTGAAAATATTCTCATTCACCTTTGTGCTTATTCACACACTCCTACCTACCCTGTCAGCTGCAATCTCCATTTTAACTCAAGCAACATGAAACTTCCAATGAAGCCAGTCATTAATCTTATCTGACATTTGAACCTCTTGACTGAACTTGAACCAAAAATAAACATGATATTGAGATGACCAAGGCAACATAAAATATATCTGATCTTCAAAATGAAAATATAACTGGAAATCTGAACTGTAAAATTTTTCCATGTAGTCAGCTATAGAATCATAGAAGACATAATATGTTTGATGCTTCTTGTCTATTCAACTTAGTGTTCCTAAATTGATGTCATAAATTGTCAACCAGGGCTAGTAAACTGTTGAAGTGAAGTGCACTATATGTGCCTAGGTATCTTCTTCCTACTTCGTTGTGTTTAGTGTTTTTCTACTGTTTTTGGTTTTGTGTTTTTATGCTAAGAGGAAAAGAACTAAATTATTGGCAAAGAGAAGTTATTGATCACACTAAAACAGAGCAAAATCTACTCTAAACTATGTATGGCACCTAAGAACAGAAAATGCTAATCCACAGATTGTAAAGATTGACAAGAAAAGTAACTCATAAAATTAAACTCAGTCCAATTCAATTCATTAGAGGTATGTTGGAACAATTTGAGAAAAAGGATAAGTTTGATGTAATGAGGTTCTCTTTAGTAAACAACAACTTAAAATATCACAGAGAAAATCTCATCCATTGTTAGAAATTTGTTGGAACATTTTGAGAAAATATTATCTACAACATAGTAAGGAACGCTATGCTAAGATAACTTATGACACTAGAATTAACCCATCCTGCAACTCAAAATGTTACTATTAAGCCTCATTCAAGGGTTAGAGATCTCATGGAATAACTTTGGGAAAATTATGAGAAATTGCAAAACAGTCAAGAACTCAAAATGATATAACTAATTCTTGTCCATATGATAATGATGTGTTAGAAGAGATTAATAACAAGAGCAGCTTGTAAAATAATGAGGGTCTTTTAAGTCTAATTAACAGGACTAGAATGCAATTAACTAATAAAACTTGAAATATGATGAACAAAACTGAACTAAAATGCAATTAACCTCCGAAGTACTACAACTCTATCTCATTCACGTGTTAGTGATATATTGGAACAGTTCATGAGAATAGGATTGACTGTAATATTCAATGTAAGTAAACATAAAACATGATGCTCAGAAAAAAAACTGTCTAGATTAAGAACGAAACAGAACTAAAGGTCACTTATCTAGAAAATATGCACAAATCCTTTCGGACAGTAGGGGCCCTCTACCATCAGATTGTCACACAAATCCTTAACTCCTTAAAATTTCTTCAGATCATGCATTAAATTTGTACTTATTTCATTAAATGAAAAACACTCAGAAACAGAGTATCACAGTCTTTGAGAACTAACAACAAAACATCAACTAACTAACTGTTTCTCGGTTCACCGAGTTGTTCTTATAAGAAAATACATAACTGTCATTTAGGAGAAATAGGCATAGGTGTCTTTTACAATAAAAATTGAACTAGAACTCCTGTTGAGGACTCGTATTTTGCTAAAGACACCTGCAGAGTCCTTATCCTTGTAGAAGTCTACTTCTTAGTTTTGGTTTTCTCCACGTGCATAACCACTTGCAGATTTTTGCTCAACCTTCGTAGAGGGCAAGGAATGATGTAGGAGTGTTTTGGAATTTAACCATATGCGTTTTTACCTCAAATGATACCTGTAACCTGTGTGAACATAAAGATGGCTGCAGAATATGCGACTAGCTACAGAATGGCTACATTCTGTAGCTAAGTCTGATAAAAAATCCCTACGACAACAAAACCAAAAAAGTATAATAAGTCAGTCATTGCATGCATTATTAAAGTGACTTTAATTATTCATATTGATCTTTTAAGCCTATAACTGATAAAGGAAAAATGGAATGAAGTGAAATTTGGTGAAACGAAAGGACATCTTTAGGGCTCAACATACCCCCACTGCAAAGCTTTTGCATGTCCTCATGCAATCAATCCATGTATTCTAAAACTTCTGCTAGGACATCTAACGACCTTTTTCTGCTTTGCTTGGTGTTCAATGGCATCCTAGGCTTCCTTATGACCAATTTGAACCTCAGATTTATAAGTGCCCTTCTCAATTTCTTGTTTTTATTCTTCAGCTTCTCACTAGCCTTGTACAATTTTTCCATTTGCAGAGAGAGAGTTGTGTTCATGTCACTTTTCAGCTTGACTTGTTCTCTTAAAATTTCATTTTCATTTTTTATATGCCTATTAAGTACTTCCAATTCATATTTATCTCTTCTCAGCACTTCAATTGAAGATTCTTGTGGGCTAGGAGTTCTTCCTTTGTTTTTTGAGGCTCTCTTTTCTAATGAATCAACATAGTTATAGATTTGTTGTTGGTCTGGGTCTACCTCCGGAGTTCCTTTATCAAGATCTTCTTCGTACTGGTACTTAGGAGATCTGTCAGTTGGTGTCTCTTCATCTTCAATATCTATGATTCTTGTTTGTTTAATTCCTGTTTTCTTCAATATGCCTCTAAGCCTATGGCTTCTTTTCAGTTTAGATGGTCCCTCACCTCTCTCCTTAGCATAATTTCTTATTATCTTTTCCTTTTTAAGCTTTTTCTTGATTTCAGCCAATTTTTCAGAGATAATCTCTTCACTGTCTTCTTGTATGGATTTATTAGTTTTAATTTCAACAGATTTGGCAATTTTTCCTCTCCTACTTCTTCTTACAAGTTTTCCTTCAGATAGAGTTTCTTTAGGTTCTTCAAAATGATTCCTGAAGAGGAACTCATCCCAAATATCTCCCACCTTTTTCAAATGATGCTCAATCAAAATTTTAACTAGGCCATGGTGATACAAGGTGGTTTCTAAGAATTGAACCCTTTTTTGGACATTAGAAGCCATCCTCTTTAGGCTATGGAGTAAGAAAAAGGGAAAATTTATTTCTTCATCTAGGAAATGCATCATAAGTCGAATGTGATAAACATATAGGGTGCCAAACCTTCCCTTACAAGTTATAAAATTTTGCAGAATTAGCAACATATTTCGCCATTTATTCTTTAAGGCTGAACTAGGAATGCCTTTCTTGAAAACTGAAATATCCATACCTGGTGTTTTTAGCATCTGCCTCCATGCTTCATTGTGAAATTCCTTGTTTTTGAACCATCGTTCACCTTGCCTTGGTAACTCTGTTGCTTCTGCTATGAAGGATTCTGTGATAATGAACTTGACATCACCTATTTCAACTTCTGACCCATTGAATGACCAGGCAAATGACCTGGTGACCTCCTTATGAAATCCATTGAACTTCTCCAAAAAATGTAGCCATCCAACCTGCTGTAACATCTCTTTAATTTGTGGGTAACCTTCTATATATTTGGTTCCGACTGGTTCGGACCTTACAATGAGTCCCATGGCTTCTCCTCCTCAACTTAAATTTAATGCTCTATTACTGCTTCCCTATTCAAGGTAAAAATGGCTGTAGAGGGTTGTTTTCACCTTAAAGATGACCTCTCTGTTTCTGCAGACAGGAATTGGCTACGGAAAAATGACATGAAGTGGTTATGGGATGAGTGAAATATGGTGAGGGTAAATCACACGAATAAATGAGTTTGAGAGTTGTCATGGAGTAAAAGACCATGTAGAAATTCCATGAGGATTTTAAAATCATCACTGAATATTTCGGGTTAGTGACGTGACCTAATAGGTCACTTCAAGTACTAACTGTTAACTTTTAATAAATGATGATTTGATATGGTGGAATGGAAGGGATTTTTCCAAGGATTTTATGATAGGCTTGATCAATACGAATAATAAAAATAACTTTATGAAACATACATATGACTTAACCATACTATATCTTTCATAATCTGTTATCATAATAATTTCACAATTTTACCTTAGCCCTTCTCTTGATTTTTTCTTTTTTTTTTTCAATATGCTTGGTATTCCCTCTGAAAATCATTGATCTTTCAGTCTTCATAATCCTTTTGATTTTTCTTGTTGAAATAGGTGTGCAGGATCAATTTTCTGCTGAACCTATGGTTGCTGAATAGTTGGTTGCAGAAAATCTGGCTGCAGAATGTTTGGCTACAAAATGTCTGGCTGTAGAATGTATGGCTGCAGAATATCTGGCTGCAGAATGTACCTGTGAAAGCTTTGAAACATGGAATGAAATGATTTGAAATATGGATGGAATGAAGTATAAGATGAAATAAAATGGATTATGAAATATAGTGGAATGAAGCACGAATGAAGTGGAATATGATGGAATGAAATAGATCATAAATGTGGAGTGAAATGAAATATGAAAAGTGGCCTGCAACTTATTATTTTATGATAGTTGTTTGTAGGAAAAGAACAATTTTGAAAAGCTAAAGTGTCAGAAGGACTCTGATTTTCACCTTATATTTTCTGTATAAACATGCTAATCAATGATTAGTTTTCATGTTTATACTTTATTTTATTTATTTATTTATTTTCATCATCTGATTTCAGAAAATACAATTAAGTTGATGAAGAAGAATGATTCTTCTTCATTAACTTCACATCACTTTCTCTTGGAATCTCTTGACAAATTATTCTCTTGAAAGTGGCTTATGATACAACTTCAATCTATGACCATTTACAAGAAAAGTGACCTTATATTCATCTATTGTCCTGATTTTTATTGCTCCATTGTCAACAATTTTCACAATTTCATATGGCCCAAGCCAATGTGTTTGGAATTTACCTTGAAAATATTTGAACTTTGAATCAAAGAAGAGGGCCCAATCACCTTCTTTGAATTTCTTTTCCTTAATGTAATTATCATGCCATTTAGTCCTTTGCTGTTGGACTATATTTGTTCTCTGGACTGCATTCTGTCTGATCTCATCCAATTCATTAATCTGCTCCAATCTGTGCTTTTGTGCTTATGTTAGATCAAGTCCTAGTTGGACTGCCATTTTAAAAGTTTGAATCTAAAACTCTATGGGAAACAAGACTTGTTTTCCATAAACAAGTTCATAAGGGGCATGACATGTTGTGCTTCTCCATGTAGTTCTATAGGCCCACAAGGCTTCAGGAAGCTTGTCTGCCCAATCTCTTCTATGTAAATGAACAGTCTTTGTTAGGATCCCTTCAATGACCTTATTAGTAGATTCCACTTGGCCATTTTCTTGTGGATGATAGGGAGTAGATTTTATGTGTCTGATTTTGTACCTCTCCACCATTTGTTCCACTAGCCTTGATGTGAATTGAGCTCCTTGATCTGTAACAATTTCTCTTGGGACACAAAAACGAGTAAAAATATCCTCAAAAAGAAAATTAACTATAGATGCTTCAGTAGCAGAAAGTAATGGCTTGGCCTCTACCCATTTGGTAACATAATCAGTGCAAAATAATATATATTTCTTTTGTCTTGATGGAAGACTAATAGGTACTACAAAATCTAAAGCCCATTTCTCAAAAGGTTCAATATGTACCTGAGGCTGCAATGGCATTTCACCTGAAGGAGAAGGTTTCCCTACCGTTTGGCAGTTGTCACACCTTTTGACATACTCTTTAGCATCTTTAAAAATGGATGGCCAATATTATCCTAAATGAAGGATCTTATAAGCTGTCCTTTTATCAGCAAAGTGTCCACCACAAGGTTCATCATGACATGCCTTGAGGATCTCAGGCATCTCATGTTCTTGAACACATCTCCTAATGATAAAGTTTGGACTTGTTTTGTATAACTCATTAGCAACCCATGAATATTTTGCACTGTCATAAATGATCTTTCTTTTGTCTCTTGCATTCATTATTGAAGGAAATTTTCCTAAAACTAAATAATTAGCTATGTCAGCAAACCAAGGAGTTTGAGTAGAAATTGCAAAAAGATATTCATCAAGGAATTGATCTTCAACTAGAGTATTGTCTTTAATGTTTTGGAGTCTAGATAGGAAATCAGCTACTGTATTTTGTTTCCCAGGCCTATCTAGAATGGTGATGTTGAATTCTTGTAAAAGAAATAACCATCTTATGACTCTGCCATTAGTAATTGATTTGTTCATTAGATATTTAATTGCAGAGTGATCTGTGTGAAAAAAAGTTTCATAGCCTGTTATATAGTGTCTAAATTTATTTATGGCATGAAAAACATCTAAGAACTCTTTTTCAGTTACATTATAATTTAACTCTGAAGGAGTCAAATTTTTACTTGTATAGTAGATGTCATAAGGAATCAGGTCTTTTTGTCCCAATACTGCTCCTAAAGCTGTATCCGAGGTATCTATTGAAATATGAAAAGGTAATTTCTAGTTAGGTCCCCTTAAAATAGGTTCTTTAGAGATTTTTGTTTTCAGGGTCTCAAAGGCTAACTGGCAATCAGGATTCCACTTGAATTCACAGTCCTTGGTAAGTAATTTGAAAAGTGGAGATGCTATCTTGGTGAAGTTTTCTATAAACCTTCGATAATATCCTGTAAATCCTAGAAAAATCCTAACATATTTTTGACAACTTGGAACAGATAAGTTAGAGATGACTTCAAATTTAGACTCATCAAATATAATCCCATCCCCTGAAATGTGATGCCCCAAAACAATTCCTTTAGTAAACATCATAAAACACTTCTCATGACTTAGTGAAATATTTTCTTCTTTAAATCTTTTTAAAACTTTTTCCAAGTTTGCTAAGGATTTTTCAAATGTGTTTCCATAAACTGTGAAATCATCCATATATACCTCTACAAAATCATGTATTAGATCTGAAAAGATTCCTAGTACTGCCCTTTGAAATGTTGCAGGTGCATTGCATAGTCCAAATGGCAATACTCAGTAAGCATAGGTACCCCAAGGACAGGTAAATGTGGTTTTTTCTTGATCTTCAAGTGCTACTTGAATTTGATTATAACCACTAAACCCATCTAAAAATGAGAAGTACTTTTTGCCAGCTAATGTATCTAATACCTGATCTGTGAGAGGTAGGGGAAATGATCTTTAAGAGTAGCTTTGTTTAATTCCCGGTAGTCAATACATACCCTCCATTTACCATTTTTATTTGGCACAATTTCCAAAGGAGAAACCCACTGACTATCTAAAATGGGATAGATAAAGTTGACATTTAACAATTTCTACAATTCTTCTTTAACAATCTCCCTAAGGTTTGGATTCATCCGTCTCTGAGGTTGTCTGATTGGTTTACAATTTTCCTCTATGTAGATGTGATGAGTGCAAGTCTTAGGGCTTATCCCTTTCATACCAGTGTACTCCCATGCATATGCAGAAGAATGTCTCTGTAATATCTTGACTAGCTTTTCTTTTTGAGATTTCTCTAGGTTCTTGTTTATGTTTAAAGTTTTATATGGAAATATCTCAATTGTAGAGCTGCCAAATTTATCCATGGAGTAAAGAGACATCTGTCTTGATGATAAAAACTCAATGTTTGATTCTTCTTGAAATTGTTCATGTTTGTATTCCGAAGAGGATTCAAAATTTTCTAAGGTATTTAGAATCTGGCTATCTTCACTAATTTCTGAAATTGTGAAGAGAGGTTGTAAGTCTTCTTCATCCTCTATCCATTGAGTATCATCTAATTCTGTAATTGTTTTTGCTGGAGGATACAAGGTAAATTTCTTGGTTGAACTACCATCAGAGATGTACATATCACCGGATCTACAACTAATGAAAGCATCAGATGTAGCTAACCAAGGTCTTCCTAATATAATAGGATGCCCTCCTAGATTATTCTTAGGAGTTAGGATCATAAAATCCACAAGATACTCCCAAGAATCTAGGGACACTGGAATGTCTTCTATTACCCCATCAGGTTTGATCACAGATCTGTCTGCTAATTGTAATAATGTGGGTGTAAAAAGAAGAATAGGAAGTTTTAGTTTATCCATGATTTGTCTACTCATGATATTGATTGCTACTCCTAAATCAATGAGTGTGTTTTGGATCTCAGTTCCATTGATGTGTATTTTAACAACTGGATTTCTTGGGTCTAGATACTTTGGAATGGCAATCTTACCCATCATGATATTTGCTATTTTTCTTGCCAGTTGAATTTTCTTTGTCTCCTTTATTCTTTTTCCCATTTTTTTCATGCTCAACTCCTTTATTGTTTTTGCTAAAATTGGAATTTCCTTGATAGCTTGTAATAATGGGATCTTAATACAAGCATTCCTTAGCTCATCTAGGAAATCATAATTAGGCACCATAATTTGTTTTTCTACACCCTTATCAATTTGTAATCTTTCTACAAAGGGAGGTGTAGAGGTAGATGTTGATGGATGCTCTAATATAAGAGTTGAAATTATTGGTTCTTTTTGTTTTTATTTTTCAATATTTGGGTCTTGAAAAGGTGTGCTCTCTTCAAGACTTTTATTTACCCGTAGAGAATCTTCATCAGAGTTTTTTTGCTCTTGTATGATTACAAAAGGTTTCTTATTTTCAAGTATTCTTCCAGACCTAAGTTGAACATCATTAAGGTCTAAAGGAGTAATCAAATAGGTTGGAAACTATTGGCATTCTATCATGTATGTGTTCTGAGGATTTTTATTGTTGGGGTTTGGTATGGGTTGGGCAAGTAACTAATTTTCTTTCTGAGGAAATGGTAATGGAAGTGGTGGATTTTGATGTTGTGGATTTTGAGGAGGATTTTGTTGAGGAGGGAAATTTTGATATGGTGGATAAGATGGTGGATATTGATAGTATTGAGAGTATCTTCCATAGGGATTTTGTGCTCCTTGTGTCCAAGTTTGAGATTGATTTTGGAATTGGGGCCAAGGTTTCTGCCAAGAATTCCAATTTGGTGGGGGTTTATTATACAACTGATCATGGAATCCTTGTGTTTGAGGTCCTTGCCAAGGCCTCCTAGAGACAAAATTGAGAGATTCTGCGGAATTTGTAGGGGTTTATTCTTGAAAGACAACTTTAAGACCAGGAAGTGAAGGGAAACTCTTGGTATCATGTTTTTATGAACAAATTACACAAGTCTCTACTATTTTTTCATCTAAAGGGCACTCTCTCAAGGCATGCTTCTTTCTACATTTGGGACAAAAGATTGCTAAGGCATCAGATTCAACTTTTTGCTTGTTTTGTAACTTAAGGGTGTCTATTTGTTCACTAATACTCCCTAAAATATCAGATTTGAATTCATCAAGAATATTTCCTATTTCTGCCCTACTTACTATCCCAGAAGCAGACTTACTTGCCCTTGCAAGAGCATGGTCTCTTGGTCCTTTTACACTTTTAGATTTCCCTCTTGAAAGGTTGATACACAATTCAGCTATTTCAGGTAATGTGAGCTGAGATATATTCCCTTTTCCCATCATATTAAGGATATCTAGCCATTCATCCATAATTGTCTTCAACAAGAGAGATTTCAAAGTATCTTGGTCTAAGTTTTCCATTTTTTATCTCTTGATGTTATAGTTAAATATTTCCAACAAATCTTCCCTATTTTCATCCTCTTTTTGTAGCATTTTAAACACTTCCTCCTTATGGTTTATTGGCATACAGTAATCCAAATACCTCTCTAGAAATGCTTGTTTCATGTCTTCCCATGTCCTAATAGAACTGTTGATCAAACTCATAAACCATTTTAATGCTGCTCCTTTCAATGTTGAAGGGAATAGTTTATGTTTTTGGGCATCTTGTAAGTAATCATAGGTTCTACATAGGACTTCAAATTCAAATAGGAAGGTTTCAGGATCTTCACTTTGAGTCCATAAAATTTTGGAAGGACAGAGGGTGAAATATTTTTCATAGTTGCATTAGTTTCTTCATCTATTATAGGAAACCCAAAATAACTTCCCATTTCCCTTCTACCTCTTCCTCTACCTCCTTCTTCACCTCTACCTCCTTCTCCTTCTACACCTCTACCTCGTTCTCCTCTACCTCTACCTCTACCTCCTCCAAATAGTGTATGTTATCCATTAAAGACTCCTCCTCCCCCTTCTTCTGCCATAGTTGATTCTTCTGTGGAAGTGGAAAAGTTTATGTCTCTAGCAAGGGTCCTTGAATCTTCTTCTAAAAAAGGTTCAGTGGAAGGTATCTCTGATGGAATATCTAATCTTAAGCCTTCTAGAAGTCTATGATCAGTATAGGATGGAATGTAGGTTTGAGTTGGAGGTGTACTGCCTCTTGGTCTTGGAGAAACAAGTGGTGTTCTAGGAATCAAGATTCTGCTTCTTATAAATCTACCCCTTGAGTCTCTTTCTCTACGCATATCATTGTTTTTGGGAGGTAAGAAATAAGGCTACCTAGTTACACTTCCCCGGCAACGGCGCCAAAATGTCTACTCAAATTAGTGTTCCTAAATTGATGTCATAAATTGTCAACCAGGGCTAGTAAACTGTTGAAGTGAAGTGCACTATATGTGCCTAGGTATATTCTTCCTACTTCATTGTGTTTAGTGTTTTTCTAGTTTTTTTGGTTTTGTGTTTTTATGCTAAGAGGAAAAGAACTAAATTATTGGCAAAGAGAAGTTATTGATCACACTAAAACAGAGCAAAATCTACTCTAAACTATGTATGGCACCTAAGAACAGAAAAAGCTAATGCACAGATTGTAAAGCTTAAAAAGAAAAGTAACTCATAACATTAAACTCAGTCCAATTAAATTCATTAGAGGTATGTTGGAACAATTTGAGAAAAAGGATAAGTTTGATGTAATGAGGTTCTCTTTAGTAAACAACAACTTAAAATATCACAGAGAAAATCTCATCCATTGTTAGAAATTTGTTGGAACATTTTGAGAAAAGATTATCTGCAACATAGTAAGGAACGCTATGCTAAAATAACTTATGACACTAGAATTAACCCATTCTGCAACTCAAAATGTTACTATTAAGCCTCATTCAAGGGTTAGAGATCTCTTGGAATAACTTTGGAAAAATGCTGTTTGTAAAATTATGAGAAATTGCAAAACAGTCAAGAACTCAAAATGATATAACTAATTCTTTTCCATATGATAATGATGTGTTAGAAGAGATTAATAACAAGAGAAGCTTGTAAAATAATGAGGGTCTTTTAAGTCTAATTAACAGGACTAGAATGCAATTAACTAATAAAACTTGAAATACAATGAAAAGAACTGAACTAAAATGCAATTAACCTTCGAAGTACTACAACTCTATCTCATTCACGTGTTAGTGATATATTGGAACAGTTCATGAGAACAGGATTGATTGTAATATTCGATGTAAGTAAACATAAAACATGATGCTCAGAAAAAAACTGCCTAGATTAAGAACGAAATAGAGCTAAAGGTCACTTATCTAGAAAATATGCACAAAGCTTTTCGGATAGTAGGGGCCCTCTACCATCAGATTGGCACATGAATCCTTAACTCCTTAAAATTGCTTCAGATCATGCATTAAAGTTGTACTTCTTTCATTAAAGGAAAAAATGCTCAGAAACAGAGTATCACAGTCTTTGAGCACTAACAACAAAACATCAACTAACTAACTGTTTCTCGGTTCACCGAGTTATTCTTATAAGAAAATATATAACTGTCATTGAGGAGAAATAGGCATTGGTGTCTTTTACAATCAAAATCAAACTAGAACTCCTGTTGAGGACTCGTATTTTTCCGTAGACACCTGTAGAGTCCTTATCCTTGTAGAAGTCTACTTCTTAGTTTTGGTTTTCTCCACGTGCATAACCACTTGCAGATTTTTGCTCAACCTTCGTAGAGGGCAAGGAATGATGTAGGAGTGTTTTGGAATTTAACCATATGCGTTTTTCCCTCAAATGACACCTGTAACCTGTGTGAACATAAAGATGGCTGCGGAATATGCGACTAGCTACAGAATGGCTGCATTCTGTAGCTAAGTCTGATAAAAAATCACTACGACAACAAAACCGCAAAAGTATAATAAGTCAGTCATTGCATGCATTCTTAAAGTGACTTTAATCATTCATATTGATCTTTTAAGCCTATAAATGATGAAGGAAAAATGGAATGAAGTGAAATTTGGTGAAAGGAAAGGACATATTTAGGGCTCAACACTTCTCATGACATTCTGCAGCTTTGGACAACTCATGTATGCTTTTCTCAGCCACACAATATTTCAGTTGTGTGCTATCAAACTTCTGTTCAAACTAATTTTCAAAAACAATGTATTCTTCCTCAAACTTAAAGGAGAAAGGTAGCAACACTCTCTCTTTGTTTTCTGGCATTAATAACTTTAGAAAAGACTGATCTTGATCATGAGGCCTGTTGGGTTTTCCATGTTTTGGCCAGATTGGAAAGACCAAAATATGAGACAACATCAGAACCGCTTTGGGGCCTTAGGACCTAGCCCTCCTAGACCCAGAGAGGGATCTCTCCAATAAAACAAAGAATAATATATATTTGAAGCTCAAGATGAGATGTCAGGCTAGTTATGAAGCACAAAGGGGGGTTTAAAATGATTTGGTTGGTTGGTCGCTGAGTTGGTCATGAGATCATGGGCTGAGAAAGTAATGGGAGAAAAAGGAAAAAAGCGGAAGGATGTTTCAGCAAAGGGGATAGGTCAAGAAAGTGCCATCCATTGGGCTATGGAGTCATTAAAAGAGAATTACTTGCAACAACTGGCCAAGGCTTCCAAAGGGCAAGTCATCTAATACTAAAGGATCTTTTAGATTAGATGGTGGGATGGAACATTAAGGAAAGAAAATGAAAGAAGGAAAGAAACTTATTTTCTATCTATAGATCAAGTCAGAGGTCATTTAACTCCAGACCTGATTGGACATACTCATAGGAAACTCTCAAAGGAAAGCGACAAAGGGGCAGCTTATAGATCGGACCAAAGGTCATTTAACTCCAGGTCATCTTTAGCATGCTCCAAGGGAAAACAGAGATAAGTTTACGGAGGGATCTTAGAAAGGCCGGCTGGTCACACAAGGATCCTAGTGGATAGGGCTAACTCTAATCCCCAGCGTTCCCAAATCTTCCAGCTTAAACCCAACAAGAAACATCTAAGAACAGATTCATTTAATTCATACATCAGTTGGTAGGCAATGACATCCACTACACTGGTTAAATCAACTGAAATCAACTCTTAGATCACACATTTAGTAGAGCAACATTGAAGGCAAGGAGAGCAGAGACATTAGGGTACCTAACAAGGGTAAATCCTATGCCATATTTCTGATGCAAGCCAACAGAAAATGAAACAGCATGAAAATTTAAAACACAGAGTTAGAAAACATCACCCAAAGTAATAGACCGGGATCCTGTGAAAAGTGCTTTTATTAATTGATGAAAAACCGGTCACATACACTGAGCTCAACAGCTGTTACAATCCAAACTTGTCCTCCCAGCCTACGACATTCAACTACTATGCTACTCTCTCCCAAGACTGTTCTAATAGTCCAAATGAATTTCCATAACTGCAACAGCAGCAACTGGACAACAACCTTTTCATTATTTTCTCAGGGATTTCTTATAGGAGAAGAGGGAAAATAGAAGTCGATGAACATTAATGGATCTCATTAGGACTGAACGGCGGAAGTGTTCATGCCAATAATGCTTAATGGAAATCTAAATTGCTGTAAGTACTCTGTAGGCTGTTTGGGAGCCTCTGTCAGGTCGAGATTGACCTCTAATATGTTCCTGAAGTCCTTTCAGCTATCTGGCATTCTGCGCTGCCTTCTGAAATTGGTGAACTGGATGAAAGGTCCGCAGGTCTCCCCATACCTCATAACTGCTACCTGACAGTCTTTAAAGAAGCTTTTGTCAGTGTCCTCAACTTCCCTGGGCTCGAGGGGGCATGGAAGGCACTGTAGGAATGGTGTACTTCTGAGAGAAGAATGTTCTGCTGACACTGCGCTTTGCTTTCCATTTGCCGTTTTGCAGAAAACTGAATTTTTTATTAAACCTTGATTTTGAATGAAATTTCCTTTAGTGAAAGGAATAGTATCGAATCGGGAGGAATGGAGAGGAGGCGAGCAATATATAACCAACAGTAATCGCAATCAGAATCAGAGCAGGCTGGTGAAGTAATATAAAAAGGGAAACTTCCAATGCGATGGGGGAGAAAAGCCTTTATATAAATAAAACAAATGAAATATGGACTTTACAAAGGAAAACATGATTTTATAAGGAAGGGGTGGAAGAATTAAATGGTGGGACTGGGGGTACGAATCGCAATCGCAAATCAGAATTGGGAGATGGGCGGGACGTAATGATACATAGAAAACTTCCGATGCGATTGGGGGAAAACCCTTTGTAATAAAAAAATATAACAATTTTCCAATTTACAAAGGGAAAGGCCCTATTTTATATGAATAGGCGGAAGTATGGTACGGTGGGCCCGACGGGTCTAATCGCAATCGGAAATCGGGAGCGGGTGGTAATCGCATCGCGTGTTGCCAAAGTTGCGATGCGATCAATCGGAGGATCGGAGCAATCGGGGGTTGGAGAGATTGGGGGATCAGAGGGGTGGACTGCGATTAGGGAATCGGAGGGAAGGACTACGATCGGGGAATCAGAAGGAAGGACTGCGATCGGAGGATCGGAAGATGGGAGTGATCGGATGATCGGAGCGAAAGGACTTGCGATCAATCGAAGGATTGTGCGATCGGGCGATCGGAGCGGAAGGGGATCAATCGCATCGCAAATATTTGCGACACGATCAATCGCATCGCAAATATTTGTGATGAGTGATCGGAACAATCAAAATAAAACATGCGATTGAAACAGATTTGCGATTGCGATTTATAAGCGGCAGGGTTTATATATAATAAACTTTATAATAAATTTTATTGCAACACATGGCGGGGTATGGAAAGGGGAAGTGGTTTAACACGGCGGGGCCTTTATAATAAACATTAACATTTGTTTATTATAAGGTTCTTAGGGGTATGGTCGGGGAAGTGGTTTGTAATACAATTACACATGTATTGAAAAGATTTATAATGCAATTATAATCGGAAAAGGGAAAAAGGGACTTTATTAAAGAAATATAAAACTTTGATAGAACAAAGTTTATGGAAAAATGGGAAGATAGGGAATATAAGGGGATATAAGGGCTTTTACTTCACTTAGGCATAGAATTCAATTCAGAAGTCAGTTTTGAGAGTGTAGCATACAGTTGGAAAGCTCTTTTCTGGCTCTTTCTGATGGATCTGCTTGGAAGATGATCTAGCGCTGGACATGCTGCGGAAAAATTCTCTGAAGGAAGGGACATTAGAAGGCACAAGGAGGCTTCAAGGATGATGTGTTTTTGGAGGAAATGCATTCCTTGAAGGCTCAGAAACATTTTAGCCCCTTGTTTTCTTGTCAAAAATTTATATAGGGGCTAACAGTGGCTCCACATGGGGATGGCTTCTTGGAGTCAAGAATTCAGAAAATGATCTTTGGTGTAGGCCAGATTCTTGGTGCTTGACACATCCTTTTATTTCTTTGATCAGCTGCCATAAATCATGCAGACATTATATCAACAGTAAAATTCTCCGATAACAATTACCTACCCACACTATAGTCCTAAAATTTTTCTTGTGGGTGCATTTGGACTTGCAGACCCTTTACATCATCAATTTTTACGAACAGGAAAAGAAACCTATCATACTTCTATCCTTATTACTCCATGAGACCAGATTAGACTGTTGGCCTCATATTTTCTCTACCTAATCTAATATCTGCTAGGATTAAACTATCTAGCAGATTTATTCTCTTCATTCTAAGACAAAAATTGAAAAAAAATCAAGCCAGGATTAGACTGTCTGGCTTGCTGGACTTTGCAGAAATTAAAACAACTAACTACATGCTCACAGGCTGAGCTTTATTTCAGACTTCCTACCTAACCTACTCTAACTAGAAATCTCTGATGCTCTAGGTGACACAATAATTCCAATGCAGCCAATCAAGCAGTAGCAAAAAAGGATATGAGCATTGGCTGCCTGTCAGAGATAACCACAGGGTGCTCTGCATGTGGTTCTTCAAAATTGTGGTCACCATAAGTGGTGCCCTCTCTTGATGGATCTGGCTCTTGCATAGGATTGATGCTTGAGGAATTGAGCCAATCGGGGCTTCCATGTACTCTGCCACAGGATCAAAGAACAAATGATGTACACTTTCTTCTTTAAGGCCCGCCATGGCTGGTAGGCTGTCTGTATCCCAGGCAGCTTCAATCACGGCATCTGCAGTGAGGCCCTCATAATCACACTCCTCATTTTCCTGGTTGGGAGTATTTGGCATATGGTCATCGACCAGGAATACCTCTTCTTCCTCTGGATCAAGACAAAGATGTCTGTGGGGGAGAAAATCTCGCTCATCTTCACTGCATCCTGAGCTAGAGGGCTCATTATATTCGTCAGTGTTGTCCTCTAGAAATGCAGGCTGGTTCTGCTGGAACTCTGTGAAAAAATTAACATATTATTGAGCGGAGATTTCTTTGATTACCTCAATCCTGTTGGGAGAAAGCTCCGGATATTCATTCCACTCAAGATTTTCTTCACCCCTTTCCTCCTTTTCCTCTGCGCTGAAGAGTTGCTGGCTTCCGTCCTCTTGGAAAGTATCACTGATGTTCAGACATAAAGCAAAGAGAAGATTCAATGAATCTTCGTCTGCTATCATGCTTTCAACGCTTTCTCCATCAGTATCATAGATAGCCTACATTGACTCATCATTTTCTTGAAGTTGATGGTCATAATCTTCCTCCCATGAATCTACTGATGATGGCCCTGCAAGCTCAGTTTCCCCTTGGAAAAAATTATCATCAGACAGATCAAAATCAGAGAAATCATAATTATAAGCATTGTCACCCATCAAGTCTTTAGGACTCTCAGTGAGTCTTGTTTCAAAATAGTCTGCAAGCTCATTTTCCGATTCAAGCCCTGGTTCATCATGCATGTTTGGCATGTGGCTTCTGTATTGCAATGATTTGGTTCATCTTTCTTGAGGACAAGGAGCAGGTATTTTCCAATCATCATTCCTGGTTTCGGCCTCATATTCTTACTCCTCTATGTTCAGCAGGGTGTTGGCAGTCTCTATCAATCTTTCCAGCTTGTTCTCTAAAGAGATCTGCGCTATTTTCCCTGCCCGGTCTTTCCTTGCTGATTTTAATCTTTCCTCCCTACACTTTATGTTGTATTCGACAGTGATTTCTATATTCTGCATTTCCTCCAGGCTCGAAGGTTCTCTTTCTCTTATATGGAATTCCACCTCGGGGTAAAAAGAACTTGGATAGTGCAATAAATCCCATCCCAAAGGTGGTTTTATATCAGAGGGTATTGCATCATATACCTTATTAAACCTGGCTGAAAAATTCTGTACTGTCTCTCCTGGCTGCCTTCTCAAATTTTGATATTCTTTTAGGATGAGGAGAACATTCCTCGGGGCTGCCCACCTATCAAGGAAGACTTGAGAAAATTGATGAAAGATGAAAATGCTTGCCCCTGGAAGGCCTTTGAACCAACTCTTAACATTTCCTTGTAATGAAAAGGCAAACATTCAGATGCACACATCATCTTCTTCTATTTCATACAACTCAAGTAAATCCTCAAGGTTTTGAACATGTTCTTCAGCAGTGGTCCCTTTATTTTCTCCATCAAAATGAGGCAGTTGGTTTATAAGTTCTGAAGGAAGGGGTTGGAAGATAAGAGGTAAAACCAAAGGTTTATATCTTTCTATGACCTTTGTAGGTGTAGGTGGTGTAAAAATGGGCTCATGGCTGCTTGAAGCTTCTTTAAGGGTGGGAGATACAACATGAGCTTCTTGTTCCACCAGGTTTTTCACAGGGGTACATGTCTGCTCGTGATCTGAAGGCTGAGGCTTGAGCTCTTTCCCGTGCTCAATGTGGATCTCTTCTTGGTGCACTAGATCAGACCTGAAGTAGGATAGAGCATAGTGATAGACAAAAACAATGAATTATTTAAACCAAATCCAACCCGTACGTTCTACCCTTCTATGAGGTCTGGCCATCTTTCAAGTTCTTCCTCCAGTGGAGTCTTTGAGGATTATGGAGTGTGGCGTTGCCAGGTGGATGAATTTGACTGTTTGAAGCAGGCTGCTGTCCACCATCAGTAATTGATAGCCAATCTAACTAGAGATCTTGGGTCTTTTGAGTGCCTAAGAATGTTTAAGGTGAAATGCACTCAAGTCCCCAATATGGTCGCCATTATGGTGGGTTTCCCATGTTTTGGCCAGATTGGCAAGACCAAAAGATGAGACAACATCAGAACTGCTTTGGGGCCCTAGGACCTAGCTCTCCTGGACCCAGAGAGGGATCTCTCCAATAAAGCAAAGAATAATATATCTTTGAAGCTCAAGATGAGATGTTAGGCTAGTTATGAAGCACAAAGGGGGGTTTAAAATGATTTGGTTGGTTGGTTGCTGAGTTGGTCATGAGATCATGGGCTGAGAAAGTAATGGGAGAAAAAGGAACAAAGCGGTAGGATGTTTCAGTAAAGGGGATAGGTCAAGAAAGTGCTATCCATTGCGCTATGGAGTCATTAAAGGAGAATTACTTGCAACGACTAGCCAAGGCTTCCAAAGGGAAATTCATCTAATACTAAAGGATCTTTTAGATTAGATGGTGGGATGGAACATTAAGGAAAGAAAATGAAAGAAGGAAAGAAACTTATTTTCTATCTATAGATCATGTCAGAGGTCATTTAACTCCAGAACTGCTTGGACATAATCATAGGTAAATCTCAAAGGAAAGGACAAGGGGGCAGCTTATAGATCTGACCAGAGGTCATTTAACTCCAGGTCATCTTTAGCATCCTCCAAGGGAAAATAGAGATAAGTTTACGGAGGGATCTTAGAAAGGCTGGCTGGTCACACAAGGATCCTAGTGGACATGGCTAACTCTAATCCCCAGCATTCCCAAATCTTCCAGCTTAAACCCAACAAGAAACATCTAAGAATAGATTCATTTAATTCATACATCAACTGGTAGGCAATGACATCCACTACACTGGTTAAATCAACTGAAATCAACTCTTAGATCACACATTTAGCAGAGCAACATTGAAGGCAAGGAGAGCAGAGACATTAGGGTACCTAACAAGGGTAAATCCTATGCCATATTTCTGATGCAAGCCAGTAGAAAATGAAACAGCATGAAAATGTAAAACAAAAAGTTAGAAAACATCACCCAAAGTAATAGACCAGGATCCTGTGAAAAGTGCTTTGATTAATTGATGCAAAACTAGTCACATACACTGAGCTCACTTGCTGTTACAATCCAAACTTCTCCTCCCAGCCTACTACATTCAACTACTATGCTACTCTCTCCCAAGACTGTTCTAACAGTCCAAATGAATTTCCATAACTGCAACAGTAGCAACTGGACAACAACCTTTTCATTATGTTCTCGGGGATTTCTTATAGGAGAAGAGGGAAAACAGAAGTAGATGAACATTAATGGATCTCATTAAGACTGAACGGCGGAAGTGTTCACACCCATAATGCTTAATGGAAATCTGTATTGCTATAAGTACTCTGTAGGCTATTTGGGAGCCTTTGTTAGGTCGAGATTGACCTCTGATATGTTCCTGAAGTCCTTTAAGCTATCTGGCATTCTGCGCTGCCTTTTGAAATTGGTGAACTGGATGAAAGGTCCGCAGGTCTCCCCATACCTCATAACTGCTACCTGACAATCTTTAAAGAAGCTTCTGTCAGTGGCCTCAACTTCCCTGGGCTCGAGGTGGCATGGAGGGCACTGTAGGAATGGTGTACTTATGAGAGAAGAATGTTCTTCTGACACTGCGCTTTGCTTTCCATTTTCCATTTTGCAGAAAACTGAATTTTTTATTAAACCTTGCTTTTGAATGAAATTGCCTTTAGTGAAGGGAACAATATTGAATAGGGAGGAATGGAGAGGAGGCAGGCAACATATAACGAACAGTAATCGCAATCGGAATCGGAGCGGGCTGGTGGAGTAATATAAAAAGGGAAACTTCCGATGCGATGGGGGAGAAAAGCCTTTATATAAATAAAACAAATGAAATATGGACTTTACAAAGGAAAATGAGATTTTACAAGGAAGGGGAGGAAGAATTAAATGGTGGGACTGGGGGTACGAATCGCAATCGAAAATCGGAATCGGGAGACGTGCGGGACGGAATGATACATAGAAAAATTCCGATGCAATTGGGGGAAAACCCTTTGTAATAAAAAAATATAACAATTTTCCAATTTACAAAGGGAAAGGCCCTATTTTATATGAATAGGCGGAAGTATGGTACGGTGGGCCCGACGGGTCTAATCGCAATTGGAAATCAGGAGCAGGTGGTAATCACATCGCGTGTTGCCAAAGTTGCGATGCGATCAATCGGAGGATCGGAGCAATCAGGGGTCAGAGCGATCGGGGGATCAGAGGGGTGGACTGCGATGGGGGAATCGGAGGGAAGGACTGCGATCGGGGAATCGGAAGGAAGGACTGTGATCGGAGGATCGGAAGACGGGAGCGATTGGATGATCGAAGCGAAAGGACTTGCGATCAGTCAGAGGATTGTGTGATCGGGCGATTGGAGCGGAAGGGGATCAATCACATCACAAATATTTGCGACGCGATCAATCGCATCGCAAATATTTGCGATGAGTGATTAGAACAATCAATATAAAACATGTGATTGAAACAGATTTGCGATTGCGATTTATAAGCAGCGGGGTTTATATATAATAAAATTTATAATAAAGTTTATTGCAACGCATGGCAGGGAATGGAAAGGGGAAGTGGTTTAACACGGTGGGGCCTTTATAATAAACGTTAACATTTGTTTATTATAAGGTTCTCAGGGGTATGGTCGGGGAAGTGGTTTGTAATACAATCACACATGTATTGAAAAGATTTATAATGTGATTATAATCGGAAAATGAAAAAAGGGACTTTATTAAAGAAATATAAAACTTTGATAGAACAAAGTTTAAGGAAAAATGGGAAGATAGGGAATATAAGGGGATATAAGGGCTTTTACTTCACTTAGGCATAGAATTCAATCCAAAAGTAAGTTTTGAGAGTGTAGCATACCGTTGGAAAGATATTTTCTGGCTCTTTCTGATGGATCTTCTTGGAAGATGATTTGGCACTAGACATGTTGTGGAAAAATTCTCTGAAGGCAGGGACATCAGAAGGCACAAGGAGGCTTCAAGGATGATGTGTTTTTGGAGGAAATGCATTCCTCGAAGGCTCAGAAACATTTTAGCCCCCTGTTTGCTTGTCAAAAATTTATAGGGGGGCTAACAAGGCCTATAAGGTTGAATTTGATCTTTTAAAACTTCAATGTCCTTTTCAATATTCTTAGCAAATTCATCCACAAATTGAATCTTAACTTCTGACTTGCACTCAGATGATTTCAGATTAGAAGTCAAGGATAAAGAAAAATTTCATCCACTTTTTCCTTAGTGTGATCATTATTTGATGTAGGCTGATGCAAGAAATGACATGAAGAATCAAATTTTTCCTGTACTTGAGGATTGTAGCAATCATCTTCCAATATTTCCTCTTGTTGTTTGAAATGATTCCCATACTCCCAATGATCAAAAGACTGACAATTTTGCTGTAACGTTTCATCAAACTCAGAGGATGTAACATGATTTTCATAAATAAGCTCCTGCTAGGTTTCATTTTCATCCAAGGGAGAGGTTATCCTTTCTTCTTGGTGATGAAACAGGTTGTCATGAAGAGCCTCTAAAATTTCCTCATCCATGAACTCATCATCTTCATAACAATTCTCCAAATATTCAAAAAACTCACACAGTGTTTACAACAGTCTTTGACCAGAAATAAGGAGGGATGAAATTATTCATACATCTCATAAAATGCAACATGGAAATCAACAAGAGAATATAATGAACCATTTGGCAAGCTTTCATACCAAGATCATGCTTTTCCTTCTAAAGTGGCCATAAACATCTTCATGAGACAATCCTTAGAGAACTGAACATTAAGACTATGTACATGCATATGGAATCTAACCAAATGAAGAGAAACATTGTCTTTATTTTCATCTCTAAATACTGGAAGATCAGTTAACCATTCAACCTTTGGCATAGGATTTGGAAAACCAGGGATGTGAGACCGATTCATAGGTGCATACCTGTCATTTATTCTTGCAATGAAATTCATCTTGAAACTTCATCAAGCTACTGATCTTCAAGCAATGGATTCACCTTCCAATTGATTATTTGATGTGTGGAGTTGCTAGAGCTGAAATGAAACCAACATGTGCCTAAGTGTCTGCTGTTCTCAGACCTTACAACTGAAACTTTGTTGTTCTTCCCAGGGAAAATATACACCTTCGGTCAATGACGCCAAAATGTTATCACCAAAATCGTACCTGATTGGCTGTTGATCAGACAATTTCAGTGTAACTATTTCAAACCAATCTTGTGACTGAGGCTTAGCCTCCTCAATCTGAGAGGGCTCTCTCAAGGGTTTAATGATATGGAATAAAGATATAGATAGATGGCGAACTCTATGTTTGTGTCTTGGTTTTGTATGTTTGCAGGTTGAAAAGATAAAGGCTTGCTACCATTGGGCTTATGGAGTCAGTGACAAGGATAAAGATAACAATGGTTGTCCTTGTGAAAGTAGAGGCTTATATATATTTCAATGAAAAAGTAACACATTCAGGAAAATCCCAATAACTTGAGGTTCAAAGGAAGTCAGAGCATGTGATACATGAGTTCTGAGTAATGAGACATCAAGGTATTGGAAGGAGAATATTAAAAGAGATTCACCATAGCTCAATACCTAAAGGAAGTAAGAGCATGAAAAACCATGAATTCTAAGAAATAAGCATTAATTCTATGGAAGAAAAGAACATTTCAAAGATAGGACATAATCTCATTGAAACACACTAAGAATCTCAGGTCAAGAAAGGTTGTATTGCTTATGTGTATATCAGTAAATCCAAATCTTTACAAAAGTAGTATGCTGAAATGAAAATTTCCAACCTGATGAGTGTAGATTGAAAATAATATCAGTATGTAGGCATTAGCTTATGGATTCAAAACTTTCAGTGATTCAGTGAGTTACTTGACATGGAAGTTGAGGCTGTTCAGAGTTTCTAGAAGTAGGACACACACAAATAAAACATGAGTATACACAGTCAATTCACATATAAAGGAATTCAGAGCATATTATAGATGAATTTTGAGTAATATAAGTGAAAACCACTGCAAGTGAGATACATAAGAGGCACAAATAGAATAAGAAAGCACTAAAAAATCCTTCAGAATCTCAAGTTGTTCAAGTAACAAATATCTGTATTAGCTGAAATAGTCCATTACCATAAGTTGCAATTTTGCCAAAAATATTCCAACCCCTTACTAATTCGACCTATTTTCCTTTAATATACCTCTTACAACATGATATGATCTACCTCTAGGCTAGATACATCGAATTTATAACTACTAACACATTGCATAACCATAAGACATGGAATTTATTACAAAAAGACACCTAATCTACTTAACAGTCCTATTACAAATAGGACTCAAAATCCTGATCATTATCTATAACAACCTTATCTAATTGAAATTACATAATTTTACAAGTGTATCATCACATGGTCGAATTTGGATGATGGGCTTCAGCTCTTCATGACCACTTTGTTTGACCTCCACAAAAGTAGGAAACAATACCCTGTTTTTTAGGCATAAAATCCTTTGCATTCTTTGAACATTTTGATCATCAATTAAACTTCATTTCATGGTCCTTAGATTATCTTAACATGTATCATCACCTATCCCTAGCCTCCAGCTATCCAAAACCGCTTCCAAAACTATTCAAAAGAGCTGTAATATACCACGCTATGAAAACACAACAGTTTCGTAGCGCCTTTGTAACACTGCCATTTTAAGTCTTAATTCTCCAAAAACTGAATTCTTTCCACTTGCATAATTTAACTTACCCTTTAATACATCTACCATATCAGTTACAGTTCTTGAATTACTCTTCAAACTTTCAAAACCAGACCAAAATGAGCAAGAAAAGCAGCTACGCAGTTTCGTAGCACTTCCTTATTTTTTATATTGACCGCACTACGAAACTGCTGAGTATGCAGATTATTCATAAATTTGCCAAGTGAAAAGTATGGTTGCCCAAAAAATCAAAATATAACCTGTCCTCATGGTCCAAAAACCATACAAACCATAAACCAACTTCATTTTAGCTTCCTTGAGGCATTTCTTGCAGATTTCTCCTATTTTTTTCCTGAACAATAGGTCTTGGGACAGAGCCTATATCTCCTAATCCATGATTTATTTTGAGAAAATGAATGAGGTTTTTGTAGGCCATTATGTCTTGAATAAAAACCTTTTTTTTTTTTTGAGACACATCTCCTGCTGTCCAGAAAATTCCTTTGAAAAACATGTGTAAAATAGGAAAAATCTATTTTCTGAAAACAGGTCTTCAAATAAAACCTTGTATCTCCCAACGGATAACACCTATGAGAAACGTGAGAGATTTTATTTTTATTTTATATGTGTGTGAAAATAACGTCTCTTATTTTCTTAAAATACCTTTTGGTTTTCTCAGAAATCGCCTTCGAAGTTGACTGCTCAAAACCAGAAAATAGAGTTTTTTCTTCATAACTTTCAGCAGTGTCGTAGCTCTTTCTGCCTTTTTTACACTAGATTTGCTATGAAAACAAGGATTCTTGGCTTATTAGGTAGTTTTGGCACAAAAAAATTGGAAAATTAAATACAAATGGAAAATTATGAATGTTTGACATGAAAGAAATTTAAAGAAGGCTTTATTTGAACCTTAGGATGAGCTTTAAACTATAAAAAATCTAAAACCTTCCCTTGATCAAACCTAAATTGACTCCTAAAACCCTATTTTGATCCATGAAATTTTTTAACCTTGTCAAAATGATGTTTTAATTTTTTTTGAGTGATAACACCTTAGTTTATAAATTATAGCCCCCAAATACAAAAGGGGATCAGATTCAAATCCCTCTAGCTATGTTAAACAGATCTCCCGAGCTCAATATGGCTTAAAAACACCCAAACCCCATTACTTATACCATACAAAATTTCTGAAGCATGTGACAGTGTGATTAAATGAGGGTTTCTACAATAATAAGATAGGAAACAACAGATCTGGAGTTATATTACTCAAAGAGTTGAGAAAATGGAGATCTAGCCCCTTTTATACAATATGAAGACAACCCAGCAAGGGTTTCATGAAAGCATGAGTACAAAATCATAGATCTACAGATACAGATCTGAAATCAAGTAGTCCAACTGTAGCTCTGCATAAATTTGGATGAACAATACAAGAAATGGCTGAAAATCCTCCTTACTAGCTTTCTGGGAGAGGGATTTCCTCTTTTCCTAGGAAACTAGCTCAAAATCAAGGGTTTTAACCCTCCCACTGCAACACCATGAGAAATGACGCAGTTTCTGCAAGAGAATATGTTGTAGATGTGGGTGAATACTTGACCCAATTTCTGATAGTGGAAATGTAGCCCAAAATTCTCCTCTCAAATCCCTTCAACAAGTTCTCTAAGAAAGAGTGTGGAACTCCCGCATGAGAATCCCTTGCACTAAACAATGCAACAACCCTAGCTAAATAACTGAAGCATGCAAGAAGTCATAAGACCCAAACATAGATAATTTTGGAGAGCTCTAGAGCCTATTTGGAGAGCTCTAGAGCCTATTTGAGAGACCTTTTTGGAGAGCTCTAGAGCCTATTTCAGATCTGTGGTATCAGACCACACATTTCCCCTACATTCCCAACACTGTTCCAGCTAGGGAATGCGTTATTTTGGAGGCAACATTCAACAGATGGTTTAGTGGCTCCATTGCAGTGTTTTCTTGTGATTGAAAGTCCAACCTTTCATGGGAGGAAGCCCTTGAGGGATCTAAATCATATCATTATTTAAGCCTTCTACACTCTTACGCTCCAGTGTTGCAGTGATTATTTAGTAATTTTCTGAAGATCACATTTGTATGCAGAGTGTTTTGACATGAAACCCTTGCCGAGTTCTCATGTATTTTGTATAAGGAGACTAGAGCTCTGGTCTTTAGAATTTTTGATAAATATATGAGTAGATCTATTTGTTCTCCTATTTTCTGATTTAAAACCCTCTTTAGACTGCACAATCACTTTTTTTCAGAATTACTTGTGTTGCAATGTTTGGGGTTTTTGGTCATTTTTAGCTACACTAGTGTGGGAGGTCTATTTAACCCACCTAGTTTTATTTTTTCAGCTCTATTGTTGGATTTAGGTTGTATATTGACTAATCTACAGGATCCAAGAGTCCATTTCACTATTTTATTGCTTATGTTGCCGTGAATGCGTTTTTAGTGCATGATTGCTAATGCTGTCCCAATTTTGGGATATTACAGTGGTATCAAAGCTTTAATCTTGGATTAGCCTGTGGATCTCAGGCCATTACAATTTTAGGAGAGATGGATAGAAAAGAGAAGGCTTCATTATGTGAAGGAAGAAAGGAAGACAAGCTTACAAAGCTTCTTCCAAAATCTATGCAGAGCTTTCAAGGAGAGCCGAAGAAAATGAGATTGTAGATGGGATCTCCAAAGGAGTTTGGATCTAGAGCTGAATCTAGATTTTCACATGGTGAGTGTGAGTATGCCAGCTACACACCATGATGCACATCGCAGTCAAGTACCTAGGTCTATCTTAAGGTGGATGAGAGGAGGAAGAATGCCTAACAGGATGACTCTTAGTGATTTGTTGAGGGAGTATGAATCTCAAACTGAGAGGTTTAGAGATCATACTGATTTCCAAGGGTTTTGCAAGATGCAAGTGGAGAAGGGTCAGCAGCAGGGTGTGGGTATATTTCTACTATCCACTTTTTCCGGATCACCTACATGTTCAGCTGAAGCTTAGGTGATCAGAGTTGCAATGCTGCATTTCAGAGTTAAGGCCCATGCATGGTGGATTTTTGAATCTTGTTCTTTAGAGAATGCAAACACTTCCTCTTATGAAAGGTTCATTGAAACATTAGTGGGAAGGTTTGGTGAAAAACTTCCTAAGACACATGAGTAAGGGAAACTTGAGAGGACAAACCCTTTGCATGTGATGGAGGAAACTCCACTTCAGAAAACCATGGGAGAAGCTGACATCTTGCATTACACATTGTCAGAGGCAATACCTATAGTTCATATTCCTAAACAAGAGGGCATGGGGATCACATTTTCACAAGGGGATCCAATTGTTGAAATGTTACTTACACATAATGATTAAGGAGAAGAGAGCAACAACACTGTCACATCTGGAGCACATCCAGTACCTCATGCAGAGGGATGAGGGGCACATGCTCCAACAGGAGGGATTCTTGTACCCTTACAAGAAGTTCCCCAGGATGTCATACATAGAAGTCCCAACAAAATCAGTAACCAGCATGATTTTGCAGCATTGTAGCTAGAAGGAGGAGGTGGAGAGGAAGAGTAGGATCACTTGATAAAAGGCACACACTCTTCTCTATTTTAGAAAGCTAATGCAAGGAAGAGGAAGACTGATTTTCTCTGTAAGGGTAGGGTCAAGGTTCCCAACCATATGTGCAGTCTACTCTTGATATTGATGTCTCACTACATGGAGGCATTCCACCTAGGAGGCCACCTAATCTAGAGTTGATGAGAGGCATATTGCCATTTGGTTCACCCCTCTTAGATTCCGGAGAGGTGAAAAATTTGGAGGAGTCTGTTAGCCCCTTGTAATTCCCTTGACAAAGCAAGCAAGGGGCTAATTTGTTTTATGAGCTTGCAAGGAATGCATTTCCCTTGAAAGCACATCATCCTTGCAGCCTTTTCCTATTCCCTGCCTTGTGACTGTTTCCCTCTGATGTTCTGAGTAAATAAGCCTTGATGATAAAGAATTATGCTCCAAAAGGATTTTTTCTGCCCTTTATACCCTTGCCAAATGCTTTATTTTCACCCCTTTGTTCCTTTCCTCAAAGTCCCCTTTCTCCCCCCTAAATTTCCCTCTCTCTCCTAAAACTTCCCGAAATCCCCCTCATTCCCCTATCATTGCCCTTGGCTGGCCTTAAAATGCTTTAAAAATGAGCCAAAAACCTTACTTCCTTCATAGTCCGGGCCTATCCCCTTTCAGCCTAGCCTCCGCACCTTCCCCCCACAGAACTCTGCGCTATGACCGAGCGCTATCTCGGGAGGCGCTAATCTCCAATGTATTATCGGGAGCGCTCCTGACCATTGATCTTTGTAGATCGGACGGTGATCGTTAAAACCCACAGCGTTCGTGTTCCCCCATGCAAACCCCCGATCACACCATTGCCGTTCATTTGCCTGCCAGATCGACGGTTCGAAGTGTACCTGCCACTGTGGTCCCCGCCGCACACTGTGCCATAAAACAGCCTGGTATCTATCACACCACCTTTGGGTGATAGGCAGTATTCTCCCATTGCCCAGCGATTCCATACAACGTTCGATGCGTGGCTCCTGTACGATTCAAAAATCGCTTGCCCATCGCACATTATCTTTCAGCACAGGATGTGCAACGATATGCATAATAGCCGTCAGATCTGCCCTGGCCCATCCAACGGTCGCCATTCCACGAAGTCGCGTGGGGTTTAACCCATAGTCTCCATACCCCTGGCCCACTGTTCATCGTCCTCTGCCACGTGTTCAATCATCGATCTCCTCCCAGATCTGACGGTCCAGATTGTCTCCCCGCTGTTGACCTTTCCGTTGTCGTCCGACTCCTCCACGTCACCTCCACGTGTATCCACCGTACCTCCGCCATCCCATTGCATAAATTCATTCAAAGGTTTATGTTTATAAGGTTTTCACGTATAATTTTTCTGCACTCCGCCAACCTTTCCCCATCTCTGTTCTCCACCATTCCACAGCATTTTCCGCCATTTCTCCACAGTTCCACTATCATCCACATCCACCACCCATTCAATTTTTTTCTTAACATTTTCATGTTCTGCAGGGTTGCAGGTGGATGGGAAATCGCCATAGCTTATTATCTCTATCACAGTGACATAAACACAGGAAAAGACGACTTCCAAAGGCCAAGATAATAAAGGATAGCCCAGGAAGGTGGCTGATAGGACTTGCATTGAAGAGGAGAGTTCAAACTCTGCAAATATTTCCGGCGCCATTAACACACAGATTTCACAGTCAGAGGTATAAGTGGATCAACAGAGAGCTTAAGGCACGTAAATGAAGACATTCAAGCCTCAAGTTCAAAGATTTAGAGGCAAAGTACCAGATTGAAGACCCAAGGACCACGCAGAAAGTACAACATGCAGAAATCAATGCATATCAGGGGTTTCTACAACAGCATAATGTTTTCCTCCATGAAGGACAGAGCGCCCATGCAGTGTTAAATATATGGCGTGTTCTAGAGAGATTTTCTACCCTGAAAATAGCCCCGGTACTATCAGAGCATTTATTTCATCAGTATGGCAGACTTCTTACCATTCATTTATCTTTTGTTTATTCACCAATAGCACCACACAGTACTACAGTCAGAATACATCAGAGTCATTTCAGTGTAATCTGAAGTCTGAAGAAGATCTTTCATTCACCCAAAGAACACCAAAGATTAATGCACAAGATTTATACAGAGTGGGCTTCGGCCTTCTTCCTCTTCAGAAGTTTTAATACTGCATTTATTTCTTCACCTACCTCCTCTGCTCCTCTGGAGCTATAAATTCAGAAGAAACTCATTGTAAAGGTTGTTGATCAGTTATCAGAGAACTGCAAGTAGTTTCTTTTGAGACACAGTCTCTTTGTAAATTTGTAAGATAGGTTGAAGGAAATGTTTTCAGACTGAGTATTTAGATATTGGAAATGTTGTACTTGACTGGTATTGCTATTTAATATGACAAGCACACTTCTTTGGATCCTGATCTAAAGCAGCGGTGATGTTTTCCTAGCTCTGTGTTTCAATTCATTTCATTTCATTTCTACTGGCTTGCATCAGAATATTGGCATAGGATTTACCCTTGTTAGGTACCCTATGTTTCTTCTCTCCTTGCCATTGATGTTTCTCTTCTGAATGTATTATCTAAGAATGATTTCAGTTGGTTTAACTAGTGTAGTGGATGTTATTGCCTGCTCTCTGATGTATGAATTAAATGATTTCAGTTCTTAGATGTTTCTTGTTATAGATTTAGTTGGAATATTTGGGAACACTGGGGATTAGAGTTAGCCCTGTCCACTAGGATCCTTGTGCGACCAGCTGGTCTATAACTTTGTGCTATGAATTTGTGTTATCTCCTCTCCTCCTACTTACCTATATCACACAATCATCTTTAAGATCCTATGTTTTATATGACTAGCCCAATTGAAAGCTTGCCTGTTGATTAGCAAGCAAATCCTTTCCTGACTCCATTGCCCAATGGTTTTGAATATTTCCTGAACATTTCACCTCTGCCTTATCCCTCTTTGCTCATCCTTTTCTTACATTGAACCCTTCCTTCCTGATAACCAGCAACCAAACAAACAAACCAAACAAACAAACCTTGCGCCCATAACTAGCCTAACATCTTAACACTTGAACTTCAAAGACATACATCTTTGATATAACATAGAGAGATCCCTCTATGGACCCAGGAGGGCTAGATCCTGAGGTCTGAAAGTGGTTTGATGTTGTCTCATCTTTTGGTATTTCCAACCTTGCCAAAACATGGGAACCCCAATATAATGGCGACTCCACTGGGGAATTGAGTGCATTACACCTTAAACATTCTTAGGCATTCAAAAAACCTACAATCTCTGGTTAGGTTGGTAGTTAAACATTCCTATCCTCACATCAACCTTTATACCATTTGTTGTGTTTTCCCATACTCTTGGAAAGAGTCTGGAAAGGGCCAGGTAGCTTCCGGATCTCACACTCTTTCAAAGGTGACATATCTGGTAAACACCCTCCTAGTCTCATCTCATAAACATCTTGAACCTTCCACCTAGCGACTCCATAGTTCCTGAATGCTTTAAAGACTCCATTGGTGATCAGTAGGCCTGCTGATTATCTTGGTTCACATAAGAATCCACTGGGAGACCAGCCTCCATAACAACATCAACCACAGTAGAAGTAACAAGTAGGGTTAAGCTGCTTGGTCAGAAAACAACATTCTGGCTTCTAGAACCATTCATACAAGAGCTTACCCTAACCTAGACCCACCTGAAATAGTTGAAAATCTTGAGAGCATCCTCAAAGGAGCTCCTACACCTAAAATATCAACAGTTTCTAGTCACATGTATAAAGCTAATTCTGCACCAGAAGATCTTACAGCTCTATCACACTTTCGTTTTGACCTAGACCTACCTAACAGATTACCTAGAACTAGGTCATTCAATACTTTAGACCAGCCAGACCTTGAGCTTCCTGATTCACCACAGAAAAGTGGTAGGCACCTAGGGAATAGATGTACCCCTTCTTCTACACCTCCTGATATACATTTCATACAAAACTTGTGGCTTAGTCACCCTAGATCTGCTCATCAGCCTTCCGTTGGTCATAACATCCCGGTCATCCACATACTAGCTGTCCAAGTCAACCCTTTACCCCACCAAAACATCATCATGGCAGCCTGGTATGCACCTCTGGTTTTACCTCAACCTCTAGTACCCTTACCAAATGATTATTAGTCAAAGATCCCACACTTCACTGCAAAAGAGTCCATCAAAACCCAGCATCATGTAGATAAGATGGAGGATTATTTTGACTACATGGAAATAGATGATGAGACAGTCAAAATGAGAATATTTTCCCAGAGCTTAGGGGGTGATGTGAAGAAATGGTTCAAAGGCCTACCTCCAGGTAGCATCAATGATCTTCCAGCCTTATATCAGACTTTCATAAACAAATGGGAAACTAAGGCTAACCCTCGCCAACTCTTAGTAGAATACATGAGCCTTAAAAGAAACGTAGGAGAGAGTGTCCATGATTACACAACAAGATTTAATAGCATTTACAATGCCCTCCCTCCACATATGAAACCTCTGCAAGGCATGGATTTAGCAAAATACCCCGAAGGCTTTGATGCTGACATGGCATATGAGCTTAGGGATAAAGAGTACAACACATTGGAGGACATGCAGAAAGGAGCAGTGAACATAGAGGCAAATATGATTGAGAAAAGAGAAAGACTGAGATCTGAGAAGAGGGTAACATATAGAGATGACAATGTAGCTTCCACATCTGACCCAAATTATGATAAGTTGTCTAAAAATGTGGAAAGGTTACAGCAAATGATGGAAAAAATTGTTGTCACAGTCAGTAACCAAAATAGAAACCAAAACCAGAAACAAAAATTTAGAAGAAACAATGCCACTCCCAACAGACAAAGAGAGTCAGATCAACAAGTTATTCCCCCATTCCAAGAAAAATTTCTTGATGAAGATGAGGGAACCATAGAAGAGTCTGAAGGGAATGTAATAAACATGTTTGAAACAGAATATTCAATCCATAACTGTTACTCAGAAGAAGAGCAGCCCTCACCCTCTGGTTGGGAGGAGGAATGGTTGGAATCTGAGGATTACAAGCTAGGGTTTGAAAATGCCATGATGCAGGTCAGAGAAAAATATGAACTTAGAAGAAAAAAGAGCCAGGAATCTGCCAAACCAAAAACTTCTAAGGTTACCATTAAGAAAAGACCTGAAAAAAATTCTAAAGCAACTGCTGAAAGTAACAAGTCAGCAGCTGAGAGTTTTGGAAAGAACAAAGAAAAGGACAACCAAAACACTGATACACAAGGTAAGCCAGCTAGTAGCACTAGCACTACAGTTATTGCTCCTGATAAAAAAGTTTCAAGCATTGTACATAGTGAGAATCAACACACTGATTTAGCCACTAAAGCGGTGGCTAACAAAACAAAGTCAAACATTCCAAAGAGTCAGTCCACTTTCAATTTGGACAGCGAGATTTCGAAAAGTAAAATCTCTATCCCACTCTCTGAGCTGGCCACTCTGGATGTATATAAAGGCCAAATTTTGGAAGAATTAAATTTAGGTGAGAATAGTGACACTGTAAATCTGAGTGATGATCAACCTGCCCTTCTGTTTGGTCCAAAGATAGAAGGAAAGTTTCAGGAAGGGGTAGCGCCCCCTTTTTATACCAGTCTTAATATCCATGATAAGATTCTCCACAATGCAATGCATGATTCTGGGGCATCACACAACCTGATGCCTAAAGTAGTGATGGAAAGATTAGGCTTAGAAATAACCTGTCCCTATAAAGACCTATATTCTTTCGACTCTAGTAGAGTAAAGTGTCTTGGCCTGATCAAAGACTTATGTGTGAGCCTGACTCAGATTCCTGCAAAATGTATGGTCATGGATGTTGTGGTGGTAGATGTGCCACCCAAATATGGCATGCCATTATCGAGATCATGGGGAGCCAAGCTGCAAGGAACAATGCAGATGGATGGGGCTTATGCCACAATCCCAATCTTCGGCCAACTTAGAAGACTGTACAGGGAAGCACAAATGAAATTCTTGGTTAGTAGCCCTGAAAAGCCTGAAAATTCTCCTCTATACTCTGTGCATATAGACCTAGATTCCTTTATCTTCTGTAATGATGAATCTTTGGGGGAACCAGAATCTGAAAACATAGAGACAAGCAAAGGTACACAGGATAAAACAAAGCCAATGGATTTTAACATAATGGCTACCTTAGACTCAACGGATGAAGATGTAGAGAACCTTGAACAGTGCACTATAACAACAATGCATAGTGAGCCAAAAACATAATGCAATCAACCAGCTAGTCACCTCCCTAATTTCCACATCCATAATGAAAAATTAAACAGCCCACAGCCTAGTGCAGACCCTATAACGCAACATAATGGCGAAACTAGCTGTAGGGAAAGGAACGATAATAAAAATGAGAGTGAACCCCTGTGGGAAATGAGTTTCGATGGGTCCTGCATAAGAAGAACTGCTGGGGCAGTAGTGTGGATACATCACACAGAAAGTGATTACGCAGAGAGCCATGCCTACAACCTACACTTCAAATGTACAAACAATGTTGCAGAATACGAAGCCCTTATCCTAGGCTTGAACTTGTTGAGAAAATTAGGAGCCCGTAGGATAATTGTGCATGGGGACTCTGAGCTGATTATTAAATAGGTGAATGGTGAATACACAACGAAACATCCTAGATTGAAGGCTTACAGGAATGAAACTATGGATTTATTGAAATTTTTTTGTTGAATATGAATTAGTGTTTATTCCTAGGAGTCAAAATGTCATCGCAAACAGATTAGCTTGCCTAGATAGTTCATACCCTAAGATTCCAATCGACCAATAGATCATCATTCATACTAAATTTAGGCCTGCAGTGCCAGACAACGAAAAATATTGGCACGTTTTTGAAGGTGATAAACAGATCAAAGATTTCCTGATAGGTAGAAATGAGTTTGAATTTTCCGATTCATTCTCCAAATCTGAGAACAGCTGCCTCAGTGAAGAATCTTCTAACGAAGAAACCCCACCCTGTAATATAGAAATAAATTCCCTGAACGAAGAAACTGGAAATTCAAACGAAAAATGTGAAAATGCAGATAGTGAAGAAGTAGAGGTGCTGCAAGCCAAAGATAAGAATATACCCAGAGGCCTAGCACCCTTAGAGGACCTCTTTGAATTTGATGATGTAGCAAAAAATCCCACTATAGAACATGCAAACTCTGATGTGGAAGAATGCAACATAGGCACTGAAGATAAGCCCAAAATGATTAAACTGGCTAAGTCTTTACCGACGGACATGAAGAAAAAATACATTGACCTTTTCAAGGAATTCATTGATGTTTTTGCCTGGAGTTATGAAGACTTAAAGGCCTATGACACAAACATTATTCATCACAAAATACCCTTGAAAGAAAATTAGAAGCCCTTCAGACAAAAACTTCGCAGAATCAATCCAAAACAATTGCCTGCAGTAGAGAAAGAGATTAAGAAGATGTATGAAGCAGGTATAATTGTGCCTGTGAGGTTCTCTGATTGGGTGTCAAACTTAGTGGCTGTGAGAAAGAAAAAAGGGGAAATCAGGCTGTGTATAGACTTCAGAAATCTTAATAGAGCCTCACTCAAAGACAATTACCCTTTACCAAAAATGGAACACATTCTTCAGAGGGTAGTGGGCTCTAAAAGGATCTCCCTGCTAGATGGTTTCTTAGGTTACAATAAAGTCTTAGTAATCCTAGAAGACCAACTCAAAATAGCCTTTACCACTCCATGGGGTACCTTTATGTATGTGAAGATGCCTTTTGGATTGATGAACGCTGGTGCAACCTTCCAAAAGAGCGATGGACATAGCTTTTTAAGATGAGATAGGGCACTTCATTGTTATTTACTTAGATGACATAAAAGTCTATTCTAAGACTGAAGAAGAACATCTAAAACATCTGAGGAAAGTTTTTGAAAAATGTAGAAGGTTTGGCCTATCATTGAATCCCAAAAAGACTGTATTCGGGCTACAAGAAGGTAAGCTTCTTGGCCGCATTATATCTGAGAAGGGAATTAGGATAGACCCAAAACGAGTTGAAGGAATACTACAGATCACACACCCTAGAAAAATCAAAGAGTTACATTCCTTCATTGGGAAAATAAACTTCCTTAGGAGATTTATCCCCAACCTAGCTGAACACCTTAGGAATATGACTAATATGCTGAAGAAAGGTGAAGGAGTTAAATGGACTGTTGGAGCTAAAAAATCTTTTGAATCAATAAAACTTGCACTCACCCAAGCTCCTGTTCTGATTAGCCCAGATTTCTCTAAATATTTCCTGATCTTTTCATTTGCCTCCAAGCATACCATAGTTGCAGTCTTGCTGTAGAAAAACACAGAGGGAATGGAATAGCCAATTGCCTTTTTCAGCAAAGCACTCAGGGATGCACCCTTGTAATAAAAAATAATGGAAAAACAGGTCTACGCTCTGATTAAGGCCTTGAAAGACTTCAGGGTGTACATATTGCATTCTCACACCATAGCCTACGTGCCAAACATCATAGTCAAAGATATATTGTCCCAAGATCCTGATGGAAAGAGGGGCAAATGGATTGCTGTGATTTTAGAATATGACCTTGAGATAAAACCCACCAAACTGATTAAAGGTCAGGGCTTAGCTCGACTAATGGCTGAATCAAAATTACAAGCCTTGGACATTAACATGGTAAATACTTTGGATGAGCAACAAGAATTTCTTGATCCCGCTATTGAGGGAAAGTTTCAGATCTCTCCTTGGTATTTTGACATTCTGTATGTGCTTACACACCTCAATTCCCCACCTGAACTATCAAAGACTAAGGCCAGATTCATAAAACTAAAAGCCAAAAACTATTGCATATTGAATAACTGCTTATACTGGAAGAACCCAAATGGCCTGTTGCTTAAATGTTTGCCTGAAAACGAGGCAGAGAGGATTAAACAAGAATTCCATGCTAGAGAATGTGGAGGCCACCTGAGTTGGAAAGCCACTGCAAAAAAGATACTCAGAGCTGGCTACTATTGGCCCACACTCTTCAATGATGTCCATAAGATGATAATTTCCTGTCACAAATGCTAGATCTTTGAAGGCAAAAGAAAACTCCTTCCCTTACCTCTACAAACCATCACTGTTGAGGGTCCCTTTCTGCAATGGGGCCTAGATTTCATAGGGGAGATTCACCCTACTTCTTCTGCACAACACAAATGGATCCTAACAGCCACAGACTACTTCACTAAGTGGATAGAGGCCATACCCACTAGCAATGCCACAGATTCAGTCATCATTAGCTTCCTAGAAGGTCACATCCTCTCTCGGTTTGGCTGCCCAAGGAAAATAATCACTGATAATACTACTGCTTTCGGATCCAAGAAAATGGTTGATTTTTGTCACAGGTATCAAATAGCACTCAGTCATTCAACTACCTATTACCCTCAAGGAAATGTATTAGCTGAATCATCGAACAAGAGCCTGGTGATCATCATCAAGAAGCTGCTAGAAGAGAACAAAAAGTCATGGCATAACAAGTTAGTGCATGCCTTGTGGGCTGACAGGCTTACAACAAAGAAGTCCATTTGCATGTCACCATTTCAGCTTGTCTATGGTACAGAAGTGATATTTCCTACCAGCCTTGGGATACCAGTGATTAATCTGGTCCAGGAGATTCAAACAGAAGAAGACAGTATGGTGAGAAGGATAAACCAAACGATCCATCTTCAGCAAACAAGGGAAGAGGTCTACAACAGAGTAGTGAAAGTTTAGGAAAATATAAAGAAATTGTTTGAAAAAATAACCAGAGCTTCTGATTTCAAAATCGGAGATAAAGTTATGAAATGGGACTCAAGGAGAGAGGATAAAGGAAAGCACAGCAAGTTTGACAGTTTGTGGCAAGGTCCATACATCATCCAGGCCACTGTGGGTCAAAACTCTTTCTTCCTACAGGAATTAGATGGTACAGAGCTGTTCGGGGGTCCTGTCAATGGTAGGATGCTCAAAAACTACTTCTGCTGATTTACAATTTCCAGTTTCCGTTCCCATTGTACATACCATTGCAGTTTTATTTTCAAGAAAAAAGAGAAAATGTTTCAAAAAACAGAGGAAAAGGAGATTGTCAGACATGCTCAAAACATGAACCTTAGAAGTGAAAAATATTGGATCTAATATGATCAAAACCTGAGCCAAAAGAAAGTAAAGACATCTGGTCCTAACATGCTCAAAATCTGGACCAACAAAGAAAGAGAGGAATAAGCTCTGACATGCCAAAAACTAGAGCTGAAAAGAAGAAAGAAGTGACTCTAACATGCTTAAAAAACTTGAGTCACAAAGAGAAGAAGGATATTTCAAGTTTCAGATCCCAAGCCTTCACAGTTTTGCTTTCAGTTTCCTGCAATTTTGTCCATGTGCAACTGTCTTTATGCCTTGGACCCATAGCAAGTTAGACAGTCTAATATTGGCTTGACTGTTTTTCAATTTCTGTCATAGAATGTAGAGAAGAAATCTGTTGGACAGTTTAATCCCAACAGATATTAGATTAGGTAGAGAAACATATGAGACCAACAGTCTAATCTGGTCTCATGGAGCAATAAGGGTAGATTTAGAATAGGTTTATTTTTTGTTTGCAAAAATAAAATGATGTAAAGGGTCTGCTAGCTCAAATGCACCCAAGAAGAAGAAAAATGCTAGGATTGTAGTGTGGGTAGGTAGTTTGTTGGGAGAGTTTTTTTGCTGATGTAATGTTTTCGTACCATGGCAGCTGAGCTAAAGAAAGAAAGGGATGTGTAAAGCAGTAGGCACCTCGCCTACACCAAACATCTATTCTCTGAATTCTTGACTCCTTCAAGAAGAAGCCATCCCCATGTGGAGCCAATGTTAGCCCCTTATAATTCCCTTGACAAAGCAAGCAAGGGGCTAATTTGTTTTATGAGCCTGCAAGGAATGCATTTCCCTTGAAAGCACATCATCCTTGCAGCCTTTTCCTGTTCCCTGCCTTGTGACTATTTCCCTCTGATGTTCTGAGTAAATAAGCCTTAATGATAAATAATTATGCTCCAAAAGGCTTTTTTCTGCCCTTTATACCCTTGCAAAATGATTTGTTTTCACCCCTTTGTTCCTTTCCTCAAAGTCCCCTTTCTCCCCCCCTAAATTTCCCTCTCTCTCCTAAAACTTCCCGAAATCCCCCTCATTCCCCTATCATTGCCCTTGGCTGGCCTTAAAATGCTTTAAAAATGAGCCAAAAACCTTATTTCCTTCATAGTCTGGGCCTAGCCCCTTTTGGCCTAGCCCCCGCACCTTCCCCCCATAGAACTTTGCGCTATGACCGAGCGTTGGCCTGGGAGGCGCTAATTTCCAATGTATTATCGGGAGCGCTCTTGACCGTTGATCTTTGTAGATTGGATGACGATCGTTAAAAGCTGCAGCATTCATGTTCCCCCATTCAAACCCCCGATCGCGCCATCGCCGTTCATTTTCCCGCCAGATCGACGGTTCGGAGTGTACCCGCCACTGTGGTCCCCGCCACGCACTGTGCCATAAAACAACCTGGTATCTATCACACCGCCTTTGGGTGATAAGCGGTATTCTCCCATTGCCCAGCGATTCCATACAACGTTCGACGCGTGGCTCCTGTACGATTCCAAAACCGCTTGCCCATCGCACGTTATCTTTCAGCACAGGACACACAGCGATATGCATAATAGCCGTTAGATCTGCCCTGGCCCATCCAACGGTCGCCATTCCATGAAGTCACGTGAGGTTTAAGCCATAGTCTCCATACCCCTGGCCCACCGTTCGACATCCTCCGCCACGTGTTCAACCGTCGATCTACTCCCAGATCTGACGGTCCATATTGTCTCCCCGCTATTGAAATTTCCCTCGTCGTCCGACTCCTCCACGTCACCTCCATGTGTATCCACCGTACCTCCACCATCCCATTGCATAAATTCATTCAAAGGTCAATGTTTATAAGGTTTTCACGTATAATTGTTCTGCACTCCGCCAACCTTTCGCCATCTCTGTTCTCCACCATTCCACAGTATTTTCCGCCATTTCTCCGCAGTTCCACTATCATCCACATCCACCACCCATTCATTTGTTTTCTTAACAGTTTCATGTTCTGCAGGGTTGCAGGTGGACGGGAAATCGCCATAGCTTATTATCTCTATCACAGTGACATAAACACAGGAAAAGACCACTTCCAAAGGCAGAGATAATAAAGGATAGCCCGGGAAGGTGGCTGACAGGACTTGCATTGAAGAGCAGAGTTCAAACTCTCCAAATCTTTCCGGCGCCATTAACACACAGATTTCACAGTCAGAGGTATAAGTGGAGTAGAAAAGAGCTTAAGGCACATAAATGAAGACATTCAAGCCTCAGGTTCAAAGATTTAGAGGCAAAGTACTGGATTGAAGACCCAAGGACCATGCCGAAATTATAGCACGCAAAAATCAATGCATATCAGGGGTTTCTACAGCAGCAGAATTCTTTCCTCCATGAAGGATAAAGCGCCCATGTAGTGTTAAATCTATGGCGTGTTCTGCAGAGATTTTCTACCCTGAAAACAACTCCGGTACTATTAGAGCATTTATTTCATCAGTATGGTAGACTTCTTACCATTCATTTATCTTTTTTTTATTCACCAATAGCACCACATAGTACTGCAGTCAGAATACATTAGAGTCATTTCAGAGTAATCTGAAGTCTGAAGAAGATATTTTGTTCACCCAAAGAACACTAGAGATTAATGCACAGGATTTATACAGAGTGGGCTTCGGCCTTCTTCCTCTTCAGAATTTTTAATACTGCATTTAGTTCTTCACCTACCTCCTCTGCTCCTCCGGAGCTATAAATTCAGAAGAAACTCATTGTAAAGGTTGTTGATCAGTTATCAGAGAACTGCAAGTAGTTTCTTTTGAGACACAGTCTCTGTGTAAAATTGTAAGATAGGTTGAAGGAAATGTTTTCAGACTGAGTTTTCAGTTATTGGAAATGTTGTACTTGATTGGTATTGCTATTTAATATGACAAGCACACTTCTTTGGATCCTGATCTAAAGCAGCGGTGATGTTTTCCTATCTCTATGTTTCAATTCATTTCATTTCATTTCTACTGGCTTGCATCGGAATATTGGCATAGGATTTACCCTTGTTAGGTACCCTATGTTTCTGCTCTCCTTGCCATTGATGTTTCTCTTATGAATGTATTATCTAAGAATGATTTCAGTTGGTTTAACCAGTGTAGTGGATGTTATTTCCCGCTCTCTAATGTCTGAATTAAATGAATTCAGTTCTTAGATGTTTCTTGTTATAGATTTAGTTGGAATATTTGGGAACACTGGGGATTAGAGTTAGCCCTGTCCACTAGGATCCTTGTGCGACCAGCTAGTCTGTAACTTTGTGCTCTGAATTTGTGTTATCTCCTCTCCTCCTACTTACCTATATCACACAATCATATTTAAGATCCTATGTTTTAGATGACTAGCCCAATTGAAAGCCTGCCTATTGATTAACAGGCAAATCCTTTCCCGACTCCATTTCCCAATGGTTTTGAATATTTCCTGAACATTTCACCTTTGCCTTATCCCTCTTTTCTCATCCTTGTCTTACATTGAACCCTTCCTTCCTGATAACCAACAACCAAACAAACAAACCAAACAAACAAACCTTGCGCCCATAACTAGCCTAACATCTTAACACTTGAACTTCAAAGACATACACCTTTGATATAACATAGAGAGATCCCTCTTTGGACTCAGGAGGGCTAGATCTTGAGGTCTGAAAGTGGTTTGATGTTGTATCGTCTTTTGGTTTTTCCAACCTCGCCAAAACATGGGAACCCCAACAGAGTCTAGTGTAGCGCAGAGAGTTTGGGATAAACTCAAGGAGGAGGGGGACATCCTTCCATTTTCAGCAACACCCACTCTCATTATATGTATTGCGCTGACAGAGGTTGCTGCAGTCATGGAGGATGGCACCTTCAATGTGCAAGGGAGCTACTCCATGGATTTTGAGAAACAGAGGGTACTTCCTTTAAGGAAGGAATCCTCCATACATTGGAGTAGATGGATGCCACTCATGCTTGCTTTGGCCAAGATTGGGAGATTCTTTTTGGAGGAGAGCTTCTCATGGGAGGCCAACTTCCAAAGGTCCCTACTTCTTTTGGAGCATGAGTTGCTGCATGATGGGCCTGACAGCAATTTGGAGGATGAATTTGTTGGGATTGCAACAAGATGATGAGCTTCGTGGAAGAAGTCGCCTTCACTAAGTGGGCCCATAGGCTATTTTTGGCGCAAAGTCTATTTTTAGACATATGGATCATGTTCTATGAGTTGCAGGATGTTATTTTTGGATGGTTGGTCAAGTCGGAAAAAATAGATGGACTTCTATTTTTAGACATATTGGGCGGAATCTATTTTTAGATTTCCAGTCTAAAAATAGATATGTCAAATATTATTAGCTCTTAATAATTTCTAGACTCTAAACATTATCTTGTTCTCTTGGAGCACTTCAGTTAAGTGCACAGATGTGGCACAGGATCTGATAGAAGGAATTATGCTATTCCTGAGGGTTAAGTGGAGCTATTGCATGGATACTTCAGTTAGAACTCATGTGACAGAGTTGGTGGAGTTGATTGAGGAAGTTAATGGAGTTGTATTCAGTTTAACTAATCTAAACATAGTTGAGCTATTTGTATTCAGTTTAACTAATTGATACAATTAGTGAGAGTGGTGTGAATTAATTATTAACTAATTCACTAATTATAAACTCATTAATCAACTAAAGAATGCATCAGTTCACTTCAGTGCATGGACAGTTTTAGTGAAGACCAGTGCAGAAATAGGTGAAAGAGCAGGTTAACTATCAGTTGTGACTATACAGTTGCTATTTTCAACACACAGATAGGTGGAGAAGCCCATGAGTACTGCGCAGTACAAGCCAGGTGGTTTATCTATTTAATGAATCCATCCCATAGCATTGAAAACGCAATAGAGGCTGGCTATCAAGTGGCAAAAGATTGGAGCATGTGTTTTGCTAGATCTAGCTTGATAGTGTGTAGAAATTGAGGGTGTGCATGAGAGCTTGTGAGGAGCTTTTGTACTATGATTGTTACAAGATCTCCATGACATATAATATATAGATAATTGGGGTTTTCAGCTTTAAGCTTTCCCATTAAATACTGTGTTCATATGTGTGATTGTTTGTGGTTTTAATGTATGCATGCAATTGATTTTATTTCCGCATGTGATGATCAATGGTAGAAGAGATTCTGTATTATGCATGAAGCTAAAATAGTGTGTGATCAGGAGAATCTTGGTGAATAATATCTCAGTTATTCAAATTTTCTACATGGTATCAGAGCGATATTGATCATTGGAGCAATTGCAAAACATTGAAGTGGTTGAGTTTTGTGCTGGTGGAATTCGAATTTGCAGCAGTGTTTTCTTGGTGTTGAAGTTGAGATGTCTTTCAACGGATTGCGATTGGAGTATGCCCTTGAGGGAAGCTTGAATTATATTGCATGGAAGGACAAGATGGAGGTGGTGCTGGATGATAATGGGTTGAAGGAGTTCATGGATGCTGAAGTCCAAAAGCCTACTTCTAGTGATGCTGCCGCACTTGACGCATGGCAAAAGAAGACGGAAAAGTGTTGAAGGATTCTGTTGGAGGGCGTGAAGGATCACATAGTATCTAGCCTTCATGGTAAGGCTTCTCCATTCTTGATGTGGAAAGATTTGACAGATTTATTCCAAAGCAAGAGCGACCAGAGGAAGTTGGCGCTCAAGGACAAACTTAGGAACATAAATATGGAGAAAGGCGACAGTATGCCCAAGTACCTCACGAATTTCATCCAATGCAGGGATGAGATGGGAAGTGTGGGGGTTACTATTGATGATGAGGACTTGGTGAGCTTGGATCTTCTAGGGCTTTCGAGGAGTTGGCACTCCTATCAGAACTCTGTCAATGGTTGGGAGAAATTTCTAGGATGGGAGCGACTTTGGTCGGATCTTGTGCAAGAGGAGATAAGGCAAAGTACCAGGGATAGATCTTCATCAAAGAACTCTGATGAAGAGAATTGCGCTTTGGCTACCAAATCAAAGAAGGGGAAGAGCAAGAAAGCTTCTCAATCCGTTGTGAAAGGCAAGAAGTAGGACATGTCTAAGGTGAAGTGCTTTCACTGTCACCAACACGGACATTACGCCACTAATTGTCCACAGAAGAGGAAAAATAAGCAGGCTGCTGGATCTACAGCTGGAGAGGCCTTAGCCTCACAGTTTGAGATGGATTTTTTGCTGATCGCATGCTTGGTATCAAGTGTGATGGGTTCAGTGTGGTTTCTTGACAGTGGTGTGTCTTTTCACATGACAGGAGATCGAGATTTGTTTACTAATCTGGATGAGAAAGATCTTGGAGTGCACATTGAGATGGAAAATGATGGTAGATACAGTGTGACCAGTATCGGTACCATTTACTTTGAGAGGAATTATGGTAAACCCTTTGTATTGAAGGAAGTGATGCATGTTCCGGGATTGAAGAATAATCTTATCTCTGTGGCGATGTTAGAAGACAAGGGATATGATGTTGTCTTTAGCGAGGGAACGGATTTCCTGCGTAGTAAGGCAACTGGTGAGACCCGGAGGATAAGGGTTCGAGTTAAGAGCCTTTATCAATTACAGGTAGATGGCTGTGCAGCAATGGTAGGAAAGTGTTACAGGTCAAAATACCTCCTCATCAGCTCAGAGGGGAAGACAAATATGGAAGGAGTACAAAGACCTCCTTTCACTGAAGGAGTTGTACCTCATTACAACCCTCTGCTCACTGATCCGTTGGGGCCTGTGATAATCCAGATTCCACCACGCCAAGATATGTCTTCGGCCACACCAAAATCCATTTCACCACCAGCATCCACTGGGTCGATGCCAATGGCAACCATCCCCGGTTCGCCACCATCCTCCCCACCGGTGGTCAGTTCTATGCCATCACTAGGTAACTCCAGTAGTCAACATATACCTATTCCCAACCCTATGGTCATCACAACTATTAGTAGCTTACCGAATCCTTCAGCATCTACTTCTACCGTGACCACATTGGGACCCACGGTAGCTCCTCCCACGAGTATGACTACTTCGGTACCTTTTAGCAACCCTTTCGGTTGGAACCCTCTGCTGAGTTCAAACCCCTTGGCCTCTATGCCAGGGGGCAGTGTCACCAGCACTTAGGTAGCAGGGAATATTTCACTTCCTATGCAATCCTTAGGACAAATAGGACAACCTATTGTTAATACCTTCCCCTTAAGTGGTTCAAATATAGGTGTAGGGTCCATAACGTTGCCAAACTATACAAGTTGTAGCATGCCTCCGAGAAACTCTATTGCATCCATTTGGACTAACCAACCCCAACCTCCATTTGGAATGGGAGGAAACTTTTATAAGTGGGGAAAATCAACAGTTTGCCTTGTAATACAACATGCCCTATGGCCAGCAACCGTATGTCCCTACTCCTCTGCCTATAGGAAGTTTTTACCAAAGTCCTACTTATCTTCCTGGTAACACACTGATGGGTGGACCCTATGGTTTAAATAGTCAGCCCATACTGCCTTTGTTAGATTCGGGGGAAAATCCACAATTTCCATTTTTGGCAGCTTTGGACATCCCTGATATCCATAAACTGACTAATGATCCCATCAATCACAACTCGCTTTGGCCTCCTGTGCCGCATAAGATTCCTTCCGACATCCCGAAATTCGACGGGAAACAAGGGGACGATCCAGCCGCACACATCACTACTTTTCACCTATGGTCTATATCCAATTCCATGGTAGATGATAGTGTTCGACTTCGACTGTTTCCCCACACACTTACAGGCAATGCTGCCAAGTGGTACATTGAATTACCACGCGCCACCATCAATACGTTTGGTGCTTTAGCAACGGAGTTTTTAAAGAACTTCCAACTACCAATTAGATTTGAGATCGGAACAGAACTATTAACCTCGCTACGCCAAGACACCGCCACCCACATCTCCGATCACATTCATGAATGGAGACGTAGGAGGAGGCTAGTCAAAGCGCCAATTCCGGATCATCTCTTGGCCAATTGGTTTTGCAAGTCTCTCTTACCCCACATAGCTAAAGACATTGGCCTTTCTGGTGCGGTTACAGAAGATCAATGCATCCGCCGTGCCCAGCATTTAGATTTAATCTATTCGCAATCTGGCACGCTATATGATTTTCTCCCCCATGCCCCTGGCAACCCAAATCCTCCGGCTACTCAGAAAACCAGAGCTCATGCCGATGGTCTCGTTGGCACGATCTCTGGCGTAGCCACAAAACAGTCTCAGGGGCAAGCCTCCCAGCCATCTTCGGCTACCACCACCCCTCACCAAACGACTACTCTTCCCACCGCTGAGATAAATATGGTGCAAACCTTACAAAAACCTAATGGGAAAAATAAGAAGAACAAGAAAAAGTCATCTTCTATGGAAGAGGAGTCGGATAATCAGAATAACACTAATCAGAAAAATGCTGCCAAAAATGACAAAGGGAAGGATAAACCCATGAAATTTCCTTGCAAAATCTGTGCGGAGGACCACTTGACATACAAATGTCCTCGACTGCAGGAATGCACCAATTTTATTGCTAACAAGGATTCTGGGCGAACACCTGCCGTTCTTCACAATCCTTTCCCCAATCAACAGTAGCAACATCAACACATGGTTGACAATCTGCCACAACCTCATCAACCGGGTAATGGTGGTTCATATCCTTCCGGCGAAGGACCATCTGCCATTTATGGCATTGAGAGTATGGACCTTCAAACTCGAGCTAAGCTTTATGGAAACCCTACCATAGATGCTCAAGAACCTGGCACTAGTTCCAATCCACCGCCGCCAAACGATTTGTATATCGAACAGCCTACTGCTGACCCCATGATTCGTCCCCCCAAAGGAAAACTTCGACGCACGACTCATAATACCTCTTCACATGCAGCCCAAAACTACAACATTGTAGAAGTTTTGGCACAGGCACCGTCAGCAATGTCTGCTCTCGAAGTATTACAAACCTGTCCAGCACAAAGGAAAGCCTTGCTTTCGGCCATTGGTGGAATAGACCCCCAGGATTCCATGCTAGCAATCTTTGATATGGAAAAGGCTAAACCTCGCCTCTCATATCAACTCGCATTCCAGGTGCAGGTTGTGTCGAAAGGGAGACCAATCCATCGCACTGTCATAGACGAAGGTGCTTCGACCTGCGTTATGTCACAAGCTTGCTGGCTCAATTTAGGTTCTCCTACCCTCACCCCGCCATCGAATTCCCTCAAAGCTTTCGATGGCCACACTTTCCTCCCAAAAGGATACCTTGCTAGCTTTCCCATCACTCTGAGTGGGAAAACGGTAAACATGGACGTTGAAGTCGTAGAGCGTCATCTCGACTATAATCTATTGCTTGGTCGCAGTTGGTCATATGCCATGACCGCCATTGTGTCTTCGGTTTTCCGACTCATCCTATTTCCATTAGATGGGAAAATAGTCACAGTGGACGAGCTATCCTTCTGCACCCCTGATTATTCCATGTTGCCAAGTAGCACCGTACCCCTAATAGGAGGCTTTCCTGACTCTTACGTCAGTATCGGTACCGGTCTTCTGAAGGCATCATCCCTACTGGGTTGTTTTCCTCTCCCACCGCCATCGATCCCAAACACGGTTGCAATGATATCCACCACTTTTGGTGGCTCTATCGACCCATGGATCATTTTGGCACCTTCAGAAATTGATTCCTACGGAGATCAGATGCCGCTCTCACCAGCCGAGTTGGCTTACCAAGCCATCCAAACCGCATCTGAACCCTCCACTGCTATGGTTTCGACCAAAGGTACGGAACTCCCTCCCATCACTGTTCTCTCTAAGGATCTCCTCAATGAAGTCTAGCCTACAGACAAAGCTATTCAAGAGATCATGTCTTTAGAGGAACGACCTTGGGGAGAGTTCCACCATCGCGCTTCGATGATTGACTCGGACGCGATAAAAACTAAAATCCCATCTTTTGACCCACCTGAGATGGTTCCCTCCGCTTACACGACTGTCCAAACTGTAGAGTTAGAAGGGAACATGGGTAATCTTTCTAAGACAATGCTCATTGATATCTCGGTCAAAATGGGTATCATGGAAAATATTCAGATTGGAGCCGATTGCAATCCTGAGGAAATTGCACGCTTCACATCCCTTTTTAAGGAATTCCGCGATGTGTTTGCTTGGTCTTATGATGAAATTCCCGGCATAGACCCTTCTATTGTTGAGCACGAAATCAAGATTGATAATGCCAAACCTGTTCGGCAACGTCTCAGACGTGTCCACCCGCGCAAAGCAGCTGCCATCAAGATTGAAGTAGAAAAAATTTTGAATGCTGGTTTCATCTATCCCATTCCTTTAACGGAATGGGTTTCCAATCCGGTTCCCGTTGATAAAAAACAAGGCACCATTAGAGTTTGCGTTGACTATCGCGATCTGAATGCCGCTTGTCCCAAAGACAATTATCCCACACCGTTCATTGACCAGATTCTCGACGATTGTGCTGGATGCGAATCTTTCTCATTCATGGATGGATTCTCGGGCTATAACCAGATTGCAATAAAAAAAGACGACCAACATAAAACTGCTTTCATCTGTCCTTGGAGCATTTTTGCGTATTGAAAACTCCCATTCGGTCTGAAGAATGCTGGAGAAAATTTTCAGCGGGCTATGGACTACGCTTTTCATGACATTCGGCATATTGTACAGGCTTACTTGGATGACCTTTCGGCCCATTCCAAGAAGCGACAGGACCACCTAGCTCATTTAAGAGAAATTTTTGCTAGGTGCAGGTTCTACAATATACGCTTGAATCCTCATAAATGCGTATTTATGGTCGAGTCCGGACGACTGTTAGGCTTTATTGTCTCCAAGCACGGGATTAGGGTTGATCCCGATAAGGTTAAGGAAATTTTTTATTTGCCAGCACCACAATCCATCCTTCAACTCCAAAGTTTACAGGGGAAGGCAAACTTTTTGTGTCGTTTCATCGTTAACTATGCTGAGATGACGAAAGGATTCATGCGATTATTGAAGAAAGGAACACTTTACTTGTGGGATGACCAAGCTCAATGGTCATTTGATGCTTTAAAACATGCACTTGTTTCAGCCCCACTCCTTAGTGCCCCCGATTACTCACGCGACTTTCTCCTCTATCTGGCAGCATCACCATCCTCACTTGGAATGGTTTTGGTTCAAGTACACGATGAAGACAACGAACATGTGATTTACTATTTATCCAAAGGTCTAATCAGACCTGAATTACATTATTCACATGTGGAGAAACTTTCTCTGGCGGTAGTTTTTGCCGTCACCCGACTCCGACACTATATATTGCTGCGACAAACTACGGTCATTTCTTTGGAGAACCCCATGCGACATATCTTATCTAGAAAAATTATTGGAGGAAAATATTCCAAATGGATCGTAATCCTCCAGCAATTTGATTTGGTCTTCACGGCTGCCAAAGCAAAGAAATCCCTGGTCTTCGCTGAATTATTATCGGATCTTCCCAGAATTGACCCAGCAGAAGTAGCTCACGATCCATTTCCTGATGAATCTGTGTACTTGGTCGATTCTTCGGACCCATGGTATGGAGACATTCTAGTCTACCTACAAACCCAACGCTTTCGCCCGACTCTCACGTCCGACGACCGTCGTCATATCCGACACCAAGAAAATTACTACCCCGTGCTAAACGATACCCTATCTCGTCGTGGTGTTGATACTATTCTCTGACGTTGTCTCACTTTCGATGAGGCGGAATGCATTTTGAATGACTGTCACGTAGGGGCATGCGGTGGTCATCTTTTGGGCATAGCTACTGCGCAAAAAATCTTGCGCACGGGTTACTATTGGCCCACTTTGTTTAAAGACTGTATTGCAGCAGTCCAGAAATGCCATCCCTATCAAATTTTCACAAAGAAAATGTGCGCTCATCCTGCCCCCCTTCATCTGGTTATCTCCGTCGGTCCTTTCGCTAAATGGGGAATCAAATTCGTCACCTGCAATCCCACTTCCGAAAATGGACACAACTATATAGTGGTTGCGGTCGACTATTTTACGAAATGGGCAGAAGCCCTTCCCATGTTCAAAGCCAACGGCGAAACCACCGCTCTTTTCCTGTTTAATCAGGTAATCTGTCGGTTCGGCGTACCCCTATCGATTGTCACAGATCATGGATCTCACTTTAAAAATCATATGATGACCGAATTAACATCCATGCTAGGTTTCCGGAAAGATCAATCTTCGTCTTATTATCCTCAAGCTAATGGTCAAGTCGAAGCCGTAAATGGCGTCCTCAAAACCATGATTCGTCAGTTGGTCGAAAACCATAAAACCACTTGGCATCGGAAGTTGTATTCCACATTATGGGCATATCAAACGTCGGTCAAAACTGCCACAGGCTTCACTCCTTTCCAACTTGCATTCGGCCTGGAGGCAGTACTTCCAATCGAGTGTGAAATTCCCTCACTCAAACTTGCCGTTGAACTCCTGCCTGGCACCACCGCCACAGAAGAGCGCTTGCTCTCACTCGATCATTTGGACGAAACTCGTCGAGATGCTACACTAGCACTCGAAGCTCACCAGCGTCGGGTTAAAGCTCAATACGATAAAACTCTCAAGCCTCGTTCTTTCCAAGAGGGCGATCTTGTTCTACTCTATGACCAGAAACATGACCTCTTGGGGGCAGGAACACTCCAACCACTCTAGATTGGTCCTTACGTCGTTACTAAAGCCCTCTCAAAAGGGGCTTACGAACATCAGGACTGTAATGGAATTCCACTCGAGAAGCCCCGCAACGGGCTCTATCTAAAGAAGTATTTTGCCTAGTTTCGCATTAGGCATATTCTTTGTAATTTTATGTATATAAGTTTTGCTTATTATTTTGATGTCTTCTGGATTGTGTCTTGGTTTTCTAGGTTTTTTTCTCATGTATAGTATTTTTCTTTCACACAGATGCTATCGCTCTCCTTAGCATACGTCGGATATGCGGACGGTGCTAGTCGTCACACTAGACGCATTGCTTCAGCTGCTTGGGTTCTCTACACTCCTGAGTCGGACCTTCTTGGTTCTGGAGGAATCTTCCTGGGTAACACCACCAATAATGTTGCTGAGTACATGTCGGTGATCCAACTCCTCATGGAAGCAACATCTCGTGACATCTCCAATTTAGTGGTCAGGTTAGATTCCCAACTCATCATTATGCAGTTAAACAATCACTATCGAGTCTGCCATCCTGTATTGTTACGTTATTTCTTAAGGGTAAGACTTCTAGAATGTCATTTTCAAACAATTACCTTTGAACAAGTTCCTAGAGAATTTAATGCATTAGCTGATTCTTTGGCAAATTATGTGTTAGATTGGCATTTGTCACATTTATTGTAAAAGATATACTCATGAGTACATATATTTTTTATCACATTAAAAATACATAAAAATTCAAAAACACAAAATCACCAAAAAGTATATATATATATAGATCATGTCCAGTACATAGTTACATCAAAAAATCTTCCAAAACTTGGGTTTTTTACAAAAAATTGGCTATACTAAGCCACGCTCTGACACTAATACATCCGCTTCAGCTAGGCCTGATGCTCATGGTAGCATACACCTGCTCTAGCTATCCTCCTCAGAGGAACTAGGTATCTCTCCGGCATACCTACATTATGCCGTTGCAGACGAACTGGAACCTCCCGCATAGGGTAACCATTTATAATGTTGAACTAGCAAAAAGTAACAAAAAGATAATTAAATGATAGCAGGAGGTTCTAGCTCTTACCTGGATCTCGCGGGAAGGAAAACCGTTGCCCGGATTGATCATAATTGTCAGCTGAAGTTTTCACCCCTTTTTTACCCTAGAGCTTCTTCACAGCACTTCACATAGTGAAAATGAAGGCCTTCTGACCTTTTTATAGCCATTTTTTGGGGCACGACTCTCTTAAGCTAGTCAACAAAGTCGTGAATTCTTGCTACGCATGTGTCACAACTTTTGAGTTTTGGTATGGATGTTCTGATGAGCGATCAAGATTTATATGCAGACATACTCATGTGATATCGAGCATTCTTTTTACGGTATTTTTCTTGCTCGTTAATCCGAAAAACCTCGAGTTCTCTTCTTCGGACTCGTTAAACTTATACGAAGTTGGCATCGAGCGTTATTTTTTTTTGGTCTTTTCTTGCTCGTTAATCCGAAAAACCTAGAGTTTTCTTCTTCAAACTCATTAAAACTATGGAGAAGTATTGAGCATTCTTTTTAGGAATCTTTTTCTCGCTCGTAAAACCGAAAAAATCCCGAGTCACCTTTGTCAGGCTCGTTAAACTATTGAGACAGAGAACAAAGAGCCATTATTTTCCTCTTTTTCAAAGCTCTTTAAACAGAAAAAGTAAATCGAGTTTTCTCCGTGTGACTCGTTAAAATTACTTTGGGAGGTAATCGAGTTTTTTCCACGTGACTCTACAAATTTCACTGAGGTAATTGAGTTTTCTCCATGATCAGTTGAATTTTACGAAGGTAATCAAGTTTTCTCCGTGTGACTCGTTAAAATTTCATGGAGGTAATCGAGTTTTCTCCACGTGACTCGTTAAAATTTCACAGAGAGCACCGAGTTTTCTTTGTTGGACTCGTTAAAATTTCACAAAGAATACTGAGTTCACTCCGTCTCCTCGTAATCATAACAAAATGAGGTAGACGTCTATCGAACATAGATTTCTCACTTTTCCGGTTTCGATGGACTAACTTACGAAAAATGAACTGTTTCAGGCTTACTATTATCCCTTTGCCATGCCCGGCTATCAAGACATGACAAAGGTACCCCAGCAGATTTGTCTTTCCTGACATTTTTCAGACTCTCTAAACATGAAAAATTCATCGAGTTTACTCATCTGGACTCGTTAAACCTAATCATATGGGGCACAGATTTGTCTTTCCTGACATTTTTCAGACTCTCTAAACATGAAAAATTCACCGAGTTTACTCGTCTGGACTCGTTAAACTTAATCGCATAGAACACGTAGTTGTCTTTCCGACATTTTTCGTACTTAAACATGAAAAATTTACCGAGTTTACTCGTCTAGACTCACTAAACTTAATCACGGGGGAAAAATTTACAAAGTGGAATACTACCTCTCGTTACATTTTCAAAAGTCGATTTGGCAAAGAAAAATTCTTGAACATGGCATCTCCAAAAAACTCTTTCGCAAAGCTAGGCCGAACCCTACCATCTATGAGTATTAGCCTTCATTTCCCAGTGTCCCTGCACCGGTAAAATCATAAACACACTCTTTGGTGTTCATCAAGCTTCAGTTGCCTAGTACCCTGCTAGAGTGCCTTCTATTGTTCAAGCAAATCTCGCTATCTACTGCTCCTGTTATCAACCAAAACACTCATTATGCCAGAAATTATTTGTCGTCCGACGTTCCCATTTCCTCTTCACTATCTCAATCATAAAAAAAATCAGCTGGTTTCTGTTTCGTGTTGATTTATGTAGGACGCCTCAGTTCCTACCTTTCGACAAATCTCTTCCTATCGACTTCAACATCTTATCTAGGAAGTTGATCCAGAAACCCATCAGTACCCGGATACTTGCAGACCTCAGTGGCAGGTAGCCCTGTGTTTGATCAGGGGTCTTCATCATTGGCTCCTGGTCGAATTATTCTACAAGTGTTCGACTTCAACTCATTTTATTCACACTCGCTAGATTGTACTGTGCATCTTAGGGACCATCATCATTATCGGTGGCCACCTTCGCATCTGTTAACGGTTTTCGTTATTGACTGGTAATCAGATGATTTCTCACATGTTTGACGACAACTCCTTCATTCACATGTTGAGAAATATGCAGTTTAAGTGAATCGGCAGTCAAGACCTTGGGGCAAAGGTTACATCATTAAAGTTGTGTTTCCTTCCCCAAGTTGTGATAATGTTTATGGAGACAGCTTCTTCAGCTTGATCATGTTATGACAGACACTTCCACATCATGCCTATCGGTGGACAGATTCTTCATATCTCTATTCTAGAGAAATCACGTTTTTTAAGCTACTGAGCATGGGATATGCCCAACTCAAGGCAAATACTACATTTTCTGACATATGTTGTTGTTTCAGGTTTTCCTCAGTCTTTCAATCTCTTTATCTCTACACAAATTATAAAGTATTTTGGCCCTCTTCTTCGTCTCTGACCTCACACTTTAGGGGGCATCTGTTACAGGTCAAAATGCCTCCTCATCAGCTCAGAGGGGAAGACAAATATGGAAGGAGTACAAAGACCTAAATTAAACCTATTTCTGCCAAGGTAACGCAAGTCTATAACAGAACAAGAGCGTTATAACGCAGCTAATCAGTGAATGAGCCGTGTTAGTGGCTAGGGCAACGCTCTGTTTACACTGGAGGGAAGCGTTACCCATGTTTTAAGTTTGAATCAGGAAAAGCCTGTGGAGAATGATTTGAATCTCCAGTTTTCCCTCACAAGAGAGTCAGTTCACAAAAGAAAATGCAGAGCATCAGTTCATTATTGGTCATTGCTATAACAAGACTGAACTCCAAAGGAGGCAAAAGCATAGTGATTAAAGAAACATCTAAGTTTTTTCCATTCCAAACTAGTGGAAAGAGAAGGGCAACAATGGCTTTCTCCCTCTCCTATAAGAAGGAGCTGAAGGCTCTTAATTGAAGGTCGAAGGATTGCTAAAGGTTTTGCCATACTTTTGGAATAGAGAATAGTGTTGTGTTGTGAAGGCCAAGAGTCAAAGAGGTTCCTAGAGAGCTTGTTGACTTAGACTTCTTCACTTGAGAGATCAGAGAGATTGGGAGACTGAGGAGGGCTTGGTACAACCGAAGGTTGTAATCCTCCTTCTTTCAAAATCAATAGAACTGTGTTCGTTTTGTCCATTCAATGCTTAATATTTTCATTATTGTTTGAACATTTACATAGTATGATATGAATGGCCGTATGTGTAGAATTTAGTAGTTCATTATATATTAACTTGATTTGATAGGACATATCATGCGATGTTAGAAATTACACGGTGCTTTACTGACATGATCAAGATTTGGAGCTTCAAGGAGAGGGGAAGGACTCTTTACGACCGCTTAGCGTCAAAGGACCCCAAGATCATCAAAGAGGTAATTCTCTATCGTATCTAGTCCAAATGGTGCAAAAGACATGAACATGCTCATGCCATCTTTGTGAATAGCACAGCCTAATCTTACCTGTCATTTCGGCAATCGAAAGCCTTGAGAGGGATATTCGAAAACCAACCACCCAAGCAGTTTACCCTATAGCAGCAAGGTAGAAGGAGTGGTGAGCCGAGATGATGGCGAGTTGTGGCACCGGAGATTGGGCCACCTTCACCATGGAGCTTTGAAGATACCACTGGATTTCTACCGGGCTTCCCAAAGGTACACTTGCGCAGTCAGATCAGTGCAAGGGATGTACTTTGGGAAAATTTGTGAAGACCACTTTTCATGAGAAGGATAGTCGTGCTTCGAAGATCCTTGAGAGAATTCACACAGACGTGTGTGGACCTTTCTCGGTTGCTTCAACAGCAAAGCACAGGTATTATGTGATATTTGTTGATGACTTTTCTCGTAAGTGTTGGATCTTCTTCATGTAGAAGAAGAGCGAGACATACTCAAAGTTCCGTGAGTTCAAGGCACTGGTTGAGAAAGAGTCGGGGAAGAAGGTGAAAGCTCTAAGGAGCGATAATTGTGGTGAAAACATCTCTGGCAAATTCAAAGACTTCTGCAGCATTTAAGGAATTCGAAGAGAGCTCATAGCACCTCATAACCCACAGCGAATGGGGCTGTCGAGCGAAAGAACAGACCATCGTGGGTGGCCGCATAAGCATGTTGCATGACTGTGGCCTACCCATTCAATCAGGTCGAGGCATGAACATCAGAGACATGTGCAGAACCGTTGTCCTCACAGGATACTTGGCATGAGTACACCCGAGGAGGCGTTTTCTGGTAAGAGGCCTAATATTTCCCATTTGAGGATTTTTGGTTCACCTGTTTACATTCATGTAATGAAGGATGCCAGGAATAATCTGGAGCTGACTGCAGAGGTTGGGATATTTGTGGGGTACACTGATACACCCCACAACTATCGTGTGTATTTTCCAGACAGTCTCAAGACTGTTGTGCGACGGGATATCAAATTTCATAAGGAGAAAGCCATGAAGTGTTCGCTTGAGAGGGAGCCACACTTGCATGCAGATGAGGAGATATTAGTTCCTAAGGATGAGTCTCAGGATGTGGATCAGCCACAAGAGGAGGTTCATGGAGTGGAAGAGACCACTAAGGCAGCGCCGACCATCAGAGGGTAGAAGCGCACTACAGAAGCTGAGCGACTGGCTCAAGATGCAGAGAAGGTTGTAGGAACACCTACATCACAGCGCAGACAGAGACAGTCACATGATCGGTATACTGGATACATGGCTCTTATGAGCAAGTGTATCATGACAGAGCCATCCTCTTTCGAGGAATCTATGGAGGACCCCTCATGGGTAGATGCCATGGTGGAAGAGTATGATTCGATTGTCAGAAACAGTGCATGGGAGATTGTCCCGAGGCCGGAAGGGAAATCAGTGGTGGGTTCGAGATGGATCTACAAAGTGAAGCAGGCAGCTGACGGGAGTGTGGAGAAGTACAAGGCAAGATTTGTTGCCCGAGGCTTTTCACAGATTGAGGGGATCGATTATGAGGATACCTTTGCACTTGTCGCAAGGTATTCTTCCATACGGACAATTCTTTCTCTCTCAGCGCAGATGGGGTGGCACATTCATCAGATGGATGTGAAGACTGCGTTCCTCAATGGAGTCATTGAGGAGGAGGTGTACATAGAGCAGCCCAAAGGTTTTGAGATCTTCAGCAATGAGTCGCATGTGTGCAGGCTCAAGAGAGCGCTGTATGGGTTGAAATAAGCACCTCGTGCTTGGTACACACAGATAGACAGTTATTTCATCGGACTTGGATTCTCCAAGAGTGAGGTGGATCCTAACCTATACCAGATTGTGGTGGAGGGTAAGTTTCTGATCATTGTACTTTATGTAGATGATTTGATTTTAACAGGTGATGAACTGTTGATACACTCATGCAAGGCTGATCTTGAAAATGAGTTTGAGATGAAGGACTTGGGCCTCCTTCATTATTTGCTGGGATTGGAAATTTGGTAGCGTAGTGATGGACAATTTGTTTCTCAGGGTAAGTATGCTCAGGAGATACTGGAGAAGTTCAACATGCATGGCTGCAAGCCTATTGATACTCCTCTTCCTGGTGGATGGAGGAAGAAGGATGCTACTTTGGCGGAGGTAGTGGATGCCACTGTTTATCGATAGTTGGTGGGGTCGCTTATGTATCTGGTCAATACACGACTCGACATATGTTATGCTGTTAACCAGCTTTCACAAGCTATGGTTAAGCCAACCAAGCTCTTCTGAAAGGCAGGCAAGCATGTATTGAGATATCTCAGAGGCACATTAGGATATGGATTATGGTACAGACAGTCGGATGAGGTGAAGCTGTGTGGGTTCACAGATGCAGATTGGGCAGGGAGCCCAACGAAAAGAAAGAGCACATCTGGAGGGATTTTTAGTATCGAGTTGACAGTATTTTCTTGGTACAGCAGGAAGCAGAGATCCGTGGCGCTCAGTTCAGCAGAGGCCGAGTATATGGTAGTGAGTTTGGCTGCATGCGAGGCTATATGGATGAGGAAGATCCTGGTCGGATTTTTCGGTTCACACTTGGATCCTAATGTGATTTATTGTGATAATCAGAGTTGCATTAAACTCTCAGTTAATCCATTATTTCAAGATAGATCTAAAAACATTGACATCCGGTATCATCATATCAGAGATTGTGTGTAGCGGAAGATCATGTTACTTTCATACATTCCTATGGAGGATCAGGATGTTGATATCTTGACGAAGGTGCTCACCAGGAGAAAATTCAAATACCACAAGGGCAGGATAGGGGTTGTAGATAATCCTTATCTTGTTGAGAGGGAGTGTTGAGATTGCAACAAGATGATGAGCTTAGTGGAAAGAAGTCGCCTTCACTAAGTGGGCCCGCGGGCTATTTTTGGCGCAAAGTCTATTTTTAGACTATGTCTATTTTTATACATATGGATCATGTTCTATGAGTTGCAGGATGCTATTTGTGGATGGTTGGTCAAGTTGGAAAAAATAGATGGACTTCTATTTTTAGACATATTGGGCGGAATCTATTTCTAGATTGCCAGTCTAAAAATAGATATGTCGAATATTATTAGCTCTTAATAATATTTGGACTATAAACATTATCTTATTCTCTTGGAGCACTTCAGTTAAGTGCACAGATGTGGCACAGGAGCTGACAGAAGGAATTACGCTATTCCTGAGGGTTAAGTGGAGCTATTGCATGGATACTCCAGTTAGAACTCATGTGACAGAGTTTGGTGGAGTTGATTGAGGAGTTAATGGAGTTGTGTTCAGTTTAACTAATCTAAACATAGTTGAGCTAGTTGTATTTAGTCTAACTGATTAATACACTAGTGAAGAGTGGTGTGAATTAATTATTAATTAATTCACTAATTATAAACTCATTAATAAACTAAAGAATACATCAGTTGACTTCAGTGCATGGACAGTTTCAGTGGAGACCAGTGCAGAGATAGGTGAAAGAGCAGGTTAACTATCAGTTGTGACTATACTGTTGCTATTTGCAACACACAGATAGGTGGAGTAGCCCATGAGGATTGCGCAGTTCAAGCCAGGTGGTTTATCTATTTAATGAAGCCATCCCATAGCATTGAAAACACAATAGAGGCTAGCTATCAAGTGGCAAAAGATTGGAGCATGTGTTTTGCTAGATCTAGCTTGATAGTGTGTAGCAATTGAGGGTGTGCATGAGAGCTTGTGAGGAGCTTTTGTACTATGATTTTTACATGATCTCCATGACATATAATATACAAATATTTTGAGTTTTCAGCTTTAATATTTCCCATTAAATATTGTGTTCATATGTGTGATTGTTTGTGGTTTTAATGTATGCATGCAATTGATTTTATTCTTGCATGTGATGATCAATGGTAGAAGAGATTTTGTATTATGCATGAAGCTAAAATAGTGTGTGATCAGGAGAATCTCGGTGAATAATATCTCAGTTATTCAAATTTTCTACATGGTATCAAAGCGATATTGATCATTGGAGCAATTGAAAAATACTGAAGCAGTTGAGTTTTGTGCTAGTGGAATTCGAATTTGCAGCAGTGTTTTCTTAGTGTCGAAGTTGAGATGTCTTTCAACGAATTGTGACTGGAGTATGCCCTTGAGGGCAGCTCGAATTATATTGCATGGAAGGACAGGATGGAGGCGGTGCTGGATGACAATGGGTTGAAGGAGTTCATAGATGCAGAAATTCCAAAGCCTACTTCTATTGATGCTGCCGTACTTGACGCATGGCAAAAGAAGACAACAAAGTGTCAAAGGATTCTCTTGGAGGGCGTGAAGGATCACATAGTATCCAGCCTTCATGGTAAGGCTTCTCCATTCTTGATGTGGAAAGCTTTGAAATATTTATTCCAAAGCAAGAGCGACCAGAGGAAGTTGGTGCTCAAGGACAAACTCAGGAACATAAAGATGGAGAAAGGCGACAGTATGCCCAAGTACCTCACGAAGTTCATCCAATGCAGGGATGAGCTGGGAAGTGTGGGGGTTACTGTTGATGATGAGGACTTGGTGAGCTTGGCTCTCCTAGGGCTTCTGAAGGGTTGGCACTCCTATCAGGACTCTGTCAATGGTCGGGAGAAATTGCCAAGATGGGAGCGACTTCGGTCGGATCTTGTGCAAGAGGAGATAAGGAAAAGTACCAGGGATGGATCTTCATCAAAGAAATATGATGAAGAGAATTGCACTTTGGCTGCCAAAGAAAAGAATGGGAAGAGCAAGAAAGCTTCTCAATCCGGTGCGAAAGGAAAGAATTAGGACATGTCCAAGGTGTAGTGCTTTCACTATCACCAACACGGACATTACGCCACTAATTGTCCATAGAAGAAGAAAAACAAGCAGGCTGCTGGATCTGTAGCTGGAGAGGCCTTAGCCTCATACTTTGAGATGGATTTTTCACTGATCACATGCTTGGTCTCAAGTGTGACGGGTTCAGTGTGGTTTCTTGACAGTGGTGCGTCTTTTCACATGACAGGAGATCGAGATTTGTTTAGTGATCTGGATGAGAAAGATCTTGGTGTGCACATCGAGATGGGTGATGATGGTAGATACAGTGTGACCAGTATCGGTACCATTTCCTTTGAGAGGGAGTCTGGTAAACCCTTTGTATTGAAGGAAGTGATGCATGTTCCAAGATTGAAGAAGAATCTTATCTCTGTGGCGATGTTAGAAGACAAGGGATATGATGTTGTCTTTAGTGAGGGAAAGGCTTTCCTGCGCAGTAAGGCAACTGGTGAGACCCGGAGGATAGGGGTTCGAGTTAAGAACCTTTATCAATTACAGGTAGATGGCTGTGCAGCAATGGCAGGCAAGGCAGAAGGAGTGGTGAGCCGGGATGATGGCGAGTTGTGGCACAGGAGATTGGGCCACCTTCACCATGGAGCTTTGAAGATACTGCAACAGATTTATACTGGGCTTCCTAAGGGTACTCTTGCACAGTCAGATCAGTGCAAGGGATGTACCTTGGGAAAATTTGTGAAAGCCACCTTTCATGAGAAGGATAGTTGTGCCACGACGATCCTTGAGAGAATTCACATAGACGTGTGTGGACCTTTCTCAGTAGCTTCGACAGCAAAGCACAGGTACTATGTGATATTTGTTGATGATTTTTCTTGTAAGTGCTGGATCTTCTTCATGCAGAAGAAGAGCGAGACATACTCAAAGTTCTGTGAGTTCAAGGCACTGGTTGAGAAAGAATCGGGGAAGCAGGTGAAGGCTCTTAGGAGCGATAATGGTGGTGAATTCATCTCTGGCGAATTCAAGGAATTTTGCAACGCAGAAGGAATTTGAAGAGAGATCATAGCACCTCATAACCCATAGCAGAACAGGGTTGCTGAGCAGAAGAACAAAATTATTGTGGGTGTTTCACGGGCGATGTTGCATGATCAGGGCCTACCCATTCACTTGTTGGAGGCAACATTCAGCAGATGGTTTAGTGGCTCTGTTGCAGTGTTTTCTTGTGATTAGAAGGTCCAACCTTTCATGGGAGGAAGCCATTGATGGATATACATCAGATCAATAATATTTCAGCCTTCTTTACTCTTATGCTCCAGTGTTGCAGTGATTATTTAGTAATTTTCTGAAGATCACATTTGTATGCATAGTGTTTTGACAAGAAACCCTTGCCGGGTTCTCTTGTATTTTGTATAAGGAGACTAGATCTATGTTCTTCAGCATTGTTGATCAATATATGGGTATATACATTTGTTCTCCTATTTTCTGAGTTAAAACCCTCTTTATACTACGCAGTCACTTTTATGCAGAATTACTTGTGTTGCAGTGTTTGGGGTTTTTGGTCATTTTCAGCTACACTAGTGTGGGAGGTCTGTTTAACCCACCTAGTTTGATTTGTTTCAGCTCTATTCTTGGATTTAGGTTGTATATTGACTAATATATAGGATCCAAGAGTCCATTTCACTATTTTATTGCATATTTTTCCAGGAATGCGTTTTTAGTGCATGCTTGCTAATGCTGTCCCGATTTTGGGATATTACATATTCTTTGATCACCCTACTCCTTAGGTGCCTCTCCCATGTATCCAAGATTGCCACTGGTTGCAAAACTAGATGGCCTTCATAATTAATAGGTGGGAGATACATGTTGGAAACCACATGTTTTCCAATGGCCTTCTTGAGGCATGAGACATGAAAAATGTTATGGATCTTTCTCCCCTTAGGAAGCTCCAACTCATATGGTACTTCCCCAACACAATGGATCACCCTGTATGGCCCATAGAATCGAGGTTTGAGATTCTCAGCCCCCTTCTCCTTGAGTGTATATTTTCTATAAGGCTGAAGATGAAGATAGAACAAGTCATTTACCTCAAACTGTCTCTCTATCTGACCACGGTCTGCATATATTTTCTGCTGGTTTTGTGCAGTAGAAATGTTGTCCTTGAGGGCCTGGAGTATGTCTTGACTCTCTTAAATCCACTCATTTTATCTAGGAGCCTTTCTTGCCCCAAACATAACATCAACAAATGAAAGTTCATCATACCCATAAAGAGCTTGAAATGGATTCATACCAATGGACATATAATAAGTTGTGTTATAACAATACTCCCCCAAATGGAGCCAACACAACCATGCTCTCTGTTGGCTTGAGACATAGTTTCTCAAGTAGCCTTCCAACCACTTGTTCACTATATCAGTCTGTCCATCGATTTGTGGGTGATAGATGGTACTTGGTGTCAATTCAGTACCCACTAACCGAAAAAGTTCTTGCCAAAAGCCACCCATGAAGAGGCTATCCCGATCACTGAATATGGACTTTGGAAGACCATGGAGTCTAAAAACATCCCTGAAGAAAAGCTCAGCTACCTATGAAGCAGTATATCTTGCAGAAATAGCAAATAAATGTGAATAATTTGTTAGTCGATCAACAACTACAAAGATACAATCCTTACCCTGAAATGTAGGTAGACCGGTGATGAAGTCCATGGAAATGCTCTCCCATTTTTCATCTGGAATAGGAAGTGGCTGCAATAATCCTGCAGGATAGTTGTGTTCTCTCTTGTTTTGTTGGCATAATATGCACTCCTTGATGTGTTGGAGTATGTCCTCCTTGAGACCCTTCCATGAGAATCTCTCCCATATAGCCTGATAAGTCTTAGTGAATCCTTGATGCCTTGCAAGTGGGGAATCATGTGATGCTTGCAAAACCTTCTCCTTAAGCTTAGAATTTCTGGTCAAGAAGACCCAGTCTCGTTAATAGATGATATCATCCATCACTCTATACCTTTCATCAGATACCACCCCATTGAGTATCTCACATGAAAAGTTGTCTTTGGAGTACTCCACCAACAACCGAGCTTTCCAATATGCATATATGCCCCTTAGGGACAACACTATTGGCCTTCTGGATAGAGCATCTACCACCACATTACTCTTCCCCTTGATATACTCTATGTCAAAGTCATATGCTTGGATTTTACTTACCCATTTTTGCTGTCTCTCCTGAAGTTGCTTCTGCTCAAGAAATAATCGGAGACTATTGTGATCAGTCTTTACCTAGAATTTATTCCCCACCAAATATTGCCGTAATTTGGCTAAAGCATGAATAATAGCCAACATATATTTATCATAAATGGGGTATAGCCTCTCATGTGGTAGCAACTTCCGGCTCTAAAAAGCTATAGGGTGTCCCCCTTGCATCAAAACCGCTCCAATGCTTTCCCCTTATGCATCACATTCCAGCACAAAAGGTTGAGTAAAATCTAGAAGGACCAATATCGAGAAGCTACTCATTACCTCTTTGTTAGATCTGTAAGTGGTGCTGCTAGTTGAGATAACCCTTTTACAAAGTTATGGTAATATGTACATATGCCTACAAACCCTTGAAGTTCAGTGACATTCATTGGTTCAAGCCAATCTCTGATAGCACAGATCTTCTCTTCATGGAATCTCACTCCATCCACTCCAATGATGTGGCCTAAGTAAAGCATCTCTGTGAGCCCAAGCTCACATTTGGAGAGCTTAGCATAGAACCGCTGCTCCTTAAGAATGCGTAAAACTGCCTCAATATGCTATAAATGTTCCTCCCATGTGCGGCTGTAAATAAGAATGCCATCAAAGAATACTAGTACAAATTTTCTCAAATAACCATGGAAGATGTGGTTCATGCATGATTGGAATGTTGCTGGAGCATTGGTTAGTCCAAAAGGCATTACCAAGAACTCAAAATTCCCATAGTGACACTGAACGCTGTCTTGGGGATATATTGATCCCTCACCCTAATTTGATGATACCCGGATCTCAAATCAATCTTGGAGAAATATTTGGACCCTCTTAGTTCATCGATCAGTTCATCGATCCTGGGAATTGGGTATCTATTCTTCATGGTCTTATTATTTAAATATCTATAATCAATACACATCCTCAATGTTCCATCCTTCTTCTTTACCAAGACCACTGAAGAGGAAAAAGGCCAAGTGCTAGGCCGTATGTGTCCTAGAGCCAAAATCTCTTGAATGGATTTTTCAATCTCATCCCTATAGGCTTTGGGGTGCCTATAAGGTGTGGTAATCACTGCTTGGATCCCTTGCTCCAACTCAATAGTATGATCAAATCCTCGGTCAGGAGGTCTCCCAGGTGGGATATCTCCAAATACTGTAGAGTATCGGTCCAAGAGAGATTGTACATCTGGATGTACTGTTGAGTCCCTGCTCCCAGCTTTAGACAAACACAGTTCTAATGCCAATTCTATGTCTCCTCTGCGTAAATATGCTTCCATCCTGTGGGCTGAAACAATATGAGGTGGATAAGTGTGTATGCCTTGGATTTTATGAAGCTTTCCATTCCCTTTTTCTGTCCATTCATCTCTAAGGTTTCCCAATCAGTGGTAACCTTCCCCAAAGTGATTAACCACTGGACACCCAATATAAAATTGGTGTTTGGAATATCAACCACAAAGAAGTGTCCTGTCAATGTGTAGGTTCCCATGGTGATGGATAGTGCTGGAACATATTTGGAACACTACATGGTTCTAGCTCCTGGAACCAAAACTGAGAAACCCTCAAAGTATTCTATGTGAATGCCCCTCCTTTGTACTAGCTCTTTATCAATGAAGTTATGAGTAGATCCACTATCTACCCAAACTGATACTCTTTGTCCCATAATAGTGCCTCTAACTCTCAATGTTAAATACTGGGGAACTTTTCTTAACGTTGCAAGAGCTCCTCCCATTGGAGAAAAGGCCTTTACTGCATCTTCTGTGGGAAGTACAACACTGGTCTTCTCCTTCTCATAAGAGAATATTTCAATGCAATGTGATTTCCCTGCAACACATTGGTGGTTTGGCACCCATGGCTCTTGACAGGTGAAATAGAGTTTTTTCTTCCTTAGAATCTTCTGATCATTGTCAAGAGGTATCCTCTCTTGATTCTCCTTTGGCCATGAAGATATCTTTTGCTGAAAAGGTGCTTTAGTCTTGAGCAAGGTATGCTGTCAATTCCTAGCCTTCTCCACAAGTTCTTGGAGTGTAGTAGGTCTAGTGGATCTCACCAATCCATGCAATGGTTCAACCATCCCATCAATAAACATGCATACCCTCCGATTCATAGTGAGGTCAGGTACCATTACTAAAAGCTTCAAATAATCAACAATATAAATTTCTAGATCTCCCATTTTATTGAGCTTAGTTAGCTCAACAAAGTGAGCCTCCAGATCCCTTGGATCAAATCTCTCTACTAAACTCCTGGTGAAATTTGAATATGAAGTGATATGAGCATGCCCAAGTGTAGATAACCCATGGAACCACCATTCATGAGCCTCACCTTCCAGGTGCAACGCTGCTATTTTGATAGCTTCTATTTCAGAAACTCTGTTAAGTTGGAAATAAGTATCAAACTTCTCTACCCAAGCCTTGGATGTGCACTTGGGTGATCCATCATAAGAAGGAAAAAATAACCTTCCCAATCTGCGTTTTAGATCTGATCTCTAAATAAAACTTCCCTTTATATGGTGATGAAAATACCTCCTACCATCCTTGATCTGACAGAACTCCTGAAAGCTCAAATGTTCTTTGAATCTTTGGGATTGAGATCCATATTCCACAAAATAATCACCAAGGGTTTATTCCTTCCAGGGTATTTCATCCTCACCTTCCTTAGATAGGAGTGTGGGCATAGTGGAGCATTGTGAAGAAGGTTGTGCTACTGTTTGTCCCCAAATATGTGATGTACCAGAGCTTTCTCCATGGTGAAACCCTCTTAGGGATTCCTTCTGCCTCATCTCCTTGATATCTTTGGCAATGTCCTGCACAGTTTGAAGAAGGATTTTTGGGATCTCTTTCTCCTCCATGGCTGTAGATATATTTTCCCCATAAGCTAAGCCAAGAGTAGAGCTCTGATACCACTGTGATATTCCTTCTTAGGAAATTCAACAATATAGACAAATAAAACAAAATTTCAGAAAATTACGCTATAAAAATGAGAAAAAGCACTTGGATCCCTTAGTTTATACATTATATCCCCCAAATACAAAAGGGGATCAGAAACAAATCCATATAGCTATGTTAAACAGATCTCACCAGCTCAATATGGCTTAAAAACACCCAAACCCCATGACTTACACCATACATAATTTATGAAGCATGTGAAAATGTAATTAAATGAGGGTTTCTGCAAAAATAAGATAGGAAACAACAGATATGGAGTTATATTACTCAAAGAGTTGAGAAAATGGAGATCTAGCCTCTTTTATACAATATGAAGACAACCCGGCAAGGGTTTCATGAAAGCATGAGTACAAAATGGTAGATCTATATATCTAGATCTGAAATCACGTAGTCCAACTATAGATCTGCATAAATGTGGCTGAAAAATACAAGAAATGGCTGAAAATCCTCCTTACTAGCTTTCCGGGAGAGGGATTTCCCCTTTTCCTAGGAAACTAGCTCAAAATCAAGGGTTTTAACCCTCCCACTACAACACCATGAGAAATGACGTAGTTTCTACAAGAGACTGCACTGTAGATGTAGGTTACTTCTTGAACCAATGTATGATAGTGGAAATGTAGCCCAAAATGCTCCTCTCAGATCCCTTCAACAAGTTCTCCAAGAAAGATTGTGGAACTCTCGCACGAGAATCCCTTGCACTAAACAGTGCAGCAACCCCAGCTAAATAGCTGAAGCATGCAAGAAGTCATAAGACCCAAACATAGATAATATTATGAATGCTCCTCATGGCTTCCATCCCTTCCTTTTGATTCTTGGTGAGCCTTCTCACCCCTGACCCAACTCATTCATGAGGTTACTTCCTTGTAAAGAGTCCTCCTCCAAAACTGCGTTGTCCCCACTAGCTCTATCTTCTCTTTTGGAAGCATTGTTGATTTGGTCAACATAGATCTAGTCCATATGCATTTCTTCCTTTCACACCCAAGGTGGCTTTATTTGGCCTACCTAAACTGATCCCCATTCACATTGGGAATTTTTTATTCCTACTAAAGAGATTTAAGGGTCTCCCTGCCCCTTTTATTCTTCTAGACTGCAAAATAGAGCAACATATAATATTCCAAATAGCAGCAAGCTAATTAGGAATATTACACAATGAAGTCTTCATGTAGATCTGGGTTTCTTGAATACTATACATGCTGCTAAGTAGAATATGTCCAAATATGATCAATAAGTGAGTAAACATGGTTAATGATGACTAACTGTTTAAGGGTTCTGCATTTCTGAAAACATGTCTATCTGAAAGCCTCAGATTAGGATTTGAGACAGATCATATTATGAAAAATAGTATTCTCAGATCTATACACAGGTTGGTGTTAAGGAAAGCATGTATACACGTGGGTTTAGTGAAGCAAAGTAGCGTATGCATTTTAAGATGCTAAATGTTCAGGGTTAAGTTTGATTTTGCATATTGATTCTGAAGTCTGGGTTATTTCTAAGATCTGGTTAGAGTGATCTCACTGTCTGGTTTGATGTATTGGGTGAAGTTTTTTATTGTTGATCTTTGTGAAGGTTTGTGTTGAAGCTATGTGATCCAGTATGAAAATTGATGAATCGTGGTCTACAGTGTTTTTGAGGGTTGAAGCCTTCATTATGGAAGTAGAAGCTTCCTGCTAGTAGAAGCTGGTGTTCTGATCAGGGGGTTGAAGCTCCCTTCTAGTAGTGGCTGGTAAATGAGTTCAGGACGTTGTAGCTCCCTTCCAGTAGTAGCTGGAAAACAAGAGAGGGTTGTATCCTTCTTTAGGTAGATTCCTATGTACTGATATGAGTCTGCATCAGTACAAAATTGTAAACAGTTTTCCATATAATAAATATTGAAGAAAAAGACTACAACAACGGTGGTTTTCTCCCGAATTGGGTTTCCACCTTAAATCTTGGTGTTCATGTGTGTTTCTCTTGTGTGATGTTTTATTCTTTTGTTACTGCACATATTTGTTGATTATCTAACATATGCATGACTGATAAGCTGAGTTAAATATTGTTTCTGAAAAGTGTTTCTAAACAATAAAATTATATCAGTATACGCTAGTTTATTTTGGTATATGCGCATGTATACGCGAGTTAGGTTCATAAAAGCCACGTATGGAATTTAGTAAAGAAAAAAGTAAAAGATTTCAGTAAGCTCTAAATACTGATTCACCCCCCCTCTCAGTATTTTTCCCAACAAATATGTCATTGCAAATAGAGGAAATTAAAATACTATAGGCTCAGATCAAAGTTTTTAAAGATCAAATAATAAGAAGTGAGACAACCCATGTTACGGAAACAAAGAAAAATCAAAGGTTGATGGAAGGCCTACAGAAGTCTCTTCAAGAATATTATATTGGAAACATGGTTAGTAGAGTCAAGCAGATCATATGGACAAACTGTTGGCTCCCTCTGATTTGCAAGATTGTCAAGAACAAGTAGCAGGGAACCACATCAAACCACTTTGGAGTCCAAGGACCTAGCCTTCCTGGGCTAAGAGACGACTCTCTCTTTCTTTTATTCTTATTTGATTTATCTTTATGCTTATGTTTTATAATTTTAGGCTAGTTATGAAGTTGTGGGTTTGTTTTGTTTTGATTGATTCATTGATTTATTTATTTATTGATTGTAGGTTGAACATATAGAATATGGGAAGCTTAATCCATTGGGCTATGGAGTCATAAAAGGCTTTAATTGTACATCAATTCTTCAAGGGTTTTCATAGGGCAAGCTAACTATATCAAGTGGATCTTTTTAGGTTAGATGAAATATGAAATGACAACAAGTTGTGAAATTAGTAAAACTAAAGGGAAATTAAGAATCCTTTAACTATAAGAGTCAACAAGAAAAGCCTTTAAGATAACTGTTTAAGAGAAAATAAAGAGCAGGACACCCCTGAATTCTTTAATCAAAACTTTACTAAGAAAACCTTTAAGACAACAATCCAGTAATACTAAATATTAGGACACCCCTGAATTATTTAGTTATTACTTTCAGACAAAGAAAACATTCAAGATAATAGTTTAGTGAAATTAAAGAGCAAGACACCCTTGATTTATTTAAATAAACTTCAAATAAGGCCTTTAAGATAACAATTTTAAGTGAAACCAAAGAGGACACCCCTGAATTATTTGACTAAACTCTACTAAGTTAACCTCAAGGAAACAAGCTAAGTGGAACTAAAGAGAAGGACACCCCTAAATTCTTTAATGAGACCTTATAGAAGAAAACATTTAGATAATAGAAAAAGACAGAGTTAAGGTGCCCAAACAACATATCTTAATCTAAAATTTATGTTCTATTATCAAAGAAATTGATGTACAATATCGAAAATAAAGGAGAAATAATGAAAAAGAGGGATAACATCACCATTAACATAGCTCAAGAATCCTGTGAACGTGCTCGTATCACTGATGTCAAAAACAATTACAATGCTTTAGTGCAACAATCTCTGCAACTCAGAGTCCGATCAAAACCCATTCTAGCAATCAACCAACTAACCAACAATAACAATGAACAATACATGCAGTATTTATCTGTAGATGAGGAGGTTGCCATAATCTAGGGTGACAGATTTATATTTAATACAGAGTAAATGGTTTTTAACAATTGAGATCATGCAAGGCCCAATGCCAAAATATCTTTGACTGACTCACTGTAGAAATAACTTCCTAATTTACTGCTGAGCTAACTTTTAGATATTTTTGACTATTTTGCTTTAACTTTAACTTTTATAATAACTTCTGAGTTGCTTAAAATATCTCTGACTGAAACATTAACTGAGGTATCTTATTCAACCAAAATTGGGATGTAGGCATTAATATGATTTAGAAGAAGTAAATGCTGATTTGGCCTTGTCACTCGGATCTGTCTTCTTCATTGATTTGCTTTCGATTTGTCATTTAACCTTTAATTTGTCTTTTAAACTCTGATTCTATCTTCATATTTATATTTTACCCTTCAATCCTTTACTGCCTTTTCTGTGTCTTTAACTCTGTCTTTTACCTTTAAACTTTGATTAAACCTTTAATCCCTTTTACCTTTTATTGTCCTTTGATCGTGTTTTTCATTTTCCTTTTATCGCTGTGTAGCCATCGTATAACTCCATTTTCTTTACCCCGCCCTTCAATGAAAACTTGCTACCTTTGGAGTGATTGAATGATCATCAATGGTCATGATCCATTGTTAATTTTAGATTAATCTTGCGCTCCTAATCCCTTAAATGAATAAGGCTCCTGGATCGTCACCCAGAGAACCCTGATTCAATAATCCTTGGATTAAGGAATTCAAAGTATGCATTTTTCGCCACGTACATCACCTGCTAAATAAAATAATTTATTAATAAAACTTGAGCTGTGGATAGAGTCTGGGTAATGGAGGTTTTTGGTCTTTGCGCTTCACTGTGGATTTTTGGGTCCTTTAAAGATGTCATAGGGGTTACATGGTGGCTTAGGGGCTATTGTAGTGACACGGGTATTCAAAACATGTTTTAACGGGTGTCAATGGTTTCGTGGTAGGTGGGTTGGGGTTTTCGCATAAGGCAAGAGAGGTGAGGTGGTATTTTTCGCAAGGGTGTGATAAACTATGAGGGAGACGCATGGAGGAAAGGTGGGGCACGAATGCCACCTATTTCACAAGCCCTCAAATGTTTTAAACATTGGGCTTTTGGTTTTGTGAAAAGGTGCGCGGGCCATAGGATCTGGGGGATTGGATCGAACAGTGGTCGGGTGAGAGTGGGTTGCGAGTTAGTTAAGATGGTGGGGTCAGGTTTTTTGAATGCAATGACAAGTTTAAATATAATGTGGGGCCCGAGATATATTTAAGTAGAGGCGCTTAAATATAAAGGTGGGGGCCAAGTCATATGAGAGCGGGGGGTTTAGAATAAGGCGGAGCCTAGGGTAAGTATTAAAATGGGGGAATCAGTCTTGTAATGGGGGTTTTAAACATAAAGGGGTTAGGTAAAAAAAACCAAGTCTATTTTTTAGAGTAGGACCCAAATTTAAAATTTATTTTCAAAACAATATAAAAAAAGGGTTTTTACATTGTTTTGAAGGGAAAGAGGGGAATGAGTGAAATGGAGGGGTTTAAATGGGGTTTTTATCAATGGGAGTGGGGTTTTGGGTAGGGAAAAAGGTAAGAATGAGGGATTTAGGGTCAAACATGGAATTTCAGAGTAAGAGAGTGATGTGAATAGGTAAAGTGAGAGATAATGGTTAGGTTAAATGAAGATAATGAAGACAGTGATATTTCTGAAAATAAATGATAGTCAGGGAATGTTATTTTCAGCTGATAGTAGAAAATCCATAGTCATTTAGTCATATTGTAGAATAAAGAAGACTAATAGTGGCTCCAGCTAGGGAGGGAAGCTCCTTTAGGAGGTGTCAATAACCTCAGATCTCTGGATTTTGTAGAGCAGTGGCCTATTTGTATTTGGCTGATTTTCATTCTATAATTGCTGATTTGATGCAACTTGTTGTGACTATGACCTTTAGAACTGAAATCCATGTTTCCTACAAATTAATCCTTCCTACTCATCACCTACCCTAACATTTTTATTCATTCTTTGGGTGCATTTAGACTTGCAAAACCCTTGACATAATTTTTCTTTTGAAAGAAAACTACCTATTTCTAAACTTATAACTTCCAAAGGCTCAGGTTAGACTGATGAACTCTTTTGTTTCTCTACCTAGCTACTTATCTGTCAATATTAAACAGTTTGACAGATTTTTATTCACTAACTATCAACATGAAATTTAAAGCATGAATGAATCAAGATTAAGTAGTTTGATCATCACGAATTGTGGCATTGTTAGAAAAGCTGCACACAATATTATTTTGCAAAAAGTAAGACTAAACTAAGGGCTTTGGTTTTGAATCTTTCATTTATCACTCATCCCTTACTTTTTTTTTTGGTTCAAATTTAGAATTTGGAACCAATGTATTTTTCCATCTACCTATTGATAATCCAAGTTTAAATAGTTTGACAAATCTTCATTTTCTAACTTATCAACAAAAAATCAAAATTTGTACAATCATGTTTAGGCTGTATGACTGAACAAGATTTTCTCAAAAGTAGTGGCATTTGGACTTGCACACTTTCAGAAATATTTATTTTTGGTATGGGGCTCACCTTTTCTTTTTATCTGCCCTCTTTTCTTCTTTTCTTTCTTTCTTTTTGTATCAATTTTTCTGAGATTTTATGTTTAAGAAATGTTATATAGAATGAAGAAAAATTTAAACGAGATTTCTCAACTAAAATAATGCTTGAGCATCCTGCCATTGACAGGACCTCCAAATAATTCTGTTCCATCCATTTCTTGTAAGAAAAATGCATTATTACCTCTTGTAGAATGAATGATGTATGGACCTTTTCATAAGTTGTCAAATTTTCCATGCTTGCCTTTGTCCTCTCTTCTTGAATCCAACTTTAGTACTTTGTCTCCAATGCTAAAATCATTTTCCTTGATCCTTTTGTCAAAGTGTTTCTTCATATTCTCTTGTAACAAGTGTGTTCTATTGTACACTCCTTCTCTGGTTTGCTGCAACTGAATAATTTGGTTTATTCTCCTTTGTATGCCATTTTCTTCAGACTGCACCTCTTGAATGAGCTTCATCACTGGCACTCCCAAGGTTGCTGGGAAGACTGAATATGTCCCATAGAATAGCTGATAGGGATACATATCAATTGATTTCTTATTGGTTAGCCTGTCTGCCCATAGTGCATGTACCAATTTGTTGTGCCACAATTTTTTGTTTTCCTCCAGCAAATTTTTAATGATGTTCACCAAACTTTTGTTTGAGGATTCAGGCAACCCATTACCTTGAGGGTAGTAAGCTATAGAATGCCCCAAAATAATGTTATATTTGTGGAAAAAATCCACCATTTTCTTGGATTTAAAAGCAGTAGCATTGTCAGTAATGATTTTTCTAGGACGACCAAACCTAGATAAAATATTGTTTTTAAGGAATGTGATAATTACTGAGTCTGTGGCAGTTCTGGAAGGGATGGCCTCTATCCACTTAGTGAAATAGTCAGTTGCATTAAGGATCCATTTATGTTGGGTAGAGGAGGCAGGGTGTATTTCTCCAATGAAATCTAGACCCCATTGTTGAAAATGAGCTTCAACAGAAATTGGCTGTAAAGGCAATGGCAACAGTTTTCGTTTTCCCTCAAAGATTTGGCAATTATGATAGGAAATCAGCATTTTGTGGATGTCTTGGAAGAGGGTAGGCCAATAGAAACCAGCCCTAAGAATCTTATTAACTGTGGTTTTACAATAAAGATGGCCTACACACTCCACCTCATGAAATTCAAGCATAATCTTATCTGTATCTTCTTCAGGCAAACATTTAAGCAATACACCACCAAAATTTTTCCAATATAAAACTTTGTCTGGAATGCATAAATTTACAGCCTTTAGTTTCAGGAATCTAGCCTTTGTTTTGGACAAACCAGGAGGAACATTCAGATTAAAAATCACATACAATATATCAACATACTAGGGAGAGTTTAGGAATGCTTCCTTAATAGGTGGAGTCGCCAACTCCTCTTGTTCACCCAATGATTCCATCATATTTATGTCCAATGCTTGAAAATTTGTTTCAACCATTAATTTAGCTAGTACTTGTCCTCTGATTAGCTTGGTGGGCTTGATTTCCAGATCATATTCCAAAATGACAACAATCCACTTGCCTCTTTTTCCATCAGGATCTTGTGTAATTATGTCTTTAACCATTGTATGAGGTACAAATGCAATGATGTGTGAGTGAAAAATGTAGACTCTAAAATATTTAAGGGCTTTGACTAAGACAAAAGCCTGTTTTTCCATTATATTATATTTCAGAGGTGCATCTCTCAATGCTTGGCTGAAGAAAGCTATGGGCTGCTCTTGTCCCATTATGTTTTTTTGTAGTAAGACAACATCAACTATGTGTTCTGATACAAAGGAGAAAATGAAGAAATCTTTGGTGAAGTCAAGGCTGATCAAAACTGGTGTTTGTGTAAGTGCTTTCTTTACCCAGTCAAAATATTGCTTTGCTTCTTTGGTCCATTTGAATCTTGATTATTTTTTTAGCATGTTAGCGATGTTCCTCAGGAGTTCTGCAAGGTTTGCATGAACCTTCTTAAGAAATTTATCTTTCCAATGAAAGATGGAAGCTCTTTGATGTTTCTCGGATGAATGATTTGCAATATTCCATAAATCCTTTTTGGGTCGATTTTGATCCCTTCTTCAGATATAATGTGGCCTATAAGCTTCCCTTCTTGTAGGCCAAATAAGGTTTTCTTGGGATTTAAAGACATACCATACTTTCTGCACTTTATAAAGACCTTTCTTAAATGGGCTAGATGTTCTTCATTAGTTTTTGAGTAGACTGTGATGTCATCAAGATATATCACAATGAAGTAACCTAATTATTCTAAGAAAGAAATATCCATTGCTCTTTGAAAAGTGGCTCCAACATTCATTAGCCCAAAAGGCATTTTTACATACATGAAGGTGCCCCAAGTTGTGGTGAAAGTTGTCTTGTGTTGATCATATGGATGTACCAGCACCCGATTGTGCCCTGAAAAACCATCAAGTAGAGATATCCTTTTGGAGCCTACTACCCTTTGTAATATGTGATCCATTTTTGGTAAAGGGTAGTTGTCCTTCAAGGATTCTTTGTTTAAATTTCTGAAGTCTATGCAGAGTCTAATTTCTCCTATATTCTTCCTCACTGATACAAGATTTGAAACCCATTCTGAGTACCTGAGTGGGACTATTATTCCAACATCATAAATTTTCTTTATTTCTTTCTCAACTAGTGGCATTTGGAAAGGATTAATTATGCGCAGTTTCTGTTTAAAGGGCTTTGGGCTTTCTTTGAGTGGAATCTTGTGCTGAATGATATCTGTATCATAGGAATTCAAATCTTCATAGCTCCAAGCAAACATATCACTAAATTCTTTAAATAGCTCAATATATTTCTGCTTTATATGTGCTGGCAGTGTCTTTGACAGTTTTATCATTTTGGGTTTTTTCTCATTGCCTATATTGCATTCTTCTACCCTTGCTTCACCAGATTCCATATTTGGTTTTCTAGCAACATCATTGAAATAAAAAATTTCTTCTAGAGGGACAAGTCCTTTGGGAAAAGTATTATCTCTGGACTGCAACACTTCAACCTCTTCTTTTTCTGGATCTGCACACAACTCTATCTTATGTGGATATTTCTTTGCTAACAGATTTATATCAACATTAAGAGTGGCCTCCTCGTCTTCTTGTTCCTCAGTAGGGAAATCTTCTTCATGTTCTAAGTTTGAATTTGGCATTTCAAACTCATCTCTAGACTGCAGGAAATCTTCAATATGTTTGTCATCTTCAAAAACTTTCCAGTATCTTATATTATCAGGAATTGCTAGTCTATATTTGACATCTACTGTGTATTTATTGTTATGATGAGGTTGTTTACAAGTACTGGCTGCAAATGCTAGACCATTGGCCAGGGTATTTTGATTTCTGGGGACAAAGGCAAGGTCATATTCTTTGAACGTTTTTAGGAGGTCAAGGGAAACATTTCTGTATGCTCTTAGTCTAGGGTTTTTAGCTGAATATTCTCCTTTTATTTTCTTGATGACTAGCTTAGAATCCCCAATGGATTGAGATCCTTTTGGCTCCTAATTTCTTCAGTAATTTCGGCACTAGAAGGGGTGCCTCATAATCTGCTATGTTATTTGTACATTGGAAGTTCAGTTTATAGGAGTGATCCTCTCCATGATTGTTCTCAGTGTTGTGCACCCAAACACCTACTCTAGATCCAGTTTTTCCATAAGAACCATCAAAGCTCATGCTCCATAGAATTTCAATTTCAGGCTTATGTTTGCATTTATGTTGTTAATTTTCTATTTGTTCTGAGTATTCTACTTCTTTTTCAACTGTTTTTTCATTCATTTCTACTTGTTCATCATTTTTTTCATAATTATAAAGGATAAATGAATCAAGGTCTGTGTGGATAGAGTAGAGAGGGGAGTTATCAGGCTTTTCTTGACTACTGACCATGTATTTCACATGAGTCTCCCTATATAACCTTCTTGGTTGACTAAAGACTGGTATGGTAGCATACGTCATATCCATTTGGAGGGTTCCCTGAAGTTTAGCTCCCCATGAGCGTGATATAAGCATGCCATATTTGGGAGGTATTTTAGCCACTACAATATCCATTACTAGGCTTTTTGCTGGTATTTGTGCTAAATTAACACATAGATCTTTGATCAGGCCTATACATTTAACTCTGTTAAGTTGAGTCAAAGAGGTAGAAGTCTTTGTATGGTATAGTTATTTCAAGGCCAAGTCTCTCCATAACTACCTTTGGCATGAGTTTGTGAGAAGATCCTGAATCTAACATGGCATTGTGAAGGATTTTATCATGAATATTCAAACTAACATAAAATGGAGGTACACCCTCTTGAAATTTTCCTTCTACTTCAGGTCCAAACAAGAGTTCAGGTTTTTCATCATTTAAATTTACAGAATCAACATTTTCTCCTATGTTTAAAGCTTTCAAAACTTGGGATCTATATACATCTTGGCCAATTAATTTAGTAAGAGGTATGGAGATTTTTATCTTGGCAATTTCATTCTCAATACTGAATGGTGTCTGTGTTTTTGACAGATTTAAATCAGCTTTCTCACACACTTTTTTTACAGCAATTTCATCTTGTTGATTTGTTCTAGAGGTACCAGTTGAATCAGTTTGGTTAGGGCTACTAGTTGAGTTACTAGTGCTACTTTCTGGACTGTTTTTGTTTTTATTTTTATCAGAACTATTAACCATTATGTTTGAAGTTTTTGTTGTCTTTTTAGGATCATTTTTAGGGGTCTTCCTAGCAGAAATTTCGGGGTTCTTTCTCTTGGGAGTATCTTGGGTTTTCTTTCTTTTGAGGTCATACTGCCTATGCACTTCCATGATGGAATTTTCGAAGCCTTGTTTATAATATTAAGATTCTAGGCTTTCTTCTTCATTTGGGGCAAATATGCCTCATTCTTCTTCATTGAGGAAAACAATATCCTCATTATTTACTCCCATTATATTGATTTGACTTTTTTCTATTTCTTCAATCCTCCCCTCATCCTCATCAACATATTTTTCTTGGAAAGGTGGTCTGATTTGCTGGTCAAGTTCTCTCTGTCTTATTTGAGGGGGAATTCTCCTAAAGTTTTGGTTTCTATTTTGGGGAGCTTCTTGGTTTTCTCTGGGGTAAGCTCTCTCATTCATGTTTATTCTCTCCATCATCTTTTCCATGGTTCTAACTAAGTTATCAATCTTAGTATCAGAAGACGAGGGTACAACCTCTTCCCTATATGTGACTCTCTTTTCATTTTTCTTTCTAGCTCTTTTGGCAATCAAATTTTCCTCTACACTTACTGCACCCATCTATATGTCTTATAATTTAAGATTGTCTCTCTTTTCTTATTTGACAGGCCATTTCTAGGTCAAAACCATCTGGAAATTTCATCAGGGCTAGACCTTGTGGAGGCTTCATGTGAGGAGGGAGGGCATTGTATACATTTTTGAACCTAGTGAAATACTCTTGGACATCCTCTCCAATGTTTCTTTTGATGTTTTCGTATTCTGATAAGATTTGGACAGGGTTTTTCTTGACTTCCCATTTATTTAGGAACAACTGGTGAAAAGAAGGGAGGTCATGTATACTATTAGGGGTTAGGTCTTTGAACCATTTTCTTCCTCTCTCCCTAAGATTCGAGCAAACAATATTAGTTTAACAGTTTCATCATTTGTTTCTTGTCTATCAAAATAGTCATCCATTCTATCCACATGTTGTTGAGCAGTTGTAGAACCACTTGCATCAAATAAAGGGATCTTGGACTAATAGTCCTGTGGTAGAAATACTAAAGGAAATGGTATAACTAATGGGGCATACCATGTTGCAATGGATGGTAGTCGGGGAAACAAAAGGAGATTTACAAGTGGAGGATTGATAACAGGAGGTGGAGGGTTAAAAGGGGAAAGTGAAAAATGGGTGTATGAATGGGGGTTGAAGTTAGTACAACAGGATTCTGCTGTAATATGGATGGGTCTAAAATTATCTGGGTTATCCAACTCTGGGATTTAGTCTTGGACAAGCTTTGTTACAGGGGTGAGTCGGATAGGATATTTTACAAGTCTTTAAGGTTTTTAGGTATGGAACTTGCCTTGTGAATAGGTATGCTAACAGTTGAATTTTTAGATCTAGGAGATTTCCTTAGGATGTGCTCTGGACTATCAATTATTGCAGGAGGGTTTGGGTCAGGATGGGATCTGGTACAGATTATTTTAGAAGCTAGAACTTGGACCCAAGGCATAGAGAGGTTGAAAGTTTTATAATAGTTTTAAAAACAAACCAATCTATGAAATAAATAATTTATTCACAAATTATTTTGACTGGGTTCTATTTGAGGTTTGATGATATCAACATTTCTCAATAATTTCCCAGTAAAGTCTATAGTAAACTAGTGGAGTCAGCAGGCCTACTAAAAACTAGTGGAGTCACCAGGTGGATGATTTTAAACTGTCTTTAGGCTGGATGTTGTCCACCATCGGCAACCAGATACCAGTCTTGGCTAACCTTTGAGTAATTTAAATTTGAATGGGGTTTTCTGAGTTCTTTGAGGAAATATTAAGTTGTTTTAATAACCTAGTCCCCAGTATGGTCGCCACTATGTTGGCTCCCTATGATTTGCAATATTGGCAAGAAAAAGTAGCAGGGAACCACATCAAACCACTTTGGAGTCCAAAGACCTAGCCTTCCTGGGCTTAAAGAGGGCTCTCTTTATGTTTTATGCTTATTTGATTTATCTTTATGCTTATGTTTTCTGATTTTAGGCTAGTTATGAAGTTGTGGGTTTTTTTGTTTTGTTTTGATTGATTGATTTATTTATTAATTGTAGGTCGAACAGATAGAATATGGGAAGATTAATCCATTGGGCTATGGAGTCATAAAAGGTTTTAATTTTACATCAATTCTTCAAGGGTTTTCATAGGGAAAGTGATATGAAAATGAAACTATTTGTAAATGCTATGCAAAGTATCCATTTCCATTTAATTTACTGTGCAAAGTGTTCTACATGTCTTGTAGGTTAAAAAAAGTAGTTTTGGTAATGTTTCTGAGTTTTATGTGTGAGGATTTGTTATTTAAATTTACTGTTTAATATATCACAGCAGAAATAAACAATAAGAAAAATTTACCATAGCATAACACAACAAACTGATGAGGCAGTTCACCCCTCCTAGGCTACATCTGCTAGTCCAAGGCTCCCCAATGGCATGTCCTTGCTCTATTAATTTGCTCAAAATGGTTACACAGTGAAAAATATGCCTAAAAAGGAAAAAAAAACTATAAATTTGACTTCAGAAGATATAAATAAGCTAAAAATGGCTTTTGTTTTTCCTTAAACAGTGAAGTACAACCCAATATAGCTCCATTTCCCTGATGGCCCTGATGACTCTTTCCTTTTCCCTGAAACAAAAATGGCTGAAGAACACCTCTTTTCACTCTGCAACCTATCCCAAACTCTCCAGAATGCTCAAGAAAGCCAAAATTGACTAAAATTTCATCTTGTTTGGAAATTGAGAAAGTTATGACCCAAACAGGTTTTTTCCCAGTGGCACTAGAAAACCTCCTCCAAAACTGGAGGAACTCTAGTTAAAATCTCCAAAATAGGTGGGAAGATAGAAATGGCAGAACTGCACACTATTTTAGGGATAACATTAAAGTTAATTGTCAGTTGTGGTTACATTCACATGCAGAATCTTCAGCGAAAACTGTTTATTGGGCGGATAAGGATTAAGACCGCACCCTTGGTCATGACATAAGGTCACGTGGGATGGGCGCTTAGTGCTGGGGCTAGCCCCTTCCAATCTCCGCCATAACAAAATTCACTTAGCCTATGGTTTTTGAGCTCTAGGAGTATGGCTTCGGAGCTTAGCCCTAAGGGCTAATCCATAACTCCGCCGCCCGTTCAAGCTTTAAACGACCTAACTGCTGGTGAACTCCGCCCGACTTGCCCGTCATTCAACCCTATTTCGTATACCGTGCCGGTTGGGTCAAACCTTCCCGAGGAGTCAGGTCGAGGGTTTGACCCTTATGCCTTTCAACAAATTCTTAACTGACCTTTCAACCAATGGCTTGGGGCCACGTGGCAGCCTCCTGGCAAGCCAATAAAAACCTTATAAAAATCAATTTTTGCCATATATTTTTTTTTTGAAAATGAAAAAATAATTTGGTCAAAAAGTCCTGTTTTGGAGGTCACTAGACGAATTCAAACCTCAGTAACTTTCACATACGACATCGAATTTGAGTCCCATTCACGACACCAGAATCATAGCGACGAGACCTTTCCGGTCGTTTAGACTGCAACCATTTCTGAGGATTTCCATTTGGAGCATTTTTTTCACTTGGACATGATCTCCTGATCACACCTCCCCATTGGGAAGCTTTTGGACCCTAAAAGCCTTGAATTACCTGTTCAGAAGATGAGGGTACAGATCTGTCACCTTTTCCACCTCCATCCATTTTTCCTTACTCGGTTTTCTACCTTCAAGACCAATATGAAGATAATCAACACTTCCCCTCCTCGAAGTGCGTGTCCTTCTGTCAAGGATAGCATCCTCTTTCGGATCATCCAAAAATTATGGCGAGAAATACTCTATGGATGGCAGCTGAATGTCACTTTCATGATCAACAATTAAAGGAGGTTCATACAAACATAAATTTTCCACATTCACAATGGAATACGTTTGCATATATGAAGGAAAATCAAGTTGAAAAGCATTATTTCCAACTTGTTTAAGAATATTGAATGGACCATAACGAATAGGCTTCAGCTTTTTACCTTCTCCTTGCATTCTTTCCTTACTAATATGCAGCCATACCTCATCTCCTTCTTGAAACTTATAGTCAACTATGTGTTTTTCATGCCTCTCCTTGTACTTGCCTTGAATTTTTTCAAGCTGTTCTTGAACCTGCTGATGTATTAGCTGAATTATTTAAATGAACATGCTAGCTTTGTCAATGTCACTATTCCCATCAATGGCAACATCCTTCTCAATAATGAAATCTAAAGGTGACTTTGGAAAATACCCAAAACAAGCTTCAAAAGGTGAAGTATTTGTAGAAGAGTGCTTGGCCCAGTTGTAAGCATGCTGAATGTAATGAAAATGCTCATCCCAAAGCTTGGGATGCTTGCTAAAATAACCTCTCAAGAGATGTAAAATGGTTCTATTCACTACCTCTGTTTTTCCATCTGTCTGTGGATGGAAAGAAATACTCTTCTTCAACTTGGTGTCCATCATCTTCCATAAATTGGACCAAAAATTCCCAACAAATCTGGAATCCTTGTCACTAAAAATAGAAGTAGGTAAGCCATAATGAACCCGTACATGTTGAAAATATAAATCAGCGGTCTGTTCAGCAGTTATAGATTTCTTACATGGCATAAGAATACACATCTTGTTGAATCTATCAACTACCACATAAAGATAATCATGTTTCTTTCTAGACAATGGTAAACCTCCAAAAAAATCCATAGAAACACTTTCCCATGGTCTAGAAGATACCGGAAATGGCGTATATAAACCAAGATTCCTATTACTAGGCTTTCTTGTAGCACATAATGAACAACCTCTAATGAAACATGAAACACTATCTACCATGTGAGGCCAATAACAATACCTCTGTAAATGTGCCACCGTTTTGCCTACCCTGAAATGTCGAGCAATAAGAGAAGAATGAGCTTCTCTCATGACACTTATTCTGTAATATTCCTAATTAGCCCAAGCTAATAGGAATATACTATTTTTTTTTCATTTCTTGTTGCAATATTAAATTGTAAAGGAGGATAAAATTAAACTCCTAAAACAACAAAATAAATCAATGCCCATGTGAACAAGGCTAAATCTGGGCTGCCTTAGTAAAAATCCTTATGTGTGAAAAGGGATTAAGTCATTTGATTGGGTCAACTGGACCAAATCAACAACGCTTTCTAGATACATTGAACCACTTAGATGCACATAGTAGTTTTAGCTGGAGGCTAATCATGTGAATGCAACTAAATCATTGAGATGGTTTAGGGTTTGGCAAGGATCCCATATTATTTAAGGAGGAGGAGGGCAACATGAGAAGGTTGTTGAAGATATTATTTCTAAATTATTTGTCTACTTAGACACTTCTCATTCTCTGGCTGTTTAGCTGAGAATAATGCTATTTAGCACTAGGGTGTTCCTGATCAGGAATCCCACCTCTTCCTTGAGAGGCCTCTTGGAGGAGTCTTGCATTTCTTGACCACTATTAGGCATTTGGCCAAGCTCTTCTTCCAAAAAAAATGCAGATGCTATTGAGGGTTTGGTTGTCTTTGTAAGCTACAACAAGTGGAGGCTAGATCTTTTCAGATCTAAGCCATTCTAGTGCCTCTTTTCACTAGGAAAGTCTTCTATCCCATTGGCAAGAGAGTATTGGATGAGGAGAGATCATTTTTAGATTTTAGCTTGAGGCCACATCATTCTATAGAGCCTACAACATAGTACATCTTCCAGAACTATGTTATTTGGAAGGAGAAAGTTTCAGGGTCTTTTGGCACTTCAATGAGGAGATATATCTAGTGTTGGGAATCTGCCCTTCACTGTGGTGATCCGTGGATTAAAGATCTAATACATGTTCCATTCAGATATGATTTGAATACTAATGCATTTACTTCAGAAATTCTGAATCATTATGCAGATCGACTGCATTAGATCTCAGATCTACCCCATGTACTACATTTTCTGCTGAAAACCCCAAGGGGATTTTGAAGAGGAGACTCCATAGTGTACAGATCTGATATAGATCTATATTTTTGTACATAGATCTACTCTATATATGAAGTGTAACTTACATCTCTTTTCAACTAATAAAATAATGCTGTCAAGCTTGTAGAGTCATATCATTTGGTTGTAGCCTCTCATTTTGGGCATTTCTTCATGTAAAGTTTCCTACTCTCTATTCTATGATGTATGGGCTTCAATATAATCTTGATATGCTGATATAAATGACATAATTGAGCCTAAATATTGGCCTCCTACATATATTTGGATGAACTGCATTATTTCTTGAGCAATTTTGTCACATAGTGCTGCAGTCCCTTCTCTGGGCAATTTTCTAGCTATAGTAGGTGTGGGAGATCTGTTTAACCCACCTAGAAATATTTGTTTCTGATCTCTTCTTGGATTTGGGTCTTATATTATTATATCTAAGGGATCCAAGGTATGATTTCATATTTTGTAGCAACCATTTCTGAAAAATGCCTTTTTTAGGCATGCATTGCTAATAGTCCCAATTTGGGGATATTACATAGTCTCTCCCCCTGTGGCATATAGAACTTGCCCATTTGAAACAGAAGATTATGCAAGTGATAATCATTCTCCTCAACATGATTCCCTTCACTCAAGTTAGCATACACATCCTTAAAATCAACATCTGATGCATACTGTTCTATGTAGCTCTCATGTACAATAGAATCATTCTTAAGTAAAGTAGTAGCACTAATAATAGGCCTTGAAAGAATATCAACAAATTTATTGAAAATACCTTTCTTGTACCTTATTACCAAGTGAAATTTTTGTAGGAAACCCATCCATATAAAATGTCGTGACTGCTGTAATTTACTTTGCGACTGCAAGTACTGTAAAGGCTGATGGTCGGTATGAACAAACATTTCTTTGCCCATCAAATAGTGTTTCTTATTTTTGATGCTTTGTAACAATTCATACAACTCCTTATCATATGTAGGATAATTCAAAATAGCACCATTAAATATCTCAGAATGAAATGTGATAGGCTTACCATGTTGTAAGAGAACTACACCCATGACATAATCACTAGCATCGGTCTGAATCTCGCATGGCTATCTCAGGTACAATAATGCAAGGAATGGAGCTGAAGTTATCTTCTCTTTCAAATAATTGAAAGCTTTATGTTGATTTCCTCCCCATTGGAAATCATGCTTCACACTTTTCACTGCATGCATAGGAGCTGCTATGGCAGAGAAGTTAGAAATAAACTTCCTGCAATACTGAGCTGCACCCAAAGAACTTCTTACCTCTGTATGGATTTGGAAGTAGGCCAATTCACAATGGCTTCTACCTTAGAAGGATCAATTCTAAAAGCACCTCCTCCTACTATGTGTCCCAAATAAACCAAATAAGTCTTTCCAAATTCACACATTGACATTTTAAGAAACAACTGATTTTTCTTCAAAACATCAAGTACTTTCTTAACATGCATGACATGCTCTTCTCTATTCTTGCTGAAAATTAAGATGTCATATAAGTAGACAATAACGAAATCATCAAGAAAAGGATGTAATACATAAACCATTACCCGCATGAAAGTTGCAGGTGCATTGCATAAACCAAATGGCATAACAAGCCACTCAAAGAGTCCCTGTTTGATTTTAAATGCTGTCTTCCAAATGTCACTTTATGCAATTCTAACTTGATGATAACCACTACGTAAGTCTAACTTAGTGAAATATTTAGCATCTTTTAGCTGATCTAAAAAATCATCTATCCTTGTGAGTGGGTAACGATTCTTTACGGTTATCTTGTTCAATGCCCTGAAGTCCACACACATATGCCAAGTTTCATCTTTCTTTGGAATCAACACTATCAGTGACCCACATGGCGAAGTGCTTGGTCTTATGAAACCTTTGTCCAACAAGTCCATAATTTGCCTCTTTATTTCATCATTCTCCATGATAGACATGCGGTACATGCCTGTGTTAGGAAGAGAACAATCTTGTTGCAACTGTATTTCATGTTGAATCTCCCATTTAGGAGGAAAACCTGTCGGTTCCTAAAACATCTCATGATGTGCATCAACTACATCATATAAATCTGATTTTAACTTGGAATCACAATTTTCAAACGAATCATGATTCACATCAACCTTAGGCTTAACCATAAGAAGTACAAAACTCTTACTAGAATTCACTAGCCTTTTTACATGTCCCACATTTACCATTTCTATATTTGTCTTCTTGTGATGTGCTCTGACAATAAACTCCTTGCCATATTTAAAAATATGATACTTATTTTCATGGCGATGGAAGATCGATTTCCTATCAAATAAGTAAGGACTTCCCATAACAATTCCTGATATATCAAGCGACACTACATCAAGTTCAATTGTTTCAATAAAGTGTGCAGTAATCGCAAAATGCAATATGCACTTTCTTGAGACTTGTAAGTTTGCATCCTTGCATATACATCCAAGTGGATATGGCTTTGGATGTGGAATGGTCTCAATTTTAAGCTGTTTGACCAAGTCTTCAAATATGAGATTTTCTTGTGACCCACTGTCAAATAGTGTGTCAATTTTTGTATGTTTTGAGACTACCCTCACATGGAACAATTCAATTCTTTCTTCCTCATTTGGAGCTTGTACATGACAGTTTGAAGTACTAGTGCTTGGCTTAGTTTTAGTTTCCTTTCCCTTCATACTCTTCAAACCCATGGCTGCAATTTTGGTTTCGTCACCTGAATCATCACCTAAGGCTTCTGGTGTAGTTGCAGTAGCTTCTGTTTTCTTCTTTCCTTTGTTTTTGTTAAAATGAGTTCTTTTTTTCAGGATGAAGTTCCCAACAGTTTTTCTCTTCATGGCCTTCTCTTGAATAGTGCTTACATATCACTTTCTCACCCTCCTGTTTGAAAGATGCATTATTTTTGCCTTTTCCCTTAGAGGTTATATCTTTGTTTTTCCCCTTAAAAGGCTTGTTTCTACCCTCATCAAAAGTGTTTTCCCTTCTAGCCTCTAAATGCGTAGCTTGTACACAAACTTCATGATGCAGGAAATATCCTTTTATTAATTAAAAGTATATGAGATAATTTGGTTAGTTAAGGATATAAAGGGATAAGATTCTAGATAATAGGATTTGTTGAGATATTTTAGTGATATTGAGATATTAAGGGGATTGAGCATTAAATTAGATCATTTTTAAAATTGTATAAATTCATCAAGCCTCAAAGGCATGAAGAAGAGATTGTGAGTGAGTGTGAGAAGTGAGCAAGGGTTCTCCTTGGAAGCCTTCGGGCAGTTTGTAGAGGGCCATCAATTTCGAATACCTGGCCAAGAAGAGAGTTGTAAGTAATTTTGTGTGTTTAAGATTATATATATTGGTTGATTGAGATTGTATATTTGTTTCTTGTTAATTTCTGAAACTGCAAGTTGAATAATGTGCACTTGTATTGGATGCGTTTATGAATTCAAACAAAACAATTGAATGAATTGTACTTTGTAAGCACTGGCAGATCAATTTGAATAATCGATGTGGATATTGTCAAAACTATAATGCAAAATTGTTTGAGCATAAGAGGGCGCTGAATCGAGCCTGAATCAAAGGTGTTAAAACTCTGCATAAAAGGAGTATTTTAATATATTTTGAATCTGCAGATTTGTGTGAAACTCCATAGGTAAAATTCTGTCAGGCTTGTGTAATTTTGAGTGTGTTCGATAGCAGTAATTGCTACTTGTCTAGTGCGTTGAAGCCACGGTGGAATGTTTAAAAGTTTGTTTACCAGAGTAATATTTTTCTGATTGAATGTTAATGCCAGTATTCACTGTGAATTTTAATTGATCTGAAATGGTGACATCCATAAAAGGGCGTAGAATTCGAATGCTGTTTGTTTTGAGCAGACAAATTCAATGGAATAGAATCACGCGGTGAGGTGGAGTGATAATTAAATACGTGGATCTCCTTATGGTAGTCGAATTGTGATAGCCAATGTTATATATGTTTGAATGTTTCATAAGTTGCAGGAGGGAATCGATTGAAGATTCCACATGGAATGGTTCAATTACTGAGATCCAAAATCTGAAGGCGCAGTCCAGAATGGGTTGGATGAATTGAAAACTTCGAGGAGTTTGTTGTTTTAACCAAATGTAATGTGTTCAAGCTTAGTGGTCAATACATGGAGCAGTAAGCCAGTTTGCAGAAGTAACGTAGAGTAAGCGCAACATTAATTAGTAATTGCATTGATACATTGGAAGGACCGGCATTATATAAGTTATACACCAGGAATCGATGGCGTGGTTGTTTAAATCGGTTTGTTTACCAATCGAATGAAGATTGAAATATATTGAATATACACCGCGTTGACTGACTGTATCCTCAATGTAAAGTCGAGCCTGCATGTTAGGGAGACTCTCAGTAACGCGCAAGGAAGTTGGCTTGTCAAGAATCGTTGGACGCAGGTTCTGAACAAGGTATGTGATGAAATTCTTTCATAAGAGGAGAAGAATTCGTTTTTACTCTGTCTTTTCAATGGAACAGTGAATCGATTAGTGATAGAGGCATCTTAGTGAAGGTTCAAAAGTCGTTATGTGAAATGCCAGAACTGAATGCGTTGGAATGAGAACAGTTGATATGAACTGAATGCGTTGGAATTGGTAAAAGGTAAATGTGTTAAGAACACAGAGCAGGAATGTTAAATTGCAGCGTTGGGAAAATGAGATGGTTGAAGCCGAGATTTTAGTGGGGAGCAAAGTTTGAAAGAAACGCACAATTCAATTATTATGTTGCGCAGAGCAAGAACATAATGGTTAATACGCTGGAAAGGAACAACTTTTGTGTGAAGATGTCACGAGAGCATAGTAAGAGCGCAGTACTACTGTGAGACAGGTTTGTTAATAAACCTGGTGGACTGATATATCAAGGTTTGTTTACTTTAAATCTTTGGCATTTGGTTATTTACAAAGGCTGAGTTTATGGAAAGAACAAATGGCTAGTTAACTAAGGTCTTTTATAAGATTGTTGAAAAGAAATTAATAAAAGTTGAATGAAGCATAGTTATTAGCCATAAATGGAAATTGAGAGGTATTTAAATTTGATTATGGATTGAGGGATTTTAAATCCTATGAGCTTCCGAAATTAGAAAAGTTTAGATTGCCAGATTTGAGTTTTATTGGGGAAATAGTTGAGATGCATTCTTATATGCATGGTTATTGAAGATCCTGGGTATTGCAGGTTAACCTTGCGTCACTTCATCTAGACTAGTAGGATTGAACATAAGGATAGTATGGTCAAGGCAGCTGTGCAAACCACCTATATATTTCAGCAAAGTATCTTGAATTTGTAAGTCTACCCCTAATAAGAGTGCTCTTCTCCTAAATTCTTGGGTATATTCTTGTACATTTTGTCCCTTAAGTTGTCTAAAGTTTTGCCAGTTCATGATAGCCTTTTGTAAATGAGCTAATGGATAAAATTGATTTTTAATTGCAGTAATAAATTCAGCCCATGATAAAGTGATCTTACCATGTTTTTTAATTTCATCCTTGGTCTTGGCTTCCCACCATACCAATGCTGCTCCATCCATTCTCAAAGAGGCTAACTGTATCTTGGTGTTGTCATCATGAAGGTTCTGTATCCTCAAGTAAACTTCCAAATGTATTATCCAATTGCCAATTTTCTCTACATTGACCTCACCATTAAACATAGGAAACTCAAATTTAACATCAATCTTTAAAAATGGACTTTTACCAGTGGTTTTAGGCTTGTGAGATTGATTCACCAAAGTAGAGGATGACGATGTAGAGGAAGAGGATGAAGATGGGGATGGTGGATCACCATTACCTCCATGCCCTTTATTTGAATTGTCATCACTTTTATTTCCTCCCGAAGAACCCTCTCCTTCTTTATGATGTTTAGATCCTTCTCCTACAAGCCTATCATTCCTTTCTTGGTAGAGTATCCTCACCATCTCCGTCATGTCCAAGAAAGCCTTTCGGAACATCCGTTCTTATTCTTTGGGATCAATGTCTTTAGGAAATTATCCTTCTCTTAAATACATGCTTGAGGCTTCTTCAATGGCTCTTGGATGTGGCTCTTTGGCCCTTCTTGGTTGAGGATTAATTTATGCTCTAACCAAGTGTCCTTCCCCTCTCTTGAGTTTAAGCCTAGTAAGCATCAAAACTTGCAAAAAATCAACTATATCTTTGCATAAGAACAAATGCAGAGTAAAAATATAGCTCTGATACCATATGATCTTAAAATGAAACTATTTTTAAATGCTATGCAAAGTATCCATTTCCATTTAATTTAGTGTGCAAAGTGTTCCCCATGTCTTGCAGATTAAAGAAAGTAGTTTTGGTAATGTTTCTGAGTTTTATGTGTGAGGATTTGTTATTTAAATTTAATGTTTAATATATCATAGCAGAAATACATAGCAATAAAAATTCACCATAGAATAACACAACAAACTGATGAGGTAGTTCACCCCTCCTGGGCTACATCTTCCGGTCCAAGGCTCCCCAATGGCATGTCCTTACTCTATTAATTTTCTCAAAATGGTTAAAAAGTGAAAAATATTCCTAAATAGGAAAAAAAAAGTTGTGAATTTGACTTCAAAAGATAGAAATAAGCTAAAAATGGCTTTTGTTTCACCTTAAACAGTTAAGTACAACCCAATACAGCTCCATCTCCCTGATGGCCCTGATGGCTCTTTCCTTTTCCCTGCAGAAAACATGGCTGAATAACACCTCTATTCGCTCTGAAATCTATTCCAAACTCTCCATAATGCTCAAGAAAGCCAAAATTGACTAAAATTTCATCTTGTTTGGTCGAAAATTGAGAAAGTTATGACCCAAACAAGTTTTTGCCCAGTGGCACTAGAAAATCTCCTCCAAAACTGGAGGAACTCTAGTTATACTCTCCAAAATAGGCGGCCAGAAAGAAATGGTGGAACCGCGTGGTATTTTAGGGATAAAATTAAAGTCAACTTTCAGTTGTGGTCGCGTTCACATGCAGAATCTTTTGTGAAAACTGTTTGTTGGGCGGATAAGGGTTAAGACCGTGCCCTTGGTCATGAAATAAGGTCACATGGGATGGGCGCTTAGTGCTGGGGCTAGCCCCTTCCAATCTCCACCATAACAAAATGTGCTTAGCCTGTGGTTTTTGAGCTCTAGGCGCATGGATTTGGAGCTTAGCCCTGAGGGCTAATCCATAACTCCTTTGCCCGTTCAAACTTTAAATGACCTGATTGTTGGTGAAATCTGCCCGACTCACCCGTCATTCAAACCTGTTGCCTATACTGTGCCGGTCGGGTCGACCCTGCCCGAGGAGTCGGGTCGAGGGTTTGACCCTCATGCCTTTCACCAAATTTTTAACTGACCTTTCAACCAACGGACTGGGACGTGGCACCCACTGATAGGCCAATAAAAACCTTATAAAAATAAATTTTTTCCATATAATATTTTTTTGAAAATGACAAAATCATTTGGTCAAAATGTCCTATTTTGGAGGTCACTGGACGAATTAAAACCTCAGTAACTTTCACATACGACATCGGATTTTAGTCCCATTCATAGTGCCAGAATCGCAGCGACGAGACCTTTCCTGTCGTTCAGACTGCAACCATTTCTGAGCATTTCCATTTTTGAGCATTTTTTTCACTTGGACATGATCTCCTGATAAAAAATCTAACTATATCAAGTGGATATTTTTAGGTTAGATGAAATATGAAATGACAGCAAGGTCTAAAATAAGTAAAACTAAAGGGACATTAAGAATCCTTTAACTATACTTCAACAAGAAAAGCCTTTAAGATAACTGTTTAAGAGAAACTAAAGAGCAGGACACCCCTGAATTCTTTAGTTATTACTTTCAGACAAAGAAAACATTCAATATAATAGTTCAGTGAAATTAAAGAGAAGGACACCCCAAAATACTTTAACTAAACTTCAAAGAAGGCCTTTAAGATAACAATTTTAAGAGAAACCAAAGAGTAGGACACCCCTGAATTCTTTGACTAAACTCTACTAAGTTAACCTCAAGGCAACAAGCTAAGTGGAACTAAAGAGCAGGACACCCCTGAAATCTATAATTAGACCTTGCAAAAGAAAACATTTAGATAATAGAAACAGACAAAGTTAAGGTGCCCAAGAAACATATCTCTATCTAAAATTTCTGTTCTATTATCAGAGAAATTGATGTACAATACGGAAAAAAAGGGAGAAACAATGAAAAATATGGATAACATCACCATTAACATAGCTCAAGAATCCTATGAACGTGCTTGTATTACTGATGTCCAAAAAAATTACAATTCTCTAGTGCAACAATCTTTGCAACTAAGAGTTTGATCAAAATCCAGTCTAGCAATCAACCAACTAACCAACAATAACAATGAACAATACATGCAATATTTATCTGCAGATGAGGAGGTTTCCCTAATCTAGGGTGACAAATTTATATTTACTACAGCGTAAAAGTTTTTTGACAATTGAGACCATGCAAGGCCCAATTCCAAAATATCTCTGACTGACTCACTGTACAAATAACTTCCTAATTTACTGCTGAGCTAACTTTTAGATATTTTTGACTATTTGGCTTTAACTTTAACTTTTACAATAACTTCTGAGTTTCTTAAAAATATCTCTGACTGAAACATTAATTGAGGTAGCTTATTAAACAAAAAATTGGGCTGTAGGTGGTTAATATGATTTGGAATAAGTAAATGTTGATCTGACCTTGTCACTCAGATCCGTCTTCTTCGTTGATTTGCTTTTGATTTGTAATTTAACCTCTAATTTGTGTTTTAAACTCTAATTTTGTCTTCATCTGTATCTTTTACCCTTTAATCCTTTATTTCCTTTGCTGTGTCTTTAACTCTGTCTTTTACCTTTAACCTTTGATTAAACCTTTAATCGATTTTACCTTTTACTGTCCTTTGACTGTGTTTTTCATTTACCTTTTATCTCTGCGTAGCCACCGTATAACGCCTTCATTTTCTTTACCCCATCCTTTGATGAAAACATGCTGCCTTTGGAGTGATTGAATGATCATCAATGGTCATGTTCCATTGCTAATTTCAGATTAATATTGTGCTCCTAATATATTAATTGAATAAGGATCCTTGATCATCACCCAAAGAACCCTGATTCAATAATCCTTGGATTTAGGAATGCAAAGTATGCATTTTCCGCCACGTACGTCACCTACAAAAATAATTTATTAATAAAAATTGTGCTGTGGATAGAGTCTGGGTAATGGAGGCTTTTGGTCTTTGTGCTTAACTGTGGCTTTTCGGGTCCTTTAAAGATGTCACAGGGGTTACATGGAGGCTCAGGGGCTTATTGCAGTGACACGGGTCTTCGAAATATGTTTGAACGGGGGTCAATGGTTTCGTGGTAGGCGGGTTGTGGTTTTTGCATAGGGGAAGAGTGGTGAGGTGGTATTTTTCGTAAGGGTGCGATAAACTGTGAGGGCGATGAGTGGAGGAAATGTGGGGTACGAATACCACATATTTCGCAAGCCCTAAAATGTTTAAACATCGGGCTTTTGGTTTTGCGAAAATGTGTGTGGGCCATAGGATCTGGGGGATTGGATTAGACGGTGGTCGGGTGAGCGGGGGTCACGAGTTAGTTAGGACAGTGGGGTTGGGTTTTTTGAATGTGATGATGGGTTTAAATATAACGTGGGACCTAGGATATATTTAAGCGGAGGTGCTTAAATACAAAGGTGGGGGCCAAGTCATATGAGAGTGGGGGGTTTATAATAAGGCAGAGCCTGGGGTAAGTATTAAAACGGGGGAATCAATCTTGTAACGGGGGTTTTAAACATAAAGGGGTCAGGTAAAACAAACCAGGTCTATTTTTTAGAGTGGGTCTCAAGTTTAAAATTTATTTTCAAAACAATATAAAAAAAAGGGTTTTTACATTGTTTTGAAGAGAAAGAGGGGAATGAGTGAAAGGGAGGGGTTTAAATGGGGTTTTTAGCAATGGGAGTGGGGTTTTGGGCAGGGAAAGAGGTAAGAATGAGAGATTTAGAGTCAAACATGGAATTTTAGAGTAAGAGAGTGATATGAATAGGTAAAGTGAGAGATAATGGATACGTTAAATGAAGATAATGAAGGCAGTGAGATTTCTGAAAATAAATTATAGTTAGGGAATGTTATTTTTCAGCTGACAGTAGCAAATCCATAGTCATTTAGTCATACTGTAGAATACATGAGACTAACACCAACATCACTGAATATATGAATGAGATCTGGCCATCCATCCAGATAATTTTTGAGCAGAAGGATTTGATCGAAAAAGATAACAAGGCCATTTCAAATATCACTAAAGATCTAGGAGACATGCTTGATACAGCTAATAATATCATGAAGTTTTTGAATGCCAAAAACAGATATGAGCTGGAATATCTAGTAGTGCATGACATAACTGAAACAATTCTAGAGGTGAAGAAAGTCCTTACACTAAGGAATTTGGTGCAGTAGCTTGAAGAGAAGTGTAACGGATTAGAAATTGGAGTTAGTAGATTCTTCAACAGGATCGATCCATTAACCAAAACAGGTTTTCCTTCTCTATTTTTCATAAATGACAGGCTAATAGCCAAAGATGATTATGTGAAGAAGCTTAAGGAAATTTCAAAAGATACAATCAAGCATTAAAACATAAAAAATACCAGGACATGATAGGCTTTCCTAGATGTTATAAGCAATGATATCTTCATTCAACATGAGATTAAACACATTTGAGTGGTTAAACCCACATTTTATCGATACACCGAGGTGGATGAAATTTATCGAAAATGAAATAAAATATTGATTCCTAATGAAGATAGGTGGGAAAAGTTGTGCGAATACCAGGATGACTGAGAAGCAGCTATAGCCAGCTCAACGACCATATTAATAGTAGTTTGATCGTGTGAGAAACATATTAAGAACGTGCAACAACCACTCCTTAGAAAAAATTTCCAGATGTCAACAAATATTCAACGACTCCACCTTTTGGAGCATGTTTTTTTTAAACACAGTTATGTTGTAATTAATAAGGAGATATCCAATTTTGATAGGGCATCCTTTAGAAATTTATTTTAAATACTTATGCATTTGAAGTATTTAGGGGTTGGACTTGGATTGTTGTAATTTCTCTATTGAGCATTGTAAATTTTGAGCTGCTGATATATCAATAAATAAGACCATTCATAGGATACTTGAGCTATAGTTTAATGGTGATGTTTTTCCTTTTGTGATTATTAGTTTCCACTGTGTTTTCCTTACTATGTTTCAAATTTAATTCTAATTGTAAAACTAAAAGTGAAGAAGTAGGATTTGTTATTTTAACACCTTACTTTTGGCTATGTTTGCAATATTAATGTTTTCTTCTGAAGTATGATTTAAAAATTCTTAATAATAAGCTTTTCAATCACTACTGAACTCACTATTGCTTCATTTCACAATTCACCTAGAATCTAAGACCCAGTGATTGTAACTAGCTTGCCCTGTGATTTCTCTTCAAAAAATTGATACAACATCTAACTTTAAATCGACTAAATAGACCAACGGAAATTAATTAATTTAAAATATCACCTGACCAACCAACCAACTAATCAAACAAACAAATAATTCAACAATTATCATAACTAGCCTAATATCAGCCAGTAAAACAAAGTCAAATTATATAGAGAGAGCCCTCTCTAAAGCTAGCAGGGCTAGATCCCAACTTTGAAGTAGTTTGGTGTTGTCCTATATAATTACTCTTGCCAATCTTAAAATACAGAATGATAAGATAGTGGTGACCATACTGGGGAGACGATTGAATTAAAAATTATCATTACTCTCTAAATTCTGAAACCCCTCTCTCTAAAAATAGTGTATGATAGAAAATTTTCAAGTAAGATTGGTTTTCTTTCATTTTTTGTAAATACTTAGATTGTGTGCGACTTAGGTTTTAGTTCTGTCTCCCAAAAGAGCCTACACTAGATCTCATCCAGACCCAAATCCTACTCGAATAGTTGATAATCCTAAAATAATCTTAAGGAAAACCAGAAAATCAGAAATTCCAGAGAGAAACACCTCTCTTTCTAGGGAAAATTCTCTCCCTGAAAAGTTTGACAATACACAAGATATTGAATTTGATTTAAATCTAAAAAAAAGTTTATTCATGACTAAATCTGAGAATTGGGTAGATAAGACAATACTTGATCCAAAAATTTTACCGCAAATTCCAGCAAAGGAAGTTTCTTCATAGACTCGATTTGACCTTCAACTCTTACATGATTTTGATGATCTTCATAAATTTTTAACAATATTTACTTCATTAGTTGAAAATTCTTATCTTCAAAAATCAGTTGAATCATCTTCTTTAAACCTAGCAGCTTCCTAAATAGCTTCCTAGTCTGCACAACCTCAATCATCTAGTCCTACTGTTTTGGTTACTTTCACAACTCCTCATATATTTCCTCATAGCGTTACAAAAACCCCACCAAATTTATCTCTTTCCATTGCCCACCCTACTTTACCTACTACTCAACCTCTCCCAATTATCATTAATCCCCCTATAATTCCTCCTCTACCAATCATGGCAACACAGTATGCCCCATTGGTGCTTCCTGTACCTTTGGAAAATATGCCACAGGATTATCAGTAAAAAATTCCACAATTTGATGGGACTGGTCCTGTAACAACCCAACAACATATTGAAAATATGAATGCTTGTTTTGACCTTCAAGAAGTAGATGATGAGATTGTAAATTTAAGGATGTTTTCTCAAATTTTAAGTGGAGAAGTCAGGAAATGGTTTAAAGGTTTTCTTGTCAACAACATTAATGATCTTCACGTGTTTCATCAGACATTCCTTAATAGGTGGGAAGTTAAGAAGAAACCTCTCCAAATTTTATCTGAATATGAAAGAATTAGGAGAGCTCCAACTGAAAGTGTTCAGGATTAATGCACTAAGTTCAATATCTTATAAATCCAATTCCTGCTCACATTAAGCCGCCACAAGGTTTAGCCTTAGTAAATTTCCTAGATGGTTTTGAGCCAGAAATGTCATACCAACTCAGAGAAAGAAATACAATAACCTTAGAAGAAATGCAGAGGGATGCAGTAAGTGTAGAAGCCAATTTGTTAGCTAAGAGAGCTAGGATGAGGAATGATATATGAATTACCATATGAGACGAAGTGAAAACTTCCTCAGCTGATGCTAAAATTGATGCCTTTACAAGAACCGTAAGAGGAATGATGGAGAGGATTAGCCTAAATGAGAGGAATGCTCCTATAGATCGTTTGACAAGATGAATGACTGTTTTGAACTTAAATAAGTAGATGATGAGACTGTTAAGTTAAGGATGTTTGCTCAAAGTTTAAGTGGAGAAGTCAGGAAATATTTTAAAGGTTTTTGCAACAACATTAATGATCTTCCTACATTTCATCAGACATTCCTTAATAGGTGGGAAGTTAAGAAGAACCCTCTCCAAATTTTATCTGAATATGAAAGCACTAGGAGAGCTCCAGCTGAAAGTGTTTAGGATTATTGCACCAGGTTCAATAGCTTATATAATGCAATTCTTGCTCACATTAAACCACCACAAGGTTTAGCCTTAGTCAAATTCCTAGATGGTTTTCAACCAGAAATGTCATACCAACTCAGAGAAATAAATTCAACAACCTTAGAAGAAATGCAGAGGCATGCAATAAGTGTAGAAGCCAATTTTTTAGCTAAGAGAGCTAGGATGAGGAATGAGAGAAGAGTTACCATAAGAGATGAAGCCACAAATTCCTCAGCTGATACTAAAATTGATGCCTTGACAAGAACTGTAGAAAGAATGATGGAGAGGATTAGCCTAAATGAGAGTATTGCTCCTAGAGAAAATCAACCTGCACATCAAAACCATAATCAAAATCCTAGAAGAAATCCTCCTCAAATAAGACAAATAGATCAGAGAGGCCCTGATCAACTAATTAGCCCTCCATTTCAGGATAATTATGCCGACGATGGGAAAATAGTTGAAGATGTATAAGACAATAAAATAAATAAGTTAATGGGTGTAAATGAAGATGACACTATTTTTCTAACTTGGGAAGAACATAAATCATTCATGTTGACCCAAAATGAGCTTGAAGCTAAAGATTATGATGAGTACAAACAAGGATTTGAAAATTCCATCATGGAAGTTCATAGATAGTACAGTCTTAGGAGAAAGAAAAATTTAGCAACCTCCAGTAAAAATAAAATTGAAAATTCTATCAAAAAGGTCTCTAAACCTTATCCTAAGAAAAATACAGAAGATCCCAAGAAAGGTTTAGATAATTAAGGAAACAAGACCAGAGAAAGCCCTGCTAAAAGAAAAATTGATATTTCTTCTAAAACCACACAAGCTCACATCCCTACCACTAGTATGTAATATCCCAAAAGGGAGAATGTAGTAATACTGAAACAAAATATAAGAATTGCAGCAAAGTAAACAATAAATCTATATACACATCAGAATGCACAGAAATAGCTCAACCATTTTATTTTGTTGGATGTGAAAAAGCAAGTACAACAATGCTCGAAATATGAGACACTCAAGCCACAAGGGTGACCTAGAGTGACCTTGCAATGATTTCCCAAGAGGGACTGCGTAACTGATGATCTGCTAGAAGGTAAACTATGATGTCCATGCTACAACTGTAGGGACTGTAACTGCCTGAAAGACAGAAAGTCAGATCTAGGCAGAATGGGAGCTACGAAGATGCTGAAATTGTAGATCTAGGCTCAATGATGGATTCCCAAGGTAACCCAGAAAGGGTTTCTTAGATATGTAGGTCTAAGAAAACCACTCTCTTAAGGCTTCACATATATGTTGTTGGGAATGCAAATCTAAAGATAGATATGATGATATGATGCCTACAATGATGCATAATCAGATCTATGAAAGAAGGGTTAACCCTTTCACTAGATCCTTGGGCTAAAAGCTCAAGATGTAGCTCCTCTATTAGAATAGGGTCTCCTACACGAGCTACGAATATGGTCCAATTTGGTATATCGTTGATTATATTTAGTCTAACACAGGGGTTTTGGGGTGGGTCAAAATCCCGCATGCATTGTAAGTGGGTCAAGGGTAGACCATGAGTCCACAAACCATGGTTTGTGGACCATTGGATGCGTAGGCTAAAATAGTATAAGTAGTTGAACCTTTTTGAGTTGTAGAAAAGAGGGAGATTAAGATTGGTGCGAATTGTGAATTAGTAGATATGTTCTGGGTTTTTGGAAAAGGACTCCTGCTGGCTATGTGTGGACCCTGCTGCTGTGTGCACAGGTCGGGTTTGGGGTATTGTAAAAGGATCTGGAGGATTATTGAATGCGGAATGTAGAAATTATATATAATATGCATGTATATATCCAGACTCTCTTGATCTCACAATATTTATCTTCTTGCAAAATACATAATCCTTCCGCTATAATTCTTGTGGAATTTTAATCAACAATTGCAAAACACATGAAGCAATAAAAACACACATAACACTGTTGTTTAACGGGAAAGCCTGAAGCTGAAAACCCCAACTATATATTATATATCATGAAGATCATATGACAATCTTAGACAAGCATACAAAGCTTATCACAAGCTCTCAGTACAATACAATCATCATGCACTAATCAGGAACAATCTTGCAAATCCATGCATTGATCTTGCCCTCCTGCTAGCCTTCCTCCACTACACAATCCAAGCTGATTACAAAGACCAATTTGATGTAATACCACTCTCATTGACTATGTTATTATCATTGGCAACTCCAATGTATATGTAGATGCAATTCATGCATCACTAATAGTCACAACAGATATTCCATCTTGCCCTTTCACCTATCTCTCCATTGGGTCTCCACTGAAACTATCCATGCACTGTAGTTAACTGATGTATTATTGAGTTGATTAATGAGTTATTATTTAGTGAATTAATTAACTAATTAATTCGCTCCACTCTCACTAGTGTATCAATCAGTTAGACTAGATACAACTAGCTCAACTGTGTCTAACTGAGTTAAACTGAACACAACTCCACCAACTACTTCTACAACTCCACCAAACTATGTCACATGAGTTCTAACTGAAGTCCTCCATGCAATAGCTCTAGTAAACCCTTAGGAATAGCATAATTCATTCTGTCATCTCCCGTGCCACATCTGTGCACTTAACTGAAGTGCTCTAAGAGAATAAGATAATGTTTAGTGTCCAAATATTATTAAGAGCTAATAATATTCGACATATCTATTTTTAGACTGGAAATCTAAAAATATATTCTGCCCAATATGTCTAAAAATAGAAATCCATCTATTTTTCCAACTTGACCAACCATCCACAAATAGCATACTGCAACTCATAAGTATAGTGACATGTCTAAAAATAGACATAGTCTAAAAATAGACTTTGCGACAAAAATCACCTGTGTGGGCCCCACCTAGTTTAGGTGATCACTTTCCAACTAGGGTCAGGAATGATGTTTCAGGATGCCTCCTTCACTGTTTCTTGTTGAAATCTTCAACACTCCCTCTCAACAAGAAAGGACTATCTTTGGATGTGACATGCAACTCCATGCATTTGCCCTGCAACCTTTCCAAGTGCGATGCAACTCCATGCATCTGCTCTGCAACTATTCCGAAACTGAATAGGATCCAAAAAACTCAATCAATATGATGCCTCTGTCATCAAAGTCTTCAAATTTTTCTTAGCTACTACACATGTCTTCAGGAACCACTACACTATTGAACTCTGCACCCATGCACTCTACACTTGCTGTCAACTCTGAACCGCGCTCCAGTATTCGACACTGTCACTTTGATCTGCATGCATCAATCCAACTAATCATGCTACTTCTTATCTGTGGGCACCTTGTAGCCAGGTTCAATTCATGAGATCCACACCATCTTGATGAATCCTGCCCAGAAATATCCTCTTGGGATTACTCATGCATGTCGCCCCACCTCTCACCCGGTGGTATAGCTGCATGCACTCCCTCTGCCCATTTGGCACAAAATTTCTCTGCATGAGTGGTTACTCCCACTCCATGATCCTCATCTTGTGGTTGCTCCACATCCTGAGGTTCACTTTTACCTGCATGCAAATCCTGCTCCCTCTCAAGCTTCAATTTCATGGCTTTCTCACACTTTCCAACAGTAGGAAGCTCCGTAGAAATCCCATGATCTACTTCAAATCTATAAAGATTCTTCTGCATCTCAGTTGTGGCTGCTCCACAACCTTCTGAGACTGCTTCTCACGCTGCATGTTGAGAGGTTCCCTCTCAACCACCAAGTCACTAACCTTTGATTTTCTCCTCAAAGATTTTCATGCATCTTGTACCTCAGTGCATGTAGATTCTTGGCTCGCACACATTGCAATTGTCCCACTGTCGCAAAATTTTCTAACAAAAAGAGTTGATTTTAAATCGATGATATCTCCCTCATCCGAGCTCCGATTCAACTGATTTTTTTTTTCAATTTGGGTATTTTTTCGCAAGGAATAAAAATATGCTATTTTTTTCTGAAAATATTACACCAAATTTTTCAGATATTATTTGCAAACTCGCGCACCCAAAAATTCCTGCTCTCATTCCATGTAGAAAATCTATAACACAGCTCTGATACCATGTAGAAATTATATACAATATGCATGTATATATCCGGAATCTCTTGATCTCACAATATTTATCTTCTTGCAAAATACAAAACCCTTCCACTATAATTCTTACGGAATTTTAATCAACAATTGCAAAACACATGAAGCAATAAAAACACACATAACACAGTTGTTTAATGGGAAAGCCTGAAGTTGAAAAATAAAACTATATATTATGTATCATGGAGATCATATGAAAATCTCATACAAGCATACAAAGCTTATCACAAGCTCTCAGTATAGTATAATCATCATACACTAATCAGGAACAATCTTGCAAATCCATGCACCGATCTTGCCCTCTTGCTAGCTTGCCTCCACTGTGCAATCCAAGCTGATTACAAAGACCAATTCGATGTAATCCCACTCTCATTGACTGTGTTATTATCATTGGAAACTCCAATGTATATGTATATGCAATTCATGCATCACTAATAGTCACAACAGATAGTCCATCTTTCCCTTTCACCTATCTCTCCACTGGGTCTCCATTGAAACTGTCCATGCACTATAGTTAACTGATGTATTCTTCAGTTGATTAATGAGTTATTATTTAGTGAATTAATTAAATAATTAATTCACTCCACTCTCACTAGTGTATCAATTAGTTAGACTAGATACAACTAGCTCAACTGTGTCTAACTGAGTTAAACTGAACACAACTCCACCAACTACTTCTACAACTCCACCAAACTCTGTCACATGATTTCTAATTGAAGTCCTCCATGCAATAGCTCCAGTAAACCCTTAGGAATAGCGTAATTCCTTTTGTCAGCTCCTGTGCCACATCTGTGCACTTAACTGAAGTGCTCCAAGAGAATAAGATAATGTTTAGAGTCCAAATATTATTAAGAGCTAATAATATTTGACATATCTTTTTTTAGACTGGCAATCTAAAAATAGATTCTTCCCAATATATATAAAAATAGAAATCCATCTATTTTTCCAACTTGACCAACCATCCACAAATAGCATACTACAACTCATAGAATATGATCGACATGTCTAAAAATAGACTTTGCGACAAAAATCACCTGTGTGGGCCCCACCTAGTTTAGGTGATCACTTTCCAACTAGGATCAGGAATGATGTTTCAGGATGCCTCCTTCACTGTTTCTTGTTGCAATATTCAACACGGAAGGCTGTTGAAATCTATGAATCTATTGAATCTGTGATATCTGATTATGTATGCTCTGTGTTATTAATTTAAGCTGTGAAAGTCCTTATGTTATTTGTTTATATCACGATCTAGATTTATATGCATGATTCTATATTGAGCTCCGCAAGTAACTGTGCTAAGTACTTATGCTACGTTAACAATTGATATAAATTTGTTTATTGAACGTTATGCAAGAATAGCTGTGATAGTTTCTTCGTTACCCTATATCTATTAGTCATTGCATGGTATTGCACACGTGAATGCGAAGGAACTGATAGATATAGGTTATGTAGTATGTGATCTGATATTTGTGGAGTCGAACGCAACTCTGCCTGACTTACCTGCCCTCTTCCAGGGCATGGAAACCTGGTTCTAGCACCCACCCATACTACTTCGGGTGAGACTTTTTCCTGCACAGGAAGGTCACTGCCAAAAGGGCTAGTAGTATAGGGGTTTTTTGGCAAACCGTAACCTCCGAACCTGGGTCAGGACCCCTCGAGCCAACAAATGGTTCTGTTTCCGGGACCGGGAGCATTTTGAGAGAGGGATCGAGTAATGCCAAGGCTGTACTAGAAACATGAAAGAAAATAAATTGATGAATGGTTCGAATGGAAAGTTCAGGAATTCACAGTTAAAGAAAACTGCAGTAAAAGGTTGACCACCGAAAAGTGGAAAATAAGTATATTTTCACAAAGATCTACGAGATCTTTTTCGTAACCATTGCAATCGAGCTTCAGGAGTGGCTCGCAAGGTTGGTCGAGTTTTAGATGTGTTGGAAGGATGAGCAGGTTACACAGTGGACCCCAGAATTAATCCAGCAGTTAGAGAAGGCTGATAACACCATCGCTTGCACCATAGACCACTAGGTGGACAACATACTAGGATGATTCGTGACGGAATTTTCCATCGATCAATTCATCTCCTACTTCGAAGCAGAGCGGAGATTCTTCAAAGGATTTAGGGGTAAGTTTCTAAATACCTTACCATTACTGATTAAGGTATTACTGTGTGAAAAAATTATTTTTTGTAGCCACACTAAGTGAATGACCACTGATCCGGATGGAAGTACGACGCGAATCGGAAAATACTATCAGACCAACCTAGAAGGAGGTAGATCTATCTACAGCCTGGTAAGAGAAGAAAATACGTAGAGTCCTCCAGCCACACCAATTTTGAACCAGCGTAGGGGTAAGAACTCACCTACACCTCCACCACCAGAAGATGACATGGCCGCACACATGAAATTGCCTACCTTTAAGGTTGTGGGAGATGAAGACATGGAGCAGTTCTAGTTTGTCGCAGAGTCAGTATGGACTTTGCAAAATGTATCTAGTGACGTGGTGAAGAGGGCACAACTATCCCTTGCCTTTGAAGGAAGAGCTTTGGATTGGTACATGGGATACATCAGAAAACATGAAAACTCAACCATCGAAGAGGTCAAGAACACCTTAAAACAACAATTCAAGAAGCCTAAGTCATATTCTCAAATAGTGGTTGATCTAAAGGATTTCAGGCAAGGACCTTCTGAATCTATATGGGAGGCCGATCAATGGCTGAAGAAGGTGATCACGGAAGGAGGATTTTAGTACAACGACAGACAACACACAGAGTGGTTCATTTATGCTACTGCCTCACCTGCATGTACCTATGGGCCACCAAAATTTCGAATCACAGGAAAAAGCCCTGGAGGTCACTATGAAGTTAGAAGCTATGCTCAGAGAAGATTCCCAGCTAGGCATCCAGCAGATCCAAGGACAACTGGGGGCGATGCACATGGAGATCTAGAACCTGTGAAAGGATCAAGGTGCAGAGGCTAGCCTGGAGAGATGGTTCATACATTGTAGGACGAATGGTCACACCAAGGATAACTACCCGCTATTAATAGAATACATGCAGGTTGGGGGACCTAGTCCGCTGCACCCTAGGGAAGTGGCAGGACCAAGTGAGTCGGCACTATGGTGTGATTATTGCTGCATTACAGGGATGCGTGACATGAACCACTGTCCCTGCCTTGCTACATACGTCTCAGAAGTAAAAAATCAATGGTGCAGGTTCTGCAGGTCGGTAGGACATGATGAACAAAACTTCCAAATGTATGATTTGATGATTAATCAGGGGAATCTCTATAGGATGCAGTCCGACCCATCTTCACCCAGATCGCTCTCAAGCGTAGGGGGCTCCCTAGCAAGGGGCAGGGGCGACAGAAGAGGTGGAAGCGCAGGTTGGGGACGAGGGAAAATAATCTGTTATAAATGTGGAGAAGTAGGGAACTTTGACAAATATTGTCCAAACCCCACAAGACATACCTCCTGGTATTGCAGGCAGCTAGACCATGTGATTGAAGACTATCCAGTCTTGATAGCGAAAATGCAGGAAAATAAACCGACACCTATGCAGAATGTGCAGAGGGTTAAAGCCAAACTACGAGACAAAGATCCAAGAGTGAATTTTGCAACATGCAATGGGATGGACATCAGAGCGCCTAGGGAGAGAACTGCAATTGAGCCTCTGATATGACCAATAGCTAGCAAACATGAAGGTTTGGATCTAAAAAAGGAGAAAGAAACATTCTTCGCAAGTCACAAAGACTTTGCTGAGGCAGAGGCATCTACTTCACAGTGGCTTAAGGACATCAAGGAAGATGAGGAGGTCAAACCCTTTTTACAGGCATATATGAAGCTACTACGCAACCAAAAGGCTGTGGAAAATCTTCAGGCATTAATAGATAGCTGCGCAACACGACCTGTCCTCCCTCTGGAAGTCAAGGACGTACACAAACTCTATAGGTATGATAAACACACTGGTAGGGAGATGCGGTTGACTGCGCAGATTGGTGATTATGAGATGGATCAGGTTATTTTGGACCTAGGGTTAGATGCGAATGTATTACCTAAAAAGACTTGGAAACATATGGGGAAACCTAAGTTGGAATGGTCCACTATCCAGCTGCGCATCTCCAATCAACAAAAGATAATACCCTTGGGGAGACTATCAAAGAACATGGTAGACATCGCAGGGGTTAGGGTCCGAGCTGATTTTGTAGTCGTTCAAATCATAGAAGATGCGGACCCCTACCTTGCGCTCCTAAGCTTGGATTGGGCCATTGATATGGGAGGCATCATTAACCTAAAGAAGTGAAGTATGGTATTCTAGAATAATGGTACAAGGGTAATAGTCCCTTTAGATCTAGCGGAAGGCAAGCATACACAGAACCAGTGCACGACGAAGAGGATGTGGATCAGATCTATAAGTTGATTAGATGAGATGAGGACTGGATTAACCGTGTGATAGTGGAGGGGGTACTTTGCTGGGAAAAGGACAATGAATGTTTCTCCGACTCTGATGGGGAGATGGAGAATTGGAAAAACCATTTACATGATGTCTTTGTGCTAAGATTTCTTCGGATCACGAAGAACTTCCGTTGCATCTCCTCAGAGGTAAGAGATCTACCTTATTTCGATGGTTCTGGTAATGTTAGGGAATTTCTATAGGCATTTGAAGCCGAGGTTCCCAAGGAACGAAGGTTATGGGCCCTTAACCTAGCAATGCTTGTGACCCCGTCACGATGGTGGGAGACATGTAAGGAAGCGTTCCCGGCATGGGAGGATTGTCGGGGAAAGATGCTTTTGTGATTTGAGAGCCCAGCAGAGGTACAAGTCAAGCTATTCCTTTGCCTAGGGGATCCGCGTGAACATGTGGTTGCTTGGATGGAGGCGTGGGATGACCAAACTACAAGAGAGTGGGTTCACTTATTCATTCACGCGTTGGGTCCAATCCCCACTGCCTGGTACCTAGATGCGGAGCTACATCAGCGCACCTGCCACTGGGAAAATTTGAAAAATGACTTTATAAGAACATTTGGATCGATAGGGGGTTCCGAGGTGCTTGACGAAGCTCTACAGAACATAGATACGTTCGTGTTTGGCAAGACTAGATCTTCTGCAGGATTCAGAACGTCGACATGGGAAACACAGATGAAAGACATTGTCAACTACTGCAGCTTGGAAAGTGCGGAAGGTGAAGATGATCTGCGGTCTATCTCTATCCCAGAGTTAGAAGGGGAGCGCGCCGTTAAAGGACCTCCACTAAAGGAAGTAGATGTCACTAAGCCTCTCAAACTACATGTTGTGGATCATCTGCATATCCTTTTAATTTTATGTTAAAAATACAAAAAATATAAAATTGAAATAAAATTAAATGTGTTAAAGTATTATAGTTTTATACTTTGGAATCAAAAGGAAATGTTTTAGGTCTGATATATTGAAGTTTAATTGTTTCAAACTTTGTACAAGCAGGTTTTATATCTAAATATTAAACATCGATTAATTCAAAAGGCAGAGAGAGTTGATATTAAAAGTATGAACCGGATGGCCCAACCCGCAGGCACTAATAGTGCGAGAGTTAATGGAGAGGGGTGCCCCTGTAGTTGACTGGGTTGACCGCGGAGGTGATGAAGATCAACGGTGGATATCAATTGCGGGGGCACAAGCCAGAATTTTCAGCTGTACCTCGATACCCCCTGCAATGACGTCATATGTTGAATGGAGAACAACTGTTTTCCATGTTGAATCAGTCCAACAGTTAGGTAACATGTGGCAGATGCATTTAAACACCTAAACCACGCCACCTATTTAGGGGTGTTTTTCATTTCATTTTCAAAATATTTTGCAGTTTGTTGCATTTTGACCTATTTTTTCTGCCCGTCACCTTTCCTGGTTTGTCACCCTGCATGAGTATTACTTTAGCACCTTTTCTAGTCATGGCTAAAAGTCCTTCTTTATCTGGTTCCTCGAGTGACATTCCTCTCATGGATAATGAGAGAGACATTCAAGATACTACGTCTTCTGTAATTCATCTTTTATTTTATCAACGAGTTGTATTGAATAGTGATAATTCCCCTGTCTATTCCGCCATGAAAAAATCTGGGGTCCTTTCTACATGAATCCTGAAGACACATTTATTCCCAGAGTTTATTTATTGGTTGGTTTCAGCATTGTATCCCCGAAAATGTTTTGTAATGAATTCCCAAGGGGAAAACATTATGTAGATGTCTACCCAATTAATCCGCCAAGCCTTTTTTTTTCTTGAAGCCGAATCATCAGTTCAATTTTCAGAAGATTCACTGGTTAGTTACTATGAAAGCCTTGCAGGAGAGGAATTCAAGCAGTTTATGTTCCATTTAAAGCCCGATATGAAGTAGTTTCAGCCAGAATGTGGAAAATTTGCTATGGGAGTCTTCAACGAAGACACTCGACCTGTTTTAAGTAGTATTACTAAAATCTTGGGCAAAGAAGACGACGTTACAGTGGACAAGCCAATCCTAGGAATGTTCGCCATGATGATGAAGCCACGAATGGTCTTGGATATTCCATCCTTTTGGCAAGAAGCAGTCAATTCGCAGTTGATGAGTCTTTCACTGACAAGTTCTTTTAAATTTCCCTCACTGATTGTCTACTTATTTTTATACCAAAATGTTGAAGAATTCATGCAGTTAGGTCTAAATATAATGGATGTAAACAAGAAAAGAAATTCAGTTGTTTTCTGGATAGATATGATCAGAAGGGAGCAAAATGAAGAGGGGTTATTCGATTTTTCTAGTCAGTATATGCCCATTGCATATAAAATATTGAATGGAGTTCATCCCCCTTGTTTTTTACCCAAGGCCGAGGAGTTTCTACATCTTGGAACTAGTTGTAAATTTGGGGACTGGTTTGTATTTGAAGAATATTTAGAAATAAGGTTGTATGGAGCAAATGTTGAACCTTATAGGCTCCCAACGTTTGTACCAATGGGAATTTTCGCCTTAGAATTTATCAGACAAAGCCCGAATGTTGATCATGTGCACTTTGTCCCTATGAAAAAGAGTCATATGTATAAATTGCCTATGAGTGTGGGGCCTTTCATAGTTAATACGAGGCAGGTGTTTGAAGAAGTAAAACAATTGTTGGAGGAAACACATATGCTACTAGGAGAAAAATAGGCTTATGATCCCCATGGTATAATTTCACAGAGAAGAATTGAAAACGGATATTCAGCTTTCATTCATGAAATTAGACCTGAGCAGGAAAAGGCGGCAAATAGAGGTGAAATAAGTTCAGTAAATACAAGCATTCAAACTCCTGTTATTGTTAGCGACCGATAAATTCTGTTATACCAAAAAGTGGCTAATTTTGTTCTTCAAAACTTCAAGAGATAATTTTCTTTGAAAAACTATCATCTTTGAAGTTTTTTATGAAGACAAATAATCCTTTATTTAATCTTCACTGCTGTTTCCCTCATAAACCTAAAAAATTTGCTGTTTGCAAGGAGAAAGACTGCTCAAAAAACCCTTTTTTCCCTTCATTTTACATTTCCTTCCATCCATTTTAATCCCCTTTTTCTTCATAAAATTCCTCCTTTTCCCTCATTTTTCTTCATTCCCTTCATAAATTCCCTTTGATAAGGTTTAAAACTCCTTTTTCAACCTTATCGGAACCCTTAAAAAACTCTGAGTAACCTCATTTTGTCCTAAAAACCTTCATTTTTATATAAGGCCTTAAGCCCCTTTTCGGCTTTAGCCCCATGCCCTTTTTCTGCATAAAACCCGGAGCCGTGACCAAGCGCTAAGGCCTAATCAAAAATCACAAATCGAATATTTCTATTAATGTTTTTCCTTTGTTCTTCCAAAAAATCTTCGATGCGATGAGTTTTCTCCCTTCGACCCCAAATCCAATCTCCGCCATCAATATTTATAAATCCAACAGCCAGAACTAAAGTCGCATCCCACCCATAACCTTCCTCCATTACCCCTCTAATTGAATATTGACCGTCGATCTACTCCTAGATTTGACGGCTGGCGCTTAATTGCATCGCGCAAAATCTAAAGAGCCATCCCTTTGCCTCCTCTGATTTTTCGATCTTCGATCCAATCTCGACCGTTCGTTCCCATAGATCTGACGGCTGAGGTATAATCACACTTCGCTCATAAGCCCATCACCCGCGCCCGCTGATTCAATCCTGGCCGTTAATTCCCCTTCCAATCCGATGGTCAAAATTTAATCGAATCACCCATTTTCTATCTGTCCACCAAGTCCCGAATCATTTTTTTGACGTAATCTTAGCCGTCCGTTCTATAGATCCAACGGCTAGGATCTATTCCACCCTTCCATCTAACCTTCTTCCCCTTTGAAGCACTGGCGCTCCTACCTTTGATCCTGACCGTCCATGCTGAAGATCTGACGGTCCACAATGAACCCGATGGATCACCTCCGCCATTTTCTTTTCTCCTCCATCAACAGATCTTGACCATCCATTCCATGATCCAACATTCAAGGTTTAAACTACCTTTGACCCTGCCCACCTTTTTGCTCGCGCATCTTACCCCATTGTGCTCTCATTCCCACTGTCAGATCTCTCCACCTTTCATCCGACGACTGAGACTCCATATCACGTAATTTCGCGCTTAAACATTAATGCCAAAAATTTATGCGATATGGGCAGTATTGAAAGCATAGGTGTCAAGCGCAGACCTATATCGCATTCTTTTGGGAAAATATTGAAACCACCTTAGAGCTGCGCAAAAACCATTCTGGTTTTCCGCCAAACCACCTTTCCCCATTACATTGTGTCTGCTTATTTAATCTCCACCGTCCATTTCATAACATCCAATGGCTCAGATCATATCCTCATCTCAAATACATCTGCCTCCATCTATCCGACTAAAGAACTTATCGGGAAATCTTTTCCATTGGATGCCCTAATCTAACGGTCCCCATTCAAAATTATTCCCAAACTCCATTTAAACCCTTTTTCACCTTTGATAAGGGTTTTCTTTAATTTGTGTTACATTTTCTTCCAATTTATTATAATGTTACCCCCTCCGCATTATAAAACTTCCGATTGATCTCAACCGTTGATCAATATAGATCAACGGCCCGGACTTATTCTGATCCTCATTTTCATCCGACCGCCTCCCCATCAACCCATCGAGCAATATCGATCGTCGATTTATCTGGATCAACGACCACGATTTCTTTTCACACTCAGTGCTGCCTAAACCTATCCCTCATGGATTTTTCTTAACTTTTCTCTTTTTTTGCAGGTTATAAAAGTTTTTCCATTTTATTTTAAATGAAACAAAAGGCCGGGGATGACGATCCCCCAGGCCACTATAGATGAACGAAATGACTATACAGGGTTCGAACAGCAATTTTAACCATGACTCATGAACATTGGTAATATTATAAAAACCCTTTGCACACCTGCAACACAGTAAAAACACAGTCAGAGTCCATTTATTAAAGAAAATCAGCATTGAAGATAAGAGACAAAAGAGTATCAGGTTTTAAAGGTTTAAATCAGAGTTTTTAAAAGGATTAAGGCATAAAACTCAGAAAATCAAATGCCTGATCTACAGTCAACAGAGTATGAAGACCAGAAGATAAGAATTAAGCCTAATCAGGCCTAAAACACAAATCAAAGATAGATTAAAGGTGTTTTAGGAAAAAATAGAGGAAAATATCAGTCCAAGGACACCTCAGAGCCACATCAAAGAGGCTAATTGAATCCTCTCCAGCTACCAAAAGCCACCTACAGCCTCAATAAATCGAAAAGAAGGTCTAGTTATTGCCAGAACAGAAGATATTTGTGTAACTACAGCTGAATAGTTATTCCAAACCAAAGAAGATATTTTAAACTGTTAGTGAAGTTATTGTAAAGGATAAATAGGCCTCGAAGTCAATCTTTTTACCCAGTGCGCCTTAAAAATCATAAACAGAGTAAATGAAATAGAGTTGTAATTCGATGCATTCCTGCCTTATGCCTTGCATGGTTTTCAAGGCAAGGAGTTGCATTTAGTATAGAATTTATTATGCTTCAATCCTAAAAATTTTCCACCTCCTCATTTCTTCTATAAATACTTCTGAAGAAAATGAGATGTGGGTTTATTGCTCACTATTTGTAATACTGAAACTCTCTAAAATAATACATAGTCTGTCTAAAGTTGAGGAAGAAATTGAAGTCTTGGAAGCTTGATGATGTTGAAACACACTTGTTCTTGAGAAGGCTCTATAATTGGATCCATGAGCTTGGTTGTTGGTGAAGTATTCTAAACTGTTTGATGTTTTCCCCTATTTTCATTTTGTTACATAAATTCTTACTACATTAGGATGAAATTTTTAGGCTAAGAAATGACTCCTAGAAGCACCTTAGACCTGTTCATCCTTCACTGTTTTATGTTTTCTTCTGCTGAGGTATTTTAAAGTCTTTAATCTCTCTATTTAGTCCTCATGCTTGCTTATTTCTCTAATAGTTCAAATAGTTGGTTTCAGCATGATTTATGGTTTTCCCTGCTTGTCTGCTGCCACTTGAAAGATGTTTTTGAAGTCTCCCTTTGAAGTACCATTGTTCATAGTTAGCCAAGGAGGTCTGTTTTGATCATGCCCTTTGTCCTTGCTTGAACAATTGTTTTAGAGGTCTTTATAGTTGTGAGCATAGATGTTTTTAGGTGTTCCCTCTTCTATGACTACAATTATCAGTGAATATTTTATGTTTTCTAAGTCATTTGAAATAAAATTTTTGAGGAAATAGGATGTGCTCCCGAATCTTAGATTTCATTTTGAAAGTTGCCTTGAAGTTATTATTTTCTTGAAGTGTGTTTGTAGAATTTATGGTTAGCCCTGTCTATCAAATACCTCTTTATTGTTCAAGTTATGTTTTCAAGTTCCCTTTGTTGAGAATTCAATTTCTCTTTTAAAATAATTAATGTCCATCTCATTCACAAAACCAAAGGATCCTATGGCCAAGTTATATTTTCCCTCTGATATCCCATATCCATTGATGAGTTTTTCATAAACCCCTTCTTGACTCCATTGCCCAATGAATCTAACATTTCTCCTTTCTAGCTACCTTTCCCAGACCTTTCATGTTCTCCTAGGTCATTCAACCAAACAAACAAACAAACACTTGCACTTAATAACTAGTCTAAAACCAATACTAAAAGTAAACAAGATAAACCTTTGGAAAACAAGAAAATTTGAGAGATCCCTCTCTGAGAACAAGAGGACTAGATCCTGGAACTCTAAAGATTGGTTCTGATGTTGCCTTGTCTTTTGATTTTCCAATCTATCAAAACACAGGACCCCAACATAATGGAGATCACGGTGGGACCTTTCTGAGTTAGTGACAATCTAAGTACATCTTAGGACTCCAGAAAATCCCTTGTCTTCAAGAATATCCAGTGATTATTAGCCACCTCATCGCCACCAACATAATGGCGATCACGGTTGGACCACTGGGTTCATAGTTGCCTAGCAAGCTCTTATAGACTCATTAGTCTTTCAAACAACCGTAAAAACTTAGAAAACCCAAAAATAGTTCAGATTGGCTTCCTAATAAACATGGTGGTGGAACCATTCAATATTTTACCTTCATAAAAGCTAAAAAGTTTCCACCTGGCGATTCCACTAGCCCCAGTAGGCCTATTACCCATCTAGCTCTCCATATTTCCTTAAGATTGTGTTAAAAAACTTTGAGGAAGTTTAGAAGCCTAGTCCCATGCTAGATAAGACATTGTAAGAGGAAACATTTTCAAAAAACAGTCCCTAAAAACTTCAGCCTCTCTCTTTTTTGAAAAGCAGTCTGGCTTCATGTAGGATCAACACTAGATCTAATCCAGACCCTAATCCTCCTACAATAGTTGAAAATCCAGAGAGAATTCTGTGGCAGACTTCTAAATCTAGAAAATCAACTGCTGATAGGAGCCTTTTAAGAACAAAATCTGTCCCTGAAAAACTTGTTGTCTTAGAGGATTTACAATTTGACTTACATCACACAAATAACATCTTTAGAACTAGATATCAAGGTGATTTTAACCAAACTGATCTTGACATTGCATATTTTCAACATAGCTTTAGTAGAGAAGCCTCACCTTCCACTCCTCTTGATTCCCAGCTTCTTCACAAATTTAGCCTCTTTCATAATAAATCTGCTCAAAACTAGTTTGCTGGCCCATGTGTTTCTTCCACTCCAATCCATACTACCACTATTCAAAACACTCCATTTCAGCCCACTTTCCCTCTTGTAAATCCACCTCTGGTAAATCCACCTTTATTTCCAGCCATGGCAGCATGGTATGCCCCATTACTGTTACCACAACCTTTGGTTCCCTTACCAAATGACTATCAATCCAAAATTCCCCATTTCATTGCAAATGAACCTACTATTGCCCAACAACATATAGAAAAAATGAATGATGCATTTGATTACATGGAGATAGAATAGGAGACCATACAGATGAGAATATTTGCCCAAAGTATAGGAGGAGAAGTGAAAAAATGGTTTAAAAGCCTAGCTCCTAACATCATCAATGATCTCCCCACTTTGCATCAAACATTCATAAACAAATGGGAAATAAAAAAGAATCCTCTCCAAATCTTAGCAGAGTATAGCGGTCTCAAAAGAAATCCAGGGGAGAGTGTTCATGGCTACTCTACTAGGTTTAACAGTGTTTACAATGCTCTTCCACCTCACATGAAACCTCCCCAAGGCATGGCCTTAGTAAGATACCCTGAAGGTTTTGATGCTAAAATGGCCTATCAATTAAGAGAAAGAGATTACTTAACTCTAGAGGACATGTAGAAAGGAGATGTGAGTGTAGAAGAAAACATAATTGAGAAAAGAAATAGGTTGAGATCAGAGAAGAGGGTAACTTATAAATATGACATTGCACCCTCAACCTCATCTTCTGACACCAAAATTGACAACCTAGTGAAGGTAATGGAGAAGATGCTTGAAAATATCAACTTGAATGATAGAGTGCCACCAAGAGAACCTCAAAACAACCAAAATAGAAATATAAATAAGAATTATAGAAGAGAAAACAATTAAGATAGGCAAAAATAAAGTGACCAATAGATTAGACCTCCCTTCCAACAAAACTATGTAGATCAATATGAGGAAGATAGGGAGATTGAAAGTTTGGGAGAAGGTCATGTAAAATTGATTGGATCAAACAGTGGGGATGATGTTTTCCTCACTGAAGAAGAACAAGGTTTCTTCTCCTCTGATCAAAATACAAACACTTGTGAAGATTCTCATGATTATAGATTGGGGTTTGAAAATGCAATTGTGGAGGTGCACAAGCAATATGATCTTAGAAGCAAAGGGAGCATAGAAAATTCAAAAGACAAAAACACCAACACTGCTGTTAAGAAAAATGCAGAAAATCGGCCTAAGAAAACAGCAGACAAACCCAATATTTTGGCTAAGAAACCAGACTTAAACAAAGAGAAAAGTAGCCAGCCCAATGTTGAGCAAAGCATCCCTAGCACTTCAGCTAGTGGACCTAATAAAACTGTCCCAATTACCAGTCCAAACGAAGTTCAACAAATCAAAATTGCTGAAAGGAATTCAATTGAAAAGACAGATGTAAATATGACCAAATCAATTGTTCCTTTCAGCCTTGAGGGAGAGATTGCAAAGATAAAAATTACTATACCTCTAGCTGAACTAGTAACCCAAGAAGTGTACAAAAACCAAGTTTTGAAAGCTTTGAACTTAGGAAGTGATACTAATACCTTAAACCGGACAGATGACAAGCTTGAGTTGTTGTTTGGTCTAGAAGTTGAAGGAAAATACCAAGAAGGAGTTGTCCCTCCCTTTTATGTTAGTTTGAATATACATGAGAAAATTTTACACAATGCCATGTTAGACTCTGGAGCTTCACATAATCTTATGCCCAAAGTAGTAATGGAAAGCTTAGGCTTAGAAATTACTAAACCATACAAGGATTTGTATTCCTTTGATTCAAGTAGAGTCAAATGCTTGGGTTTAATCAAAGATTTATGTGTTAACATATCTCAAATCCCTCTTAAGAGTCTAGTGATGGACATAGTTGTAGCTGACATTTCCCCAAAGTATGGTATGCTTTTGTCAATATTATGGGGAGCCAAACTATAGGGGAGCCTTCAAATGGACATGTCTTATGCAACCATCCTAGTTTTTAACCAAAATAGAAGTTTATACATGGAATCCCACATGAAATACATGGTGAGAAATATAGATAAACCAAATAACTCTCCAATCTATTCCATTCAATCAAGTTTAGATTTCTTTATCTTGTATAATGAAGATGAAATCACTCAACAAGAAAAGGAAAACCAAGAGAAAATCAGTTCACCAGAAAAATCAAAACTTCCCTCAAATCAAATTCAAAACATTGAAAATCAATAGCAACAAGAAAATGAAAATGAGGCAAATATGCTTTGGAAAATAAACTTTGATGGACCTTGTAATAAAACTAGTGCAGGGGTAGGTGTATGGATTCAAAATACAAACTAGAGCTTTTCATATAAACTAGATCTTCCATGCACAAACAATATCGCTAAATACGAAGCACTTCTCCTTGGATTACAATTGCTTAAACAATTAGAGGCCCAAAGGATATCAATCTTAGGAGATTCTGAACTTATCATAAGACAAATCAAAGGAGAATACTCAGCTAGAAACCCAAGACTTAGAGAGTATCAAAACGCTGCCCTAGATTTATTAAAAACCTTTGAAAAGTATGAACTCATTTTTATTCCAAGAGCACAAAATCATCTAGCAGATGAAATTGCTTTCAATGCTAGCAACTGCCAAATACCTGAGATAGATGAACAACTTAGTGTAAAGGTAAAACACAGGCCTGCAGTGCCTGATAATGAGGATCACTGGCAAGTGTTTGATTCTGAAAAACAGATAGATGATTTCTTAAAATCAAAAAATTATTTTGCCATATCAGAAACCAGCCATAAAGAAAACTGTTTGTATATTGAACAAATCCCAGAAGTTGAAATGACATATTCTATTGATATAAATCAATATGAGAAGCCTTTTGAAGCAGAATTAATTGAAAACACAGACCAGAAAGACTTGGAAGTTTTACAGTGCAAGAATGATACAATTCCAAGGGGTCTCGCACCTTTAGAACACCTCTTTGATTTAAATGATGTAGCCAAAGAACCAGGAATCGAACCTGTGGAAACAGATGTAGAAGAACATAACATAGGCAGCCTGGAAGAACCCAAGATGATTAAACTGTCCATCACTCTCCCAGCTCACATAAAATTGCAATACATAGAGCTGTTCAAAGAATATAAAGATGTGTTTGCTTGGGAGTACAAAGATCTAAAATCTTAAAACACAAGCATCATTCAACACAAAATTCCTCTTAAGGAAAATAAGAAACCTTTTGAAACAAAAACTAAGGAGAATAAACCCCGTTTTACTACCTTTAGTTAAGAAGGAAATTGAAAAGATGTATGATGCTGGGATTATAGTACCTGTTAGATATTCAGAATTGGTGTCAAACTTAGTTTATGTTAGGAAGAAAATAGGGGAATTTAGGCTCTGCATTGACTTTAGAAATTTAAATAGAGCCTCTCTAAAAGACAACTACCCTTTGCCCAAGATGGACCATATACTTCAATGGGTAGTTGGGTCAAAAATTATATCACTATTGGATGGGTTCTCGGGTTACAATCAGGAGTTAGTGCTCCCAAGTGATCAACTCAAAACTGATTTTACTACACCTTGGGGCATCTTTATGTATGTCAAAATGCCATTTGGTTTGATGAATGCAGAGGCCACCTTCCAAAGGGCCATGGACATAGCCTTCTTTGAAGATATTGGCTATTTTATAATTATTTACCTTGATGACATAACCGTTTTCTCAAAAACTGATGAAAAACATTTGATTCACTTAAGAAAAGTTTTTGAGAAATGTAGTAAATGTGGCTTACCTTTGAATCCCAAGAAGACACTCTTTGGTCTCCAAGAAGGTAAAATTCTTGGTCATATAATTTCAGAAGATGGAATCAAAATAGACCCTAAAAGGATAGATGGAAATTTTCAAATCAACCATCCAAGAAGCCTCAAAGAATTACAATCTTTCATTGGGAAGTAATTTTTTGAGGAGGTTTATCCCCAACCTTGCTGAGCTATTAAAAAACATTACAAACATGCTTAAGAAAGAGGTAGGTGTGAAATGGAATTTACAAGCTAAAAAATCATTTGAACAAGTTAAATAAGCTCTCACTCAAACACTAGTCTTGATCAGTCCAGATTTCACCAAAGAATTTTATATCTTTTCTTTTGCATCTGAACATACAATTGCTGTGGTATTACTTCAAAAGAATGACTTGGGGTGAGAACAACCAATATCATTTTTTAGTAGGGCCTTAAGAGATGCTCCTCTCGAATATAACATCATGGAGAAGCAAGCATTAGCATTAGTGAAATCACTAAAAGACTTTAGAGTCTACATTTTACACTCTCACATAATTGCTTTTGTTCCACATACTGTTGTCAAGGATATTCTAAGTCAAGACCCTGATGGTAAAAGGGGAAAATGGATTGCAACTGTTCTTGAATATGACTTAGAAATCATGCCCACCAAACTAGTTAAAGGGCAAGGATTAGCAAAACTTATGGCTGAGTCTAACTTCCAAGCACTAGATATGATAATGGTAGATGTGTTGGAAGAAATAGAAGAATCCATTGCTCCTTTCATTGAAGAAACATTTCTGAATTCTCCTTGGTATGCTGACATCATTTATGTGCTTTTGTATTTAAATGCCCCTCCTTCTTTGTCTAAAACTAAAGCTAGATTTTTGAAACAGAAAGCTTTGAGTTATTGCATCTTAGATGGGGTATTATATTGGAAAAATGCTATTGGAATTTTTCTTAAATGTTTACTTGAAGATGATGCAGGAAAAATCATGCATGACTGCATGAACGAGAATGTGGAGGACACCTCTACTGGAAGACCAAAGCAAACAAAATCCTCATATTTGGTCACTATTGGCCCACTCTTTTCCCAGATACTCAGAAGTTAGTCATGTCTTGCCATAAGTGTCAAATTTTTGATGGAAAAAGAAAACTCCTTCCCTTACCTTTACATCCTATCAATGTTGAAACACCCTTTCAACAATGGGGCTTGGACTTCATTTGGGAAATTCACCCATCTTCCTCAGCCCAATATAAGTGGATCCTCACTGCCACTGACTACTTTACCAAATGGATAGAAGCTATACCCTCTAGACATGCTACTGAATCCATCATTATCAAGTTCCTTGAAACAAATATCCTATCCAGATTTGGTTGTCCTAGAAAAATCATAACAGATAATGCTGCTACCTTTAAATCTAAAATAATGGTTGATTTTTGTCACAAATACCACATTACCTTAGGCCACTCTACTTCCTACTATCCCCAAGGAAATGGATTAGCTGAATCCTCCAACAAGAGCCTCATCAATATCATAAAAAAGCTGTTGGAGCAGAATCAGAAATCATGGCACAGTAAGCTGGTTCATGCTTTATGGGCTGATAGATTAACTACAAAAAAGTCAATAAATATGTACCCATATCAACTGGTCTATGGCATGGATGCAGTCTTTCCAACATCATTGGGAGTTCCAGTCATGAAACTCCTCCAAGAAGTGGAGATTGAAGAAAATGATATGCAGAGAAGAATCAACCAAACAATTCATTTACAACAGACTAGAGAAGAAGTCTATGAAAGAACATAGTTAGTCCAAGAAAATATCAAGAAGCTATTTGACAAGAGGACTAAGGCAAACAATTTCCAAGTTGGAAATATTGTTCTTAAATGGGATTCAAGAAGACAAGAGAAGGGAAAACATGGCAAGTTTGAGAACTTGTGGAAAAGGCCCTATATCATTCATGCTGAGAGGAGTCACAATGCATTTTTCTTGAAATAATTCTATGGAGAAGATTTGTATGGAGGTCTTGTCAATGACAGGATGCTCAAGCATTACTTCTGCCAAGAATCATGAGTTTCAAGGAATTTTGTTTTCCATTGTAAATATCATTGTTTAAACATTGCATTCAAATTTAGAAAAATAAAAATCCAAAAAGAAAAGAAAAGAGAAAAGAGGGTAGATTGAAAAACAAGAAAGGTACAACCTCATACCAAAAAAGAGAGACAAAATCTGAAAGTGTGCAAGCTCAAATGCCACTCCAAAAAACACACTTCTAGTTAGTCATATAGTTTAATCATGACTAATTAGATTTTCAATTTACTACTGATAGGTTAGTGAATTAGATCATCCAAACAACATAATCTTGGCTTATCAGTAAGGTAGATTAGGTTAGAAGAAATAAGGTTCAAACATGCTCAAATCCTGAACCTTTAATATTGAAAGAGGCATGGTTCTAGTATACTCAAAATTTGAACCAAAAAGAAAGAAAAGGCAGCTCAAACAAATTCAAAAACAGAGCTGAAAATATAGTGAAGGATGTTTTTAATTTTCAGATATTAATTCCTTCTTATTTTGTTTTAAATTTTCTGCAAATAATAATCTATGTGCAGCTTGTTTTTATGCCATAGATCACAACAAGTCAAATAGCTTAATCTTGGCTTGACTGTTTTTAAAATTTTTGTCTTAGAATTTAGAGAATAAAAGTCTGTTAGACAGTTCAATCGTGATAGATAGTAGTTAGGTAGAGAAGCTTATGAACTCAACTGTTTAAACTGAGTTCATGGAGGAATAAGATTAGACTTAGATTAGTTTTTTGTCTTTCAAAAAAAATAAAATGTTGTTGAAGAGAGTTTTCCAGTCTAAATGCACTCTGAAAGAAGAAAAAATGTTAGGATCATTAGGAATGGGTAGGTAGACATGTTGTTTTGAAAGAATTCCATTGTTTTTAAATGCTGCAGAGATCATCAAAAAATAAAGGTTGCTACCCAATGGATTAAGGCACTGGTTTAATGAAATCCATAGATTTGCAGTTGAGGTTCTAGATACCTAAAGAACCAGTTGTCTTCCCCAAGTGGAGCCACTGGTAAATTCTGTTATACCAAAAAGTGGCTAATTTTGTTCTTCAAAACTTCAAGAGATAATTCCCTTTGAAAAACTATCATCCCTGAAGTTTTTTATGAAGATAACTAATATTTTAGTTAATCCTACTACTGTTTCCCTCATAAACCTGAAAAATATATTGTTTGCAAGGAGAAAGACTACTCAAAAAACCCTTTTTTCCCTTCATTTTACCCCTCCTTCCATCCATTAATAACACCATTTTCATTCCCTTTTTCTTCATAAAATTCCTCCTTTTCCCTCGTTTTCCTTCATTCCCTTCATAAATTCCCTTTGATAAGGTTTAAAACTCCTTTTTTAACCTTATCGGAACCCTCAAGAACCTTTGAATAACCCTCATTTTGGCCTAAAAACCTTCATTTTTATATAAGGCCTTAAGCCCCTTTTTGACTTTAGCACCATGCCCCTTTTCCACATAAAACCTGGAACCGCGACCAAACACTAAGGCCTAATCACAAATTTCAAATCAGAGCTTTCTATTAATGTTTTTCCTTTGTTCTTCCAAAGAATCTTCGATGCAATGAGTTTTCTCCCTTCGACCCCAGATCCAATCTCTACCGTCGATCTTTATAAATCCAACGGCCAGCGCTAAAGTCGCATCCCGCCCATAACCTTCCTCCATTACCCCTACGATTGAATATTGACCGTTGATCTACTCCTAGATCTGACGGCTGGCGCTTAATCGCATCGCGCAAAATATGAAGTACCATCCCTTTGCCTCCTCTGATTTTGCGATCTCTGATCCAATCTCGACAGTTCGTTCCCACAGATCTGATGAGTTAGGTATAATCGCACTCCACTCATAAGCCCATCACCCGTGCCCACCGATTTAATCCTGGTCGTTAATTCCCCTTCTGATCCGACGGTCAGAATTTAATTGCATCGCCCATTTTCTGTATGTCCACCAAGTCCCGAATCATTTTCCGACGCAATCTTAGCCATCCGTTCTATAGATCCAACGACTAGGATCTATTCCACCATCCATCTAACCTTCTTCCCCTTTGAAGCACTGGCGCTCCTACCTTTGATCCTGACCATCCATGCTAAAGATCTGACAGTCCACAATGAACCCGATGGCTCACCTCCGCCCTTTTCTTTTCTCCTCCATCAACAGATCTTGATTGTCCATTCCATGATCCAATGGTCAAGGTTTAAACCGCCTTTGACCCTGCCCACCTTTCCGCCCGTGCATCTTACCCCATCGCGCTCTCCTTCCCACCGTCAGATCTCTCCACCTTTCATCCGACGGCTGAGACTACATATCACGTAATTTCACGCTTGAACGTTAATGCCAAAAATTTACACGATATGGGCGGTATTGAAAGGACAGGTGTCAAGCGCAGACCTATATCGTGTTCTTTTGGGAAAATCTTGAAACCACCTTAGAGCTGCGCGAAAACCATTCTGGTTTTCCGCCAAACCACATTTCCCCATTACATTGCATCTGCTTATTTAATCTCCGTCGTCCATTTCAATAATCTGACGGCTTAGATCATATCCTTGTCTCAAATACATCTGCCTCCATCTACCCGATTAAAAGTTATCGGGAAATCTCCGATGTTGGATGCCCTAATCTAACGGTCCCTGTTCAAAATTATGCCTAAACTCCATTTAAACCCTTTTTCACCTCTGATAAGGGTTTTATCTCCTTTGTATTACATTTTCTTCCATTTTATTATAATCTTACCCCCTCTGCATTATAAAACTCCCGATTGATCTCAACCGTTGATCAATCTAGATCAATGGCCTGAACTTAATCTAATCGTCATTTTCGTTTGAATGCCTCCCCATCAACCCATCGAGCAATCTTGATCGTCGATTTATCTGGATCAACGGCCATGATTTATTTTCACACTCAGTGCTGTATAAACCTATCCCTCATGGATTTTTCTTAACTTTTCTCATTTTTTGCAGGTTATAAAGGTTTTTCCACTGTTTTTTAAATGAAACAAAAGGCTGGGGATGACGATCCCCCAGGCCGCTATCAATGAAGGAAATGAGTATACAGGGTTCGAACAAATTTTTTAACCATGACTCATGAACATTGGCAATATTATAAAAACCCTTCGCGCACCTGCAACACAGCAAAAACACAGTCAGAGTCCATTTATTAAAGAAAATCAACATTGAAGACAGGAGACCAAAGAGTATCAGGTTTTAAAGGTTTAAATTAGAGTTTTTAAAAGGATTGAGGCATAAAACAAAGAAAATCAAATGCCTGATCTACAGTTAGAAGAGTATGAAGACCGGAAGATAAGAATTAAGCCTAATCAAGCCTAAAACACAAATCGAAGACATATTAAAGGTGTTTTAGAAAAAAACAGAGGAAAATATCAGTCCAAGGACACCTCAGAGCCACATAAAATAGGCTAATTGAATCCTCTCCAGCTACCAAAAGCCACCTTCAGCCTCAGTAAATCGAAAAGAAGGTCTAGTTATTGCCAGAACAGAAGATATTTGTCTAACTACAGCTAAATAGTTATTCCAAACCAAAGAAGATATTTTAAACTGTCAGTGAAGTTATTGTAAAGGATAAATAGGCCTCAAAGTCAATCTTTTTACCCATTGAGCCTTAAAAAGCATAAATAGAGTAAATGAAACAGAGTTGTAATTCGATGCATTCCTGCCTTATGCCTTGCATGGTTTTCAAGGCAAGGAGTTGCATTTAGTATAGAATTTATTACGCTTCAATCCTAAAAAATTTCGACCTCCTCATTTCTTTTATAAATACTTCTGAAGAAGATGAGATGTGGGTTGATTGTTCACTAGTTGTAATACTGAAACTCTTTGAAATAATACATAGTCTGTCTAAAGTTGAGGAAGAAATTGAAGTCTTGGAAGCTTGATGATGTTGAAACATGCTTGTCCTTGAGAAGGCTCTATCATTGGATCCATGAGCTTGGCTGTTGGTGAAGTATTCTGAACTATTTGATGTTTTCCCCTGTTTTCATTTTGTTACATAAATTCTTACTACAGTAGGATGAAAATTTTAAGCTAAGAAATGACTCCTAGAAGCACCTTATACCTATTCATCCTTCACTGTTTTATGTTTTCTTCTGCTGAGGTATTTTAGAGTCTTATTCTCTCTTTCTAGTCCTCATGCTTGTTTATTTCTCTAATAGTTCAAATAGTTGGTTTCAACATGATTTATGGTTTTCCCTGCTTGTCTGCTGCCACTTGAAAGCTGTTTTTGAAGTCTCCCTTTGAAGTACCATTGTTCATAGTTAGCAAAGGAGGTCTGTTCTGATCATGCCCTTTGTCCCTGCTTGAAATTTTTTTTTAGAGGTCTTTATAGTTGTGATCATAGATGTTTTTAGGTGTTCCCTCTTCTATGACTACAATTATCAGTGAATATTTTATGTTTTCTAAGTCATTTGAAATAAAATCTTTGAGGAAATAGGATGTGCTCCCGAATCTTAGATTTCATTTTGAAAGTTTTCTTGAAGTCATTATTTTCTTGAAGTGTGCTTGTAGAATTTATGGTTAGACTTGTCTATCAAATACCTCTTTATTGTTTAATTTATGTTTTCAAGTTCCCTTTGTTGAGAATTCAATTTCTCTTTCCAAATCATTGATGTCCATCTCATTCACAAAACCAAAGGATCCTGTGGCCAAGTTAGATTTTCCCTCTGATATCTCATATCCATTGATGAGTTTTTCATAAACCCCTTCTTGAATCCATTGCCCAATGAATCTAACATTTCTCCTTTCTATCTACCTTTCCTATACCTTTCATGTTCTCCTAGGTCATTCAACCAAATAAAAAAACAAACACTTGCACTTAATAACTAGTCTAAAACCATACTAAAAGCAAACAAGATAAACCTTTGCAAAACAAGTAAATTTGAGAGATCCCTCTCTGAGAACATGAGGACTAGATCCTGGAACTCTAAAGATTGGTTCTGATGTTGCCTTGTCTTTTTATTTTCCAATCTATGAAAACACAGGACCCCAACAATTATAACTGAGAAAAAAAACAAAAGAGGTAAAGAAGCTATCATTTACTTGGATGATGAGGCACCAAGAGCTGAGAAAAAGACAAAATTCGTGGAGGATCATTCTTCTAATTAACTTGGTTTTTCCTTGCATTTGGGTGAAGAGAAGAATGCTCCCTCTTCCCCTGGAGGTCATGAATCCTCTCATGAATAGGTTCCCTTAATCAAACAGGTGTTTTCTCAAATTGAAGAGAAAAATCAGAGAATGAAGGCCCGCATGGAGGCCCAAGCAGAACATCAGATTACTACCGATCAGACAAGGCTATGGACTGTAATGGATCTTGACAAAGATCAATTTAGGATTGCTCTGTCACATCCCACAGGAATGTAAATTGGGTCCTCATACAATTTTAATACTGTAAATGTGACTATGGATGTTAAAAAGATTCCACTAATGGGAAAAATGAATTTGCATATGCAGACCAGGCAATTGATTGTTAATGATCTCACAAAAACAAATGCAATGGAAGTTAAAGCTGAAAACATGTTAGGGAAATTTATCAAACAATTGAAGCTGGAAAAGGCCAATTCAAGAGCCTTAACAGTCCAAAATGAAGAGTTGAAAAAGATTATTGTTAAGATTGGTGTAGACCCTAGTGACAAGACTGCTGTGCAAAAGTTATTGCAAAGTGCTGAAGTATAGATATCTACATTAAGGAAGAAATTGAAGTTACCTTCTGGTGAACACTCAATGGCTACAGAGATTGCAGAGGTAGAGAAAGAAAAAGAGAATTTGTTACAACAACTTATGCAGAAGGATGAAGAACTTTCAAAAGTGAAATAGATTGCAATTTCTTTACAAAATGACATTGATAATCATAACTGTACTTTTGTTTTTCCCACAGGTGATACAGATCCTCAGGAAAAAATTATTCAATTAAATAGTGAGTTGCAGATGGCTAAAAGAGATATAAAGAAGGCTCAAACAGATTTGGAGACTACTAAAAAATTGATGAAGATCATGGAAAATGAAACAGATAATGTATCACCTTACAGGTAATGTGTCATTAATACAAGATAAGGATCTCATTTGGACTGATATCATATTTGAAATGAAGTCCAATTGGTGCTTCCTGATGATTATTGCACAAGAAAAGAGTCTTATTATGGAATGTGAAGAACCGATTATGTATGATAAACAGAAAGGGGTTAACAGAGAAAATTGGGCTAGAATATTTATTGATTATATCAATTCCAAATCAGATCAGGAATTAGAGGAGAATGATATGCAGGATAGAATGTTGTATGTAGTGGAAATTAACAAGATGATTATCAGGAATGATCTCAGAAAGGCTACAAAAAAGAAACTTATAGAAATCAAAGAAGCAGTAAGTCATTTTGACAAAGAATTTGATAAAATAACAAGGGTAGGTTTGCCGTCATGTTGGAAGGCTAAAGGAAACCTTTTGCCATGGATATCTTATGAAAATTCATTGGTGATGACAAAAAGAAAGATTGACAACAGGTATGAGAAGACTCAGGTGCTCAAGGGAGAGACAATGGTCAACTTTTTGCAAAGTCATTTCCAACTCTTATGGATGGTAAAAACCCTTTTCACTGAAAGGATTTCTTATGACTGAATCACTGCATTCAGATTGGAATATTAAAATCTAACACATTCACCCAAGACGAAGGTAGAAATATGGAAAAAGTGCAGATCTTGGACTATTGACTTGCCAAAGGGCTCAGCAACAAAGAAAGACAAATCAGTTGATCAAGGAAAAGAGGCCACTTCATCAAATAATCTATGGATTAGATATTACCAGTTATTAACTTATTTTCTGAAGTCATGTAATTGTAAAAAGACATTTTCAAGGAATGTAATAGATATCCTACGAAGTTATGAAGTATTTTTGGTAGTTAGAATTGGTTACAGTAGTTCCAAACTGCTTTTTATTGTATTTAATGTAATTCCTAAGAGGAAGGAAGGTTTCGAGTTTTGGACCTCCTGGACAAATATTTTTGTACTCAAAGATTCAAGGATTAATGAATGAGTAAGAAATATTCTGGAAATTTTTTTATGTTGAAATGTATTCCAGTTTTCATTATGTATTTATTTCTATGAATAAAACAAGATCATGAGCGGCAGGTCTCTTCTTACTTCTGTGTATAAGAGTTAAAAACCTTAATCAACGCTCCTTTGTTTTAACTATTTCTTTCACATGTTTCTTGCGAATTTTGGAATGGTATTTTCTGTATAAAGCAGCATATTAGTTTGGAATTCTCCTTACATTTTCTTCCAGTCATTCGTTCAACATTAATAGATAACAAAATTTTAAAGCATTAATAATATTTGATATTTAAGGGTGTGATTATAAATACTTGGGGGTCAATAAAATAGAGACCTAAATAATTTGTGACATAATTATAAAATGTCTTAAGCAATGATTCCTTATCACAACTAAGGGATTGTCTCTTAAGGTAAAACACTGCAAAAATTTAACATTGGGATGAAAGAGCACCCTAAATTGGCTAAGATCGGGGACTACTATGATGAGAATATAGTAGGTAAAGTGACTTAATTACTTACAGAATATCAGGACCTATTCCCTACAAAATTTCTCGAGCTAAAGGGGATCATGGGGGACTTAGGGGTCATGCATATCACTCTCAAATATGATGCGCGGCCCATAAAGTAGCGACCTATAGGTTGAACCCAAAATATAAGTAGAAGGTCAAATAGGAACTCGATAAAATGCTTGTTGCAGGAATCATCGAACCCGTTGAACAATTAGACTGGGTTAGTCCAATGGTGGTTCAGGAGGAAAAAACTAAGGGAGAGATTTAGATCTGTGTGGACCTACACAAGTTAAACGATGCCTTCATTCATGATCCATTCCCAACGCCATTCTCAGACGAAATCTTAGACAACGTGGGAGGACAGGAAGCATACTCTTTCATGGATGGGTTCTCAGGATACCATCAGATAATAAAAACACCTGAGGACCGTAGAAAAACCACGTTCACCACTGAGTGGGGATCTTTCCAGTATGCTGTCATGTTGTTTGGACTCAAAAATTCCCCTGCGATCTTCTCCTAGGTCATTGTCGCAGTGTTCAAAGAATTCATTCACAAGTTCCTCAAAGTGTATTTTGATGATTGGACTGTCTTTGGCCTGGTCAAGGCACACGTCTCAAAATTGTGCATGATGCTGGATGCCTATCGGAAACACCAGATTTCCATGAATATCAATAAGTGTATCTTCTGCGTACCCCTCCGAATCTTGCTCGGCCACATAGTTTGTCAGCAAGGACTAATGGTCGATCCTGCCAAAATTGTAGTTATCATAAATTTGCTAGTACCAACCATGGGGAAACAATTGCGCTCCATCCTTGGACACATGGGCTACTACAAGAAATTCATTCAAGGCTATGTTCTGATTACTGCCCCTATGGAAAAATTTCTCAACAAGGATGTTTCATTCCTTTGGAATGATGAATGCAAAAATAGTTTTGAGCTACTAAAGGAAAAGATGGTCTCGACACCTATTTTCATCTTTCTAGGTTGGGAGAAGGTATTTCATGTTCATGTCGATGCGTCAGGAATTTCTCTCGGGGCTGTCCTTACGCAGCCAGGGGAAGGCGATATTGACCATCCAGCTGCCTTTGCAAGTAGGAAGCTCTCTGGAGCGGAACACAACTACTCCACCACTGAGTGAGAGGGATTGGCCATGGTTTATGCGTTGCAGAAGTATCAACACTACTTGCAAGGAAGTCACTTCAAAATGTTCACAGACCATTCGGCTTTAAAATACTTGGTCAATAAGACTGTGTTGGGGGGGAAAATATGCTAGTGGCTCCTGCTATTTCTGGAGTATGACTTTGAAATCATAGTCAAGATAGGCAAGATGAATGATGGGTCGGACCACTTGTCTCGAATAGAGAATGGCGAGGAGCCAACTGACCTGGGAGCCAGATTTCCTAATGCGTAGATATTTTCTATCAAGGTAGTAGATGCACACTTCGCTGATATAATTCAGTTCTTGAATACTGGGACGACACCTACAGAGTACTCTGTATAGCAGAAAAAAGAGTTAGTCACCCAAGCAGCAGACTTTACCATCATCGTAGGACACTTATATAAGATAGGGGCAGATGAAGTATTGCGGAAATATGTTTTGGAGCATGAAAGGCATGCTGTGTTGACCAACTCTCATGACGACATAGCAGGAGGTCACTACATAGGGAAAGTAATGATGCAGAAGATCTTGAGGGCTGGGTTATGGTTGCCAACCCTGCATACTGATGCCTACGACTATTGTAAAGCCTGTGATATGTGCCAATGAACAGGGAGGCCATACCGTAAAGATGAAATGCCCCTTCAACCACAAATGGCCCTGAAAGCATTTTATAAGTGGGCTATCGACTTCATCGGACCTATCAACCCCCCAGGAAACAAGACGGGTGTGCGCTACATTATTACGGCCACCGATTATGTAACCAGGTGGGATGAAGTGTAAGAAGTAAAGGATTGTACTACGGATACCACTGCGCATTTCATCTTTGAAAAAATCCTGACCAGGTTCGGATGTCTAAAGATTCTCATGAGTGATAGAGGTACACAATTTGTTAATGAAACAATCCAAGCTTTGACTGAGGAATTCTGGATCCATCATGTGAAGAGCATGCCATATCACCCCTAGGCCAATGGTGTGGTTGAATCTTTTAATAAAATCTTGGAGCACACGTTGACCAAGGTATGCAATGCTGATCGCAGCAATTGGGACGTGCGCATCCTGTTGGTCCTCTGGGCCTATCGAACAACCTACAAGAAGTTAACTGGAAAGACCCCATTCAGGATGGTTTATGGTAAAGAAGCCATTATGCCCATGGATTATATTGTTCCTAGTCTGCGTATCATAGCATTTACAAACATGACAGAACCAAACATCATGGAAGAGTGATTAGCGTAGCTTGTGGCTTTGGAGGAAGATCAGTTTATTGTGAATTTCTATCAACAAGTCTAGAAGGCCTACGATAAAGCTTAGCATGACCGACACATTCACCAAAGAATTTCGTGGAATGAAAATTGGTCCTCTTGTATGATAGCTAGTTTTCAAAGCATCCTGGGAAGTTTCGGCAGCATTGGCTTGGTCCCTACACAGTTAAGGAGGTCACGGATGGTGGAGCGGTTAGGCTTGCTAACCTGTGCAGAGATATGGTTCTTGAATACATCAATGGTAGCCGGATCAAACCATATAGGATCAAATGAATCTATGGCCCGAGTAGCCATACAGGTGCAGGTGGAGACCCCACTGCCACAAGTGACTCGGGACGAGTCACAAGATTGTGTTGGGGGATTGTTGGAACAGGGTCTCCTACACAATCTATGAATATGGTCCAGTTTGGTATATCGTTGATTATATTAGTCTAACGCAGGGGTTTTGGGGTGGGTTAAAGCCTCGCATGCATTGTAAGTGGGTCAAGGGTAGACCAGGAGTCCGCAAACCACAGTTTGCGGACCATTGTATGCGTAGGCTAGAATAGTATAAGTAGTTGAACCTTTTTGAGTTGTAGAAAAGAGGGATATTAAGATTGGTACGAATTGTGAATTAGTAGATCTGTTCTAGGTTTTTGGGAAAGGACTCCTGCTGGTTGTGTGTGCGGGGATCCTATGTCCTGCTGTGTGTGGACCCTACTGTTGTGTGCCCAGGTTAGGTTGGAGGTATTGTAAAAGGATCTGGAGGATTAATGAATGCAGAAGGCTGTTGAAATATCTGAATCTATTGAATCTGTGATATCTAATTATGTATTATCTGTGTTATTAATTTAAGATGCGAAAGTCCTTGCGTTACTTGTTTATACTGTGATCTAGATCTATATGCATAATTCTGTATTGAGCTCCGCAAGTAATTGTGCTAAGTAGTTATGCTACATTGACAATTGATCTGAATCTATTTATTGGACTTTATGCAAGGATAGCTATGATATTTGCTTTGTTACCCTATATCTGTTAGTCATTGCATGGTATTGCACGCGTGAATGTGAAGGAACTGATAGATCTGGGTTCTGTAGTATGTGATCTGATATTTGTGGAGTCAAACGCAGCTCTGCCTGACTTACCTGCCCTCTTCCACGGTGCGAAAACCTGGTTCCAACACCCACCCATACTACTTCGTGTGAGAATTTTGCCTACGCAAGTAGGTCACTGCAGAAAGTGCCAGTAGTATAGGGGTTTGTTGGCAAACCATAACCTTTGAACCTGGGTCAGGACCCCTTGATCCAACAAATGTTTCCGTTGCTAGGATCGGGAGAATTTTGAGAGAGGGATCAGGTAATGCCAAGGCCGTACTAGAAACCTGAAAGAAAAGAAATTGATGAATGGTTCGAACAGAAAGTTCAGGAGTTCAGAGTGAAAGAAAACTGCAGTAAAAGGTTGACCACCGAAAAGTGGAAAAATAAGTATATTTTGACAAAGATCTATGAGATCTTCTTCGTAACCATTTCGATCGAGCTCTAGGAGTCGCTCGCAAGGTTGGTCGAGTTTCAGACGTTGTGGAAGGATGAGCGGGTTACACAATGGACCCCAAAATTAATACAGCAGTTAGAGAAGGCTGATAACACCATCACTCACACTGTAGACCACTGGTTGGACATCGTGCTAGGAGGATTCGTGACGGAATTTTCCATCGATCAATTCATCTCCTACTCCGAAGTAGAGTGGAGATTCTTAAAAGGATTTAGGGGTAAGTTTACGAAGACCTTACCATTACTGATTAATATATTACTATGAGAAAAATTATTCTGTGTAGCCACACCGAGTGAATGAACACTAATCCGGACAGAAGTACGATGTGAAGCGGCAAATACTATTGGACCAACCTAGAATGAGGTAGATCTGTATATAGCTCGATAAGAGAAGTAGCTGCGTAGAGTCCTCCAGCCACACCACTTTCGAACCAACTTAGGGGTAAGAACTCACCACCTCTTGTTAGCCCCTATGAATTCCTTGACAAGCAAGCAAGGGGTTAGGATGTCTTATGAGCCTTCAAGGAATGCATTTCCCTTGAAAACACATCATCCTTGAAGTCTTGTTATGTTCCCTACCTTTGACTATTTCCCTCTGCTAATTTGTTGTTAATGAGCCTTGATGAATGATAAAATTGTGCTTCAAAGGCCATTTTCTGTCCCTTGTTCCTCTGCAGAATTCTCCTTTTTTCCCCTTTTCTTCCCCTCTTCAAAATCCCCTTCTACCCCCTCTTTTTCCACTAACTCCCAAATTTCCCCAAAATCCCCCTTGAATCCTACCTTTCCCCTTTGTTTGGCTATATTTCCCATTTTATTCCCTATCGTTACCCTCTCTAACCTTCAAAATTCATTAAAATGGGTTAAAAACCCACTTTCCGACCTTATAACAGGGCTTAGCCCTTTTCCCGCTAGCCCCTTTCAACCACTTCCCACACATGCCCGTGTGCTAGGACCGAGCACTTAGTGCTGTAGGGGCCAATCGCATTGGAAGATTGGAGAAAATTGTTCAAAACCCTTTGTAACATCGAAAATCCCCGATGCGATTGTTTTATTAACAAAGTCCCACGGTTTGTTTTCAACCGTTGATCTGTCATCGCGATCGGATGGCCCGCGCAATATTGCAATCCTCGAAATCACAAGACTTTTGTTTTGTCCCCTGATCGTTCCATCACAAATACTTGCGATGCGATTGATCACAACCCCCTCTGATCATCGCAATTGCAAAATCCCTCCCGATCGCAATCACAGGTTTTTCCCTCCGATCCCCGATCACGCCGTCTCCTGACATAATCTCAGTTGTCCGTCCCTCCGCCAGATCCAACGGCTCAGCACTAATCACACCATCGCTTTGATTGACCCAATCGCAACTCCTCTCTCAATCGCTCTGATAGCACTCTCCCTCCGATTGAACGAGAGCCGTTGATCTGATCTCCGAATCCAACGGTCAGCGCTCAATTGTGCTCCCACCGCCGATTGCAATCGAAACTTTGAAATGTGACACCCTTGTTCTCCCTTCGATTGCGATTGTCTGATTCTTTCTCAGCTATTCACCCAGTTTGAAATCAACGGCCCAGATCTTCTTGCTTTGTTCTTGTCACTTTTTCCCTTCTACCCTCCGAGCAGATCTCCACTGTCGATCTCCGGGTAGATCCAACGATCATCGCTTCCCCTTTCCTAATCGCAATCAGAAACTCATAAGTGTGTCACCCCTGTTTTCCTCCGATTGTGATTGGTCCGAGTTGATCCTGACCATCTAATCCGACGGCTCAGATCTGATCGCCCTCCACTATGATGGGTCCCATTCGTATGTTCACATCCATGCAGTTTCATTTCATCTTCGCCCACTTCCTGTGCATTTTGGGTTTTAACCAAAAGTTCCATATTTGCATTACAGTCTTATATTTCATGTTCATTTCATTCATTTTCATATATCATTATGCTGTTTCAATCTCCACCGTTGATCTTTGTCCACCGGACCACGATCTAACGGTCTGCGCTGCATTCCGCCACCAAACCCTATTTTCCATTGTTTTCACCATTTAAATGCATTTTTCACATTCATTTCATTCGAAACACTGTTTCACCACACCGCCGCTGCGTCGCGTCTCCATGAGTCTCCACTCCATTTGCCTTCCCATTGCTTTGTTTTTCTTGATCCAGTCGCAGGTTTTGCAGAGTACAGAGGTTGAAACGCCACCATGATTGCACAGTATTGATGCAGCGGCAAGTTTTCGCTGACAAAGGTGTAAATGAAGTGGCAGAGAGTCCCAGGCATGAAAACGAAGATCTACAAGCCTTAAACCAAGTGCTTCAAGGCAAGCTACCAAGTTCAAATATATAATAGATCACCAGAGGATACATATATGCAGAATTTATTATACGGCAGATTTCTCTTCATCAGCAGAATGTTTTCCTCCCAGGAAGGACAGGTTTCCCATACGATTTTTATTATATGTCATGCTCCCGGGGAGATCTTCACCCAGAACACAGTCCAAAGCTCTCAGAGCATTTGTTGCACAAGTATGGCAGACCATTCCGTTTTTTATTACGAGTTTTTTTATTCACCGAACGTACCACAGAGTACAGAAACCAGAAATGCATCAAAGACCTATATGGAGTAAATGAAGCCTGACGAAGACCATTTTTTCCTCCAAAGTGCTAGCGATTAATTCTCAGAGTTAAAATAGAATGGGCTTTGACCCCCTCTTTCCTTTCTGAGTTTTAATTCCTCATTTAGTTCTTCACCTACCTCCTCTGCTCTCTTTCAGCTATAAAACTCATGAGAAAATTATTGAAAAGGTTGTTGTTCTGCTGCTGCCGATGTAGTTAGAGGAATTCATTTGGACTATTAGAACAGTCTTGGGAGGGAGTAGCAGAGTAGTTTGTATCATAATAGGATGGGAGTAGAAGTTGGGATTGTAACAGCCATTGAGCTAAGTGTATATGACTGGTTTTTCATCATTAATCAAGCACATTTCATAGGATCCTGGTCTATTACTATTGATGATGTTTTCTTACTCTGTTTATTACTTTTCATACTGTTACGTTTTCTGCTGGCTTGCATCAGAAATATGACATAGGAGTTATCCTTGTTAGGTACCCTATGTCTCTGCTCTCCTTGCCCTTAACGTTTTCTGCCAAATTTATTATCTGAGGATTGATTTCAGTCAATTTAACCAGCGTAGTGGATGTTATTGCCTGCTCTCTGATGTATGAATTGAATGGATCAGCTCTTGGATGTTCTTGTTTGTTTTAAGCTGGAAGATTTGGGAACACTGGGGATTAGAGTTAGCCCTGTCCACTAGGATCCTTGTGCAACCAGCTGGCCTTTCTAAGATCTCTTTGTTAAACTTATCTCTATTTTCCCTTGGAGCATGCTAAAGCTGACTTGGAGTTAAATGACCTCTGGTCCAATCTATAAGTTGCCTCTTTTTCCCTCCTTTGAGTATGTCCAAGAAGGTCTGGAGTTAAATGACCTCTGACCTTATCTATAGATAGAAATTGGGTTGCTTTCCTTCTTTCACTTTCTTTCCTTAATGTTCCATTCCATCATCTATCTAAAAATATCCTTTAGTATATATGACTTGCCCTCTGAAAGCCTTGGCCAGTTGTTGCAAGTAATTCTCCTTTCATGACTCCATAGCCCAATGGATGGCACTTTCTTGACTTACCCCCTTTGCTGAAACATCTTGCTGTTTTGGTCCTTTCTCCCATTACTTTCTCAGCCTTTGATCCCATGACCAACCCAGCAACCAACCAACCAAATCATTTTAAAATCCCTTCTGTGCTTCATAACTAGCCTAACATCTCAATTTGAGCTCCAAAGATATATCATTCTTCGCTCTATTTGGAGAAATCCCTCTCCGGGTCTAGGAGGGCTAGATGCTAGGGCCCCAAAATGGTTTGATGTTGTATTACCTTTTGGTATTTCAAAATTTTCCAAAACATAGGAATACCAACATAATGGCGACTCCACTGGGGAAGAGACCAATCAACCTTGATTTGGTAAACCACTGTGGTGGACAGTAAAATCTTAAATCATCCACCTGGCGACTCCACAGTTCCTGAATGATTAACAGACTCCACTAGTGATCAGAAGGCCACTGATTACTTGTGTGTTCACAAGACTCCACTGGGAGACTAGCTTTCATAACAACATCAGTCGTGCTAAAGATCTAGTCGCTTCACTAATGGAAAACTCTGAACAATTTGCAGAAATGCATTCGAGCCTCATAGCAGAGTTTCAGTATGGAGTAGCAAGTGTACTGAAACAAATTGAATGGGAGGACCTTCCAAAGATTTTCCATATCAGCTCGGAGCTCGATACCCTACCTGTGCTTAAGAAAATGTTTCTAGATCTGGTAATTGAGAGGTATGAAGCTGAGCTCAAACTTTTGAAATCACAGGAAAGGTCATATCAGTTCAGAGACCCCAGAGAATTTTTGGAAAGTCTCCCGCCCCCCAAAAGAGAAGAGATTCTGCTACTCTTTGAAATACAAGAAGAAGAGGATCCGACTTTCATGAGCCACACTGAAGATGCAGTGGAAGATATAATAATTGAAGCTTCCCAGGACACAAACGGCCTACCAATCATGGTAGGCCAGAAAGAAGAGAGTGTGCATCATGCGTTCGTTGATCCTGTGGCAGAGTACATGGAGGCCCTGATTAGCTCAATTACTCCAGCATTGATCCTTAGCACGGGCTAGATTTATCAGGAGTGGTCACTACTGATGATGACCTCATTTTGGAAGGACCACATGCAGAGCAGCCGGTGGTTGTCTCTGACAGGCAGTCAGTGTTCATATCCTTTTTTGTTACTGCTTGATTGGCTACACTGGCATTATTGTATCACCTAGAACCATCAGATATTTCCAAGTAGAGTAGGGTAGGTAGGAAGTCTGAAATAAAGATCAGTGTGTGAGCATGTAGTTAGTGTTTTAATTTCTATAATGTCCAGCAAGTCAGACAGTCTAATCCTGGTTTGACTGTTTTTCAATTTCTGTCTTAGAATGTAGAGAAGAAATCTGCTAGACATTTTAATCCTAGCAGATATTAGATTAGGTAGAGAAGCTATGAGGCCAAAATTCTAATCTGGCCTCATGGAGTAATAAGGGTAGAAGTAGAATAGGTTTATTTTCCTGTTTGTAAAATTTGATGATGTAAAGGGTCTGCTAGTTCAAATGCACCCTAGAAGAAAAAAAGCTAGAATTGTAGGATGGGTAAGTAGATGGTTGGGATGTTTTTCTGATCTAACATATTTGTGGTAGCTGAAAATCAAAGAAGAAAGGTGGTTTGAGCATGCAGGCATCTGGCCTACACCAAAGATCACTTTCTGAATTCTTGATTCCTTCAAGAAGAAGCCATCCCCATGTGGAGCCACTGTTAGCCCCTATGAATTCCTTGAAAATCAAGCAAGGGGTTAGGATATCTTATGAGCCTTCAAGGAATGCATTTCCCTTGAAAACAAATCATCCTTGAAGTCTTGTTATGTTCCCTGCCTTTGACTATTTCCCTCTACTAATTTGTTGTCAATGAGCCTTGATGAATGATAAAATTGTGGTTCAAAGGCCATTTTCTGTCCCTTGTTCCTCTATAGAATTCTCCTTTTTTCCCCTTTTCTTCCCCTCTTCAAAATCCCCTTCTACCCCCTCTTTTTCCACTAACTCCTAAATTTCCCCAAAATCCCCCTTGAATCCTACCTTTCCCCTTTGTTTGGCTAGATTTCCCATTTTATTCCCTATCGTTACCCTCTCTAACCTTCAAAATTCATTAAAATGGGTTAAAAACATACTTTCCAACCTTATAACAGGGCTTAGCCCTTTTCCCACCAGCCCCTTTCAACCACTTCCCACACATGCCCGTGCGCTAGGACCGAGCGCTTAGTGCCATAGGGGCCAATCGTATCGGAAGATCGGAGCGAATCGTTCAAAACCCTTTGTAACATCGAAAATCCCCGATGCGATTGTTTTATTAACAAAGTCCCGCGGTTTGTTTTCAACCGTTGATCTGTCATCGCGATCGAACAGCCAGCGTAATATCACAATCCTCGCAATTGCAAGAATTGTGTTTTTTCCCCCGATCGGTCCATCACAAATACTTGCGATGTGATTGATCGCAACCCCCTCCGATCATCACAATCGCAAAATCCCTCCCAATCGCAATCACGGGTTTTTCCCTCTAATCCCCGATCACGCCGTCTCCCGACATAATCTCAGCTGTCCATCCCTCCGCCAGATCCAACGGCTCAGCGCTGATCGCACCATCACTCCGATTGACCCGATCGCAACTCCTCTCCTAATCGCTCTGATCGCACTCTCCCTCCGATTGAACGAGAGTCATTGATCTGATCTCTGGATCCAACGGTTAGCGCTCAATCGCGCTCCCACCGCCGATCGCAATCGAAACTTTGAAATGTGACACCCCTATTCCCCCTCCAATTGTGATTGCCCGATTCATTCTCAGCCGTTCATCCAGTTTGAAATCAACGACCCATATCTTCTTGCTTTGTTCTTATCGCTTTTCCCCTTCTGCCCTCCGAGCAGATCTCCACCGTCGATCTCCAGGTAGATCCAACAATCATCGCTTCCCCTTTCCAAATCAGAATTGAAAATTCATAAGTGTGTCACCCCCGTTTTCCTCTGATTGCGATTGGTTCGAGTTGATCCTGACCGTCCGATCCGACGGCTCAGATCTGATCACCCTCCACTTCGATGGGTCCCATTCGTACGTTCACATCCACGCAGTTTCATTGCATCTTCGCCCACTTCCTATGAATTTTGGGTTTTAACCAAAAGTTCCATATTTGCATTAAAGTCTTATATTTCATGTTCGTTTCATTCATTTTCATATATCATTCCGCTATGTCAATATCCGCCGTTGATCTTTGTCCACCGGACCACGATCTAATGGTCTGCGCTGCATTCCACCACCAAACCCTATTGTCCATTGTTTTCACCATTTAAATGCATTTTTCACATTCATTTCATTCAAAACACTGTTTCACCCCACCGCCGCATCTCCATGAGTCTCCACTCCATCCGCCTTCCCATTGCTTTGTTTTTCTTGATCCAGTCACAGGTTTTGCAGATTACAGAGGTTGAACGCTGCCATTATTTCACAGTATTGATGGAGCGGCAATTTTTCGCTGACAAAGGTGTAAATGAAGTGGCAGAGAGTCCCAGGCACGAAAACGAAGATCTACAAGCCTTAAACCAAGCTCTTCAAGGCAAGCTACCAAGGTCAAAGATATCATAGATCACCAGAGGATACGGATATGCAGAAGTTATTCTATGACATATTTCTCTTCATCAGCAGAATGTTTTCCTCCCAGGAAGGCTAGTTTTCCCATACAATTTTTATTATATGTCGTGCTCCCAGAGAGATCTCCGCCCAGAACACAGTCCAAAGCTCTCAAAGAATTTGTTGCACAAGTATGGTAGACCATTCCATTTTTTATTACCAGTTTGTTTATTCATCGAAGGTACCACAGAGTACAGAAACCAGAAATGCATCAAAGACCTATATGGAGTAAATGAAGCCTGGCGAAGACCATTTTTTCCTCCAAAGTGCCAGCGATTAATGCTCAGAGTTAAAACAGAATGGGCTTTGGCCCCCTCTTTCATTTCTGAGTTTTAATTCCTCATTTAGTTCTTCACCTACCTCCTCTGCTCTCTTTCAGCTATAAAACTCATGAGAAAATTATTGAAAAGGTTGCTGTTCGGCTGCTACCACTGTAGTTATAGGAATTCATTTGAACTATTAGAACAGTCTTGGGAGGGAGTAGCAGAGTAGTTTGTATTGTAATAGGCTGGGAGTAGAAGTTTGGATTGTAACATCCATTGAGCTAAGTGTATATGACTGGTTTTGCATCATTAATGAAGTACATTTCATAGGATCCTGGTCTATTACTATTGGTGATGTTTTCTTACTCTTTTTATTAATTTTCATAATGTTACGTTTTTTGCTAGCTTGCATCAGAAATATGACATAGGATTTACCCTTGTTAGGTACCCTATGTCTCTGCTCTCCTTGCCCTTAATATTTTCTGGCAAATGTATTATCTGAGGATTGATTTCAGTCAATTTAACCAGTGTAGTGGATGTTATTGCCTGCTCTCTGATGTATGAATTGAATGGATTAGCTCTTGGATGTTCTTGTTTGGTTTAAGCTGGAAGATTTGGGAACACTGGGGATTAGAGTTAGCCCTGTCCACTAGGATACTTGTGCAACCAGCTAACCTTTCTAAGATCTGTTTGTTAAACTTATCTCTGTTTTCCCCTGGAGCATGCTAAAGCTGACCTGGAGTTAAATGACCTCTGGTCTGATCTATAAGATGCCTCTTTGTCCCTCCTTTGAGAGCTGCCTTTGAGTATGTCCAAGCAGGTCTGGAGTTAAATGACCTCTGACCTGATCTATAGAAAGAAATTGGGTTGCTTTCCTTCTTTCACTTTCTTTCCTTAATGTTCCATTCCATCATCTATCTAAAAAGATCCTTTAGTATAGATGAATTTCCCTCTGAAAGCCTTGGCCAGTTGTTGCAAGTAATTCTCCTTTCATGACACCATAGCCCAATGGATGACACTTTATTGACTTACCCCCTTTGCTGAAACATCTTTTTGTTTTATTCCTTTCTCCCATTACTTTCTCAGCCTTTGATCTCATGACCAACCCAGCAACCAACCAACCAAATCATTTTAAAACCCCTTCTATGCTTCATAACTAGCCTAACATCTCAATTTGATCTCCAAAGATACATCATTCTTCGCTCTATTTGGAGAGATCCCTCTCCGAGTCCAGGAGGGCTAGATGCTAGGGCCGCAAAATGGTTTGATGTTGTCTTATCTTTTGGTATTTTCAAATCTACCAAAACATAGGAATACCAACACCTCCACCACCAAAAGACAACATGGCTCCGCACATGAAATTGCCTACCTTTAAGGGTGTGGGAGATGAGGGCATGGAGCAGTTTTGGTTTTTCATAGAATTGGTATGGACTGTGTAGAACGTAGCTAGTGACGCGGTGAAGAGGGCACATCTATCCCTTGCATTTGAAGGAAGAGCTTTGGATTGGTACATGGGATACATCAGACAACATGCAAACTCAACCATCGAAGAGGACAAGAATGCCTTAAAACAACAGTTCAAGAAGCCTAAGACCTATTCTCAAATAGTGGTCGATCTAAAGGATTTCAAGAAAGGGCCTTTTGAATCTATATGGGAGGCTAATCAATGGCTAAAGAAGGAGATCACAGAAGGAGGATTTCAGTATGACAACAGACAGCACACAGAGTGATTTATTGCTATGCTGCTGCCTCACGTGCGCATACCTATGGGACACAAAACTTTCGAATCACCAGAAAAAGCCCTAGAGGTCGCTATGAAGTTATAAGTTGTGCCCAGAGATGATGCCCAGCTAGGCATCCAACAGATCCAAGGAAAAATGGAGGCGATGCACATGAATATCCAGAACCTGCGAAAGGAGTGAGGTGCAGAGGCTAGCCTGGAAAGATGGTGCATACGTTGCAGGACGAATGGTCACACCATGGATAACTGCCTGTTGTTAACAAACTACATGCAGGCTGGGGGACGTAGTCCGCTGCTCCCTAGTGAAGTGGTAGGACCAAGTGGGTTGGCACTATGGTTCGATGATTGCTGTGTTGCAGGGCTGCACAACACAAACCACTTTCCCCGCCTTGCTGCGTACGTCCTAGAAGTAAAACAAAAGTGGTGCAGGTTTTGTAGGTTGGTAGGACATGATGAACATAATTTTTGGACGTATGATTTGATGATCGATCGGGGGAATCTCTATAGGATGCAGTCGGACCCATCTTCACCCAGATCACTCTTGAGAGCAGGGGGCTCCCTAGCAAGGGGCAAGGGCGGAAGAAGAGGTGGAAGCGCATGTTGGGGACGAGGGCAACTCATCTGTTATAACTGTGGATAATTAGGTCACTTTTCTAGAGATTGTCCAAACCCCGCAAGATAGACCTCTGGTATTGCAGGCAACTGGACCATGCGATTGAAGATTGTCCAGTCTTTATAGCAAAAATATAGGAAAAGAAGTCGACACCTATGCAGAATGTGCAGAGGGTTAAAGCACAGCTACGAGAAAAAGATCCAAGAGTGAATGTTGTAACATGGAGTGGGATGGCCACTAGAGGGCTTGGGGAGAAAACTGTAATCGAGCCTTTGATCTTACTAGCAGCTAGAAAACAAGAAGATTTGGATCTAAAAAAGGAGAAAGAAACATTCGTTGCAGCTCGTAAAGACTTTGCTGAGGCAGAGGCATCTACTTCACAGCATCATGAGGACGTCAAGGTAGATGAGGAGGTCAAACCCTTTTTACAAGCATGTATGAAGCTATTGCACAACCCAAAATATGTGGAAAATATTCAAGTGTTAATAAATAGCTGCGCAACACGACCTGTCCTCCCTCTTGAAGTCAAGGACGTACACAAAATCTATAGGTATAAGAAACACACTGGTAGGGAGATGTGGTTGACTGCAGATCGCTGAATACAAGATGGATCAGGTTATTTTGGTCCTAGGGTAAGATGAAAATATATTACCTAACCAGACTTGGAAATGCATGGGATAACCTAAGTTGGAATGGTCCACTATCCAGCTGTGCATGGCCAATCAACAAAATATCATACCCTTGGGGAGACTATCAAAGATCATGGTAGACATCGCAGGGGTTAAGGTCCGAGCTGATTTTGAAGTCATTCAAATCGTAGAAGATGCAGACCCCTACCATGCATTCCTAGGCTTGGATTGGGCCATCGATATGGGAGGAATCATTAACCTAAAGGAGTGAATTATGGTATTCGAGAATAATGGTACAAGGGTAATAGTCCCTTTAGATTTGGCAGAAGGTGAGAGATACACAGAACCAGTGTGTGACAAAGAGGATGTGGATTAGATATATAATTTGACTACGCGAGATGAGGACTGGATTAACCCCACGGTGGAGGGGGTAATTTGCTGGGAAAAGGACATCAAATGTTTCTCCAACTCTGATGGGGAGATGTAGAATTGGAAAAACCAGTTACACGATGTCTCTGCGTTAAGATGTCTTCAGATCATGAATAAATTACGCTTCATATCCTCAGAGGTAAGAGATATACCTTATTTCGATGGTTCTAGTAATGTTAGGGACTTTCTGCGGGAATTTGAGGCTGAGGTTCCTAGGGAACGAAGGTTATGGGCCCTTAACCTAGCAATGCATGTGACCCCAGCACGATGGTGGGAGACACATAAGGATGCGTTCCCATCATGGGAGGATTTTTGGGGTAGGATTCTCTTGCGATTTGAGACCCTAGCAGAGGTATGGGTCAAGTTGTTCCTTGGCCCAGGGGATATGCGTGAACATGTGGTTGCTTGGATGGAGGCGTGGGATGACCAAACTACAAGAGAGTGGGTTCACTTATTCATTCATGTGTTGGGTCTAATCCCCACTTCCTGGTACCTGGATGCGGAGCTACATCTGCGCACCCGCCATTGGGAAACTTTGAAAAATGACTTTATAAGAACATTTGGATTGATAGGGGGTTCCGAGGTGCCTGACGAAGCTCTACAGGACATAGATACATTCATGTTTGGAAAGAAGAGCTCTTCTGTATGATTCAGAATGCCGACATGGGAAACGTAGATGAAGGACATTGTCAACTACCGCAGCTTGGCAACTGAGGAAGGTGAAGTTGATCCGAAGGCTATCTCTATCCTGGAGTCGGAAGGGAGCGCGCCATTGAATGACCTCCACTAAAGGAAGTAGATGTCACTAAGCCTCTCAAAATGTGTGAAGTAAACATTGGGATGAAAGAGCACCCTAAATTGGCTAAGATCGAGGACAAATGGGATGAGAATATAGTAGGTAAAGTGGCTAAATTACTTACAGAATATTAGGACATTTTCCCTACAAAATTTTTCGAGCTAAAGGGGATCACGGGGGACTTAGGTGTCATGCGTATCACTCTCAAACCCGATGAGTGGCCCATAAAGCAGCGACCTTATAGGTTGAACCCAAAATATAAGCAGAAGGTCAAGGAGGAACTCGATAAAATACTTGTTGCAGGAATCATTGAAACTGTTGAACAATTAGACTGGGTCAATCCAATGGTGGTTCAGGAGAAAAAAACTAAAGGAGAGATTCAGATCTGTGTGGACCTACGCAATTTAAATGATGCCTGAATTCATGATCCATTCCCAATGCCATTCTCAAAAGAAATCTTAGACAGCGTGGGAGGACAGGAAGCATAAGAATCGCACCTGAGGACCATAGAAAAACCACGTTCTCCACTGAGTGGGGATCTTTCCAGTATACTGTCATGCCGTTTGGAATAAAAAATTCCCCTGCGATTTTCTCCTGGGTCGTTGTCACAATGTTCAAAGAATGCATTCACAAGTTCCTCAAAGTGTATTTCGATGATTGGACTGTCTTTGGCCTGGTCAAGGCACACATGTCAAACTTGCGCATGATGCTTAATGCCTATCGGAAACACCATATTTCCTTGAATATTAAGAAGTGTATCTTCTGCGTACCCTTCAGAATCCTTCTCGGCCACATAGTTTGTTGGCAAGGACTAATGGTTGATCCTGCCAAAATTGCATTTATGATAAATTTTCCAGTACCAACCATGGAGAAAAAGCTGCACTTCATCCTTGGAAACATGGGATACTATAGGAAATTCATTCAAGGCTATGCGCTGATTACTGCCCCTATGGAAAAATTGCTCAAGAAGGATGTTTCATTCTTTTGGAATGATGAATGCCAAAAGAGTTTTGAGTTACTAAAGGAAAAGATGGTCTTGGCACCTATTCTCATCTTTCCAAATTGGGAGAAGGTATTTCATGTTCATGTCGATGCATCAGGCATTGCTCTCGGGGCTGTCCTTACGTAGCCAGGGGAAGGCGATATTGACCATTCGGTTTTCTTTGCAAGTAGGAAGCTCTCTGGAGTGGAACACAACTACTCCACCACCGAGTGAGAGGTATTGGCCATGGTTTAAATGTTGCAGAAGTATCACCACTAATTGTTAGGAGGTCACTTCAAAATGTTCACAGACCATTTGGCTTTAAAATACCTGGTCAATAAGCCTGTGTTGGGGGGAAATATGACATTGGCTCCTGCTATTTCAGGAGTATGAATTTGAAATCATAGTCAAGCTAGGCAAGTTGAATGTTGGGCCAGACCACTTGTCCTGAATAGAGAATGGCGAGGAGCCAACCAACCTGGAAGCCAGATTGCCTGATGCATAGATATTTTCTATCAAGGTAGTAGATTCACACTTCACTGATATCATTCAGTTCTTGACTACCAGGATGACACCTCCAAAGTACTCTGTACAGCAGAAAAAAGAGTTAGTCACCCGAGTAGCAGACTTTTCCATCATCGTAGGACACTTATATAATATGAGAGAAGATGAAGTATTGCAGCGATATGTTTTGGATCATGAAAGGCATGTTGTCTTGATCGACACTCATGACGGCGTAGCAAGAGGTCACTACGCAGGGAAAGCAACGACGCAGAAGATCTTGAGGGCTGGGTTATGGTGGCCAACCCTGCATACTGACGCCCACGACTATTGTAAAGCCTACAATATGTGCCAATGAACAGGGAGGCCATCCCGAAAAGATGAAATACCCCTTCAACCACAAATGGCCCTACAATCATTTGATAAGTGGGCTATCGACTTCATCGGGCCTATCAACCCCCCAGGAAAGAAGATGGGTGTGTGCTACATTATTATGGCCACCGATTATGTAACCAAGTGGGTGGAAGCAGAATTAGGAAAGGATTTTACTGTGGGTACCACTGCGCATTTCATCTTTGAACAAATCCTGACCAGGTTCGGATGTCCAAAGATTCTCATGAGTGACAGAGGTACGCACTTTGTTAATAAAACAATCTAAGCTTTGACTGAGGAATTCTGGATCCATCATGCGAAGAGCATGCCATATCACTGATTCGGATTTATGCAGGAACGCAACAAAATAAGCATATAACCATAAATACAGAGATGCAGCGGAAATAACACTTCATTTTATTAATATCAAAGAACTGAAATTTGCTTACAGACAGAATGGAAATAAAACTAGCTAGGGCGCTGGTAGCTATCTCTGAGAAGAGATGTGGCGGCTACAGGCCTCTGAACTGAGTTACAATGAGGCTCGAGGGCCTATTTATTATTTAGAAGCAATGGGAAATCCTAAACAGCCAAAACCCTAACCCTAGGAGATGAAGCACCAAAACTATGGGCCCCGTTTGGGTAAATTGGTGTTTCAACTTCCCAGGGGCGTAACTTTGGCATACGATCTCTGTTTGACGCGTACCATACCTCGTTAGAAATATCTATCCGAGGACTACAAATTTGGAATGAGCAACATCAGTCCATGGACCCATGTTGCTCTTCGTTTTCCCAAAAAACGTCGTTTAGGGCCTCAAAACGGCTCCGGAAGTTTAGGACCCGAAAAACTGCTAAAAATAGTAAACTGTGCCGAAACTGAAAAACTGAAATAGACAATGGTGGAGCCCCAAGTGGAATAGGTGGGTGAACACCAATATCCACCTGGATCATTCCTCCCCCCTTAGGAAGCAATGGTCCCCATTGCGTTAAGTTCCTCCATGAGATGAGGAAATTTCTGCTGAACTTGGTCCCTGGTGAACCACTTTCCTTGGTGCGGGAGTTGGCCAGCTTTGACAACCCGATATAGTTGGATCTTCTGCTGGCGAGTGTTCTTGATTTGCATGTCCATGATGCAATCTGTGGTGGCCTGTTCCATGCAGTCTGGATTTAACTCAGTTGGTGTGAGTTGTTCTGCAATGTCTGAGGTGTCCAGTAGAGGTGGGAAGTAAGGACGAAGGCGATCCACATTGAAGGCTGGGTGCAGACCAAGGAATGGTGGAATACTGAGCTCGAATGCATTGTTCCCTACAGCCTTGGTGATGGTGTACGGCCCGTATCGGAGCGGGCGAAGCTTGCGGTGGGGTCCAGTGAGGCGCTCCTTCTGCAAATGTAGCCATACTTTTTCGCCCACCTGGAAGTTGTGTGGCACCCGGTGTTGATCATGGCGTTGCTTGTACTTGGCATTGGCTCTATCCAATATATCATGAACCTGTTGGTGGATGTGTTGAATGCGCTCGATGAAGCTACTGGCTTTGTCAACTTCAGACTGGACATGAGCTGAATTGGCCTGAGCAGCTGCAAATGGCATGGCTACGTCAATGGGGCATAGTGGCTGGAATCCCAAGCCCACCTGAAAGGGGCTATGGCCGATTGAACTATGGAGAGCTCGATTATAACTATGTTGTACATAGGGGAGGCTCTCGTCCCATGTGCGTGGATGCTTTGAATTGTACATGCGCAGAATGTGTACAATCATTCTGTTGACGACCTCTGTCTGGCCATCTGTTTGGGGATGAAAAGCTGTGGACTTGGTGAGCTTTGTGTCCAACATTGACCAGAGGCTGGACCAAAATGTGCTGAGGAACCTGCTATCTCGATCTGATATGATAGAAAAGGATAAAGGCACCATAGTTGAAGAGAAGAGTTTAGCGTTGGCTTCTGTTTGTGATATTCTTCTTGGGAGCATAATGGCCATCTTCGAGAATCTGTCGACGACCACAAAAACACAGTCATTTCCCTGCTTAGTAGAAGGCAGGCCCGACATGTAATCCATGGAGATGGATTCCCAAGGTCGACTAGGGGTAGGTAGAGGAGTATATGGGCCTTGCTTCTTGATGGTCGGTTTGGCAATGGCACAAGCAGTGCAGGATCTGATGTGCTTCTCGACATCCTTTCGAAGGTTCGGCCAATAGAAATATACCAACGGATTGCTGCCCTATTTCATAAACCCTAAAGTGTGACACAAACTATAGTGTTCTTCCATATCATCTTGGCATGCTCGCTTGAAGGAACACAAAGGTGTCCCATGTGACATAAAAGTGCATCTTGGAGGTGAAAATTTGGAACCATTTGTTTTTTTTATGCATTGTGGCGTGGTGTATCTGTGTTACAAGGTTGACGATCGAAGTCTCGTGCCCACAAGAGTTGAGCACGGTGGTGAGCGCCACGATCGGTGGTCGGGTGAGGTAATCTGCAAAATGATTGGTGCTACCCTTCTTCATACTTGATGTTCAAATGGGCTGAGATGTATGAATGCATAAGTCAGCGTCATTACGTAACTTCCCTTGTGTCTGTATGAACTACAGGGGCCTGTGGTCTATATGGATGATTATTTCCTTCCCCAAAATGTAATGCTTCCATTGTTGACAAGCTTGCACAATGGAGTACCTTTCTTTGTCATATGTGGGGTACTTGCGAACTGTGTCAGACAATGTCTCACTGTGAAATGCCACTGGATGTCCCTGTTGAGTAAGAACTGCCCCAATAGCATAGTCAGAGGCATCTGTCTCGATCTCAAATGGCTGTTGCAAGTCTGGTAAAGTGAGCATTGGGGCAGAACAGAGGTGATTTTTCAATTCTGTGAATGCCTTCTGTTGAGGTTTTGACCAAAATAATTTTGCTCTCGCTCCTCCCTTGGTGACTTGACTCAAGGGCCAAGTGATATGAGAGAATCCCAACACGAACCTCCGGTAGAAATTAGCAAGACCCAGAAAGCTGCGAAGCTCTGTTATGGTGGTTGGGGCTGGCCAATCTCGAATGACTTGGATCTTGGCTGGATCCACATGCACCCCCCTTTCATCAATAATGTATCCCAGATATTGAATTTGGGTCATGCCAAAAGTGCACTACTCCAAATTGGCACACAACTTGTGTTGGCGCAGTGTTTGGAGGACTTGTCGGATGTGGTGAAGGTGCTCTTCCCAAGTCTAGATGAAGATCAGAATGTCATCCAAGTACACCACTACAAATGAGTTGGTGAATGGCCGCAAGATGTCGTCCATCATCTCATGAAGGTTGCAGGAGCATTCATTAACCCGAAAGGCATGACCAACCATTCAAAAAGGCCTTCCTTAGCTTTGAAGGCAGTCTTCCACACATTGGAGGGTTCAATTGGTACCTGGTGATACCCAAACTTCAGGTCGATCTTGCTGAAATATTTTGCACCTTTGAGTTGGTCCAAAAGGTCATCAATCCGTGGGATTGGGTACCTATTCCAGACAGTGATCTTGTTCAGCGCCCGATAGTCGATACAAAAGTCTCCCGTCCCATCCTTCTTGCCTGCTGCGGTCGGGCTCCCACGAGGTGATGGCCCGGAGTCCCCGATGTGAGCAACACCTGCCGCAGCAGCTCTGAATGCGCACTCTTGATTTCATCATTCTCCAAAAAAGCAAGACGTGATAGATCGGTCCATTAGGCAATGACTTTTTGAGGTCGTGTAATGCGGTGATTGTGACCTTCTGATCTGCAGAGGCACCCCTATGGGTGAGGTGAAGATGTCCCCGTACTCTTCCACAAACTTGTCCATTTGTTGTTGTCGTGCGGAGGAGCCCTTCTTGGAGGTCGTGGCAGTAGTCTTCCACTTTCCTAGGGAAATGAAGCTCAATAGGAAAATGAATTTCCTGGTTTGGGAAATGAGCTTACTGCATTGTTTTGTAGTAACCAAGGAGATAGTGGCAGGAGGTGGTACCTCTGGTATCCTGTACAACTTATTTCCCAAAGTAACAATAACAGCACGAGGTCGAGACTCATACACAACATGACGCTTCCACAAGTATGGTTGTCCTAATAATACATCAGAAACATCAATATGAGCAACATCACATAATACCTCATCCGTGACGGCCTTGATGCTATAGGGAAGGCGGCACTGCTGGCTGACGCGGAGATCTCGTCCTTGGTGAAGCCACCCGATGGTGTATGGATGTGGGTGAGCTGTGGTCGGCAAGCCCAACCGCTTCACGGCGTCTGCTGAAATGAGGTTCTTTTGGCTCCCATTGTCGAAAATGAACTGTACAGGGGAGCTCTTTACCCACATCTGGGAGTGGAAGAGACGTTCCTCCTCCTCTGGATCTTCCGGTTCCTCCTTCTGGACCTTTGTAGTGGCAACAGTGGCGTTGGGCTCCGCATCAATAATCTGTTTCCCTTTTTCATTCCCCTTTTCGGGTTCTGATTCGGAGTCAGAGCATGCATCTGACTCAGAAGCCCTCATCTCGGCCACTAGCGACTGCTTGGCCCGACACTCACTTGTGTTGTGAGTGGAGCTCTTATGGAACTCACACCACTTTCCCGTGTCCTTCTTTGGCTTTGCGGTGTTGTTATTTTCTTGTGGCTTTGACGGGTTGTCTTTAGCCGCCATGCCTTGGCTCTGTCCTTTGTTCTGCGGTTTGGAAGCACCTTTCCCTTGTTTTTGATTCGCAGATCCAAAGTCTCGCTTCTTCTGTTTGAATTTCTGCTCAATCTTGGCAGCGTACCGGTATGCCGTACCAAGCGAGGAGATGTCGAGGAACTCCATTTCCTCCTGAATGTATCTGTGCAGACAGCTGCGATACTTTAGCACCAAATGTTTCTCTGAATCTTTGATACCCAACTTTGTGCGTAGGGTATGGAATAGATTCGTCAGCTCGTGCACATCTTGATCCCTTTGTTGTCGCAGCGTGGTCCATTGTATGTACTTGTCCTCATAGCTCCCCACGGGATAGTACTGTTCCTTGATGGCGTCTCGGAAAGAATTCCAAGTTGGTACGGCCGAGAACAGAGAGGGTTCTTTCTGGTCCTTGTTCTCACAGTAGGTTTCCCACCAGTCCTTAACATGGGGGGTAGCTTTGAGGAGTGCAAAAATAATCTTCTCCCGGTCTGAAAAGTCATGAACCGAGAAATATCCTTCTAACAAATTCAACCATCTATCTACGACATCTGCATCTATTTGACTCTCAAATATGGGAATGTCAAAATTTACTTGTACCTTAAAAGGAGTCGCGCCTCCAGAGTGGCTGCTGGATGCAGATGCGCCGCCGGTGGGTAGCTGTTGAAGGATCTGAGCAAAGTTGTCCATCATCGCATTCCTTTGTTTTTCGAGGGCCTCCTCAAGAAATATTTTGATAGGATCTCCTGCTCCCTCATCTTTCTTTTTGTCTCCCATGGGCATCCATCGAGGTTTACGAGGCTGATCTTGCAAAGGTTCCACCAGATCGAGCCCTAGCTCCTTATACCCCGACCTCGTTGGGGACATGCAAAGAAGGATCAAGAAAAAGAAGACCCCTCTGATACCACTGATCCATATTTATGCAAGAACATAAAATAATTAAAATAGAACCATAAATACAGAGATGCAGCGTAAATAACACTTCATTTTATTAATATCAAAGAACTGAAATTTGCTTACAGACAGAATGGAAATAAAACTAGCTAGGGCGCTGGTAGCTATCTCTGAGAAGAGATGTGGCGGTTACAGGCCTCTGAAATGAGTTGAAATGAGGCTCAAGGGCCTATTTATTATTTAGAAACAATGGGAAATCCTAAACAGCCAAAACCCTAACCCTAGGAGATGAAGTGCCAAAACTATGGGCCCTGTTTCGGTAAATTGGTGTTTCAACTTCCCAAGGGCGTAACTTTGGCATACGATCTCTGTTTGACACGTACCATACCTCGTTAGAAAGATCTATCCGAGGACTACAAATTAGGAATGAGAAACATAGGTCCATAGGTCCATGGACCCATTTTTCTCTTCGTTTTTCCAAAAAAACGTTGTTTAGGGCCTCAAAACGGCTCCGGAAGTTCAGGGCCCAAAAAACTGCTAAAAATAGTAAACTGTGCCGAAACTGAAAAAATGAAAGAGAAAATGGTGGAGCCCTAAGTGGAATAGGTGGGTGACCACCAATATCCACTTGGATTAATCACTCCCAGGCCAATGGCATGGTTGAAGCTTTTAATAAAATCTTGGAGCACATGCTAACCAAGGTACGCAATGCTGGTTGCAGCGATTGGGACGTGCGCATCCCGTCGATCCTCTAGGCCTATCAAACAACCTACAAGAAGTTAACTGGAAATACCCCATTTAGGATGGTTTATGGTAAATAAGCCATTATTCCCATGGAGTATATTGTTCCTATTTTGCGTATCGCAACATTTACAAACATGGCAGAACTAGACATCATGGAAGAGCGATTAGCACAGCTTATGGCTTTGGAGGAAGATCGATTTATTGCAAATTTCCATCAAAAAGTCTAGAAGGCCTGCAATAAAGCCTAGCATGACCGAAACATTCGCCAAAATATTTTCATGGAAGGACAATTGGTCCTCTTGTACGATAGCCAGTTTGCAAAGCATCCTAGGAAGTTTCGACAGCATTGGCTTGGTCCCTACACAGTTAAGGAGGTCACGGATGGTGGAGAGGTTAGGCTTGCTAACCTGCACGAAGATATGCTCCCCAGATACATCAATGGTAGCCGGCTCAAACCATATCGGATCAAATGACTCTATGGCCTAAGTAGCCACACAGGCGCAGGTGGAGACCCCACTGCCACAAGTGACTCGGGACGAGTCACAAGATTGTGTTGGGGGACTGTTGGAAAAGGGTCTCCTACACGAGCTGCGAATATGGTCTAGTTTGGTATATCATTGATTATATTTAGTCTAACGCAGGGGTTTTGGGGTGGGTCAAAGCCCTACATGCATTGTAAGTGGGTCAAGGGTAAACCAGGAGTTCACAAACCACGATTTGCAGACCATTTGATGCGTAGGCTAAAATAGTATAAGTAGTTGAACCTTTTTGAGTTGTAGAAAAGAGGGAGATTAAGATTGGTGAGAATTGTGAATTATAGATCTGTTCTGGGTTTTTGGGAAAGGACTCTTGCTGGTTGTGTGCATGAAGATCCTCAGTCCTGCTGTGTGCGGACCCTGCTACTGTGTGCACAGGTTAGGGTTTGTGATATTGTAAAAATATCTAGAGGATTAATGAATGCGGAAGGCTGTTGAAATCTCTGAATCTATTGAATCTGTGATATCTGATTATGTATGCTCTGTGTTATTAATTTAAGCTGCAAAATTCCTTGTGTTACTTGTTTATACTGGAATCTAGATCTATATGCATGATTCTCTATTGAGCTCTGCAAGTAACTATGCTAAGTACTTATGCTGCATTGACAATTGATCTGAATCTGTTTATTGGACTTTATGCAAGAATAGATGCGATAGTTTCTTCATTACCCTATATCTGTTAGTCATTGCATGGTATTGCATGAGTGAATGCGAAGGAACTGATAGATCTAGGTTCTATAGTATGTGATCTGATATTTGTGGAGTGGAGCACAGCTCTGCCTGACTTACCTTCCCTCTTCCAGGGTGCGGAAACCTTGTTCCAGCACCCACCCATACTTCTTCGAGTGAGACTTTGGCATGCGCAAGCAGGTCACTGCCGAAAGGGCCAGTTGTATAGTGGTTTGTTGGCAAACCGTAACCTTTGAACCTGGGTTAGGACCCCTCGAGCCAACAAATGGTTCCATTTCCAGGACAGGGAGAATTTTGAGAGAGGGATGGGGTAATGCCAAGGTCGTACTAGAAACCTGAAAGAAAAGAAATTGATGAATGGTTCAAACGACAAGTTCAGGAATTCGCAGTGAAAGAAAATTGCAGTAAAAGGTTGACCAAAAAAAAGTGGAAAAATAAGTATATTTTCACAGTGATCTACGAGATATTCTTCGTAACTATTGCGATCGAGCTCCAAGAGTGGCTTGCAAGGTTGGTCGAGTTTCAGATGTGTTGGAAGGACAAGCGGGTTACACAGTGGACCCCAGAATTAATCCAGCAGTTAGAGAAGGCTGATAACACCATCACTCGCACCGTAGACCACTGCGTGGACAACGTTCTAGGAGGATTCGTGACAGAATTTTCCATTGATCACTTCATCTCCTACTCTGAAGCAGGGCAGATATTATTCAAAGGATTTAGGGGTAAGTTTCTGAAGACCTTACCATTACTGATTAAGATATTATTGTGCGAAAAAATTATTCTGTGTAGCCACACCAAGTGAATGACCACTGATCCAGACAGAAGTACGACGTGAAGAATAAAATACTATCGGACCAACCTAGAAGGAGGTAGATCTGTCTACAGCCCATTAAGAGAAGCAGCTGCGCAGAGTCCTCCAGCCACACCACTTTCGAACCGGCATAGGGGTAAGAACTCACCTACACCTCCACCACCAGAAGACGAAATGGCTGCACACATGAAGTTGCCTACCTTTAAGGGTGTGGGAGATGAGGAAATGGAGCAGTTCTAGTTTGTCGCAGAATTAGTATGGACTGCGCAGAACGTAGCTAGTGGCGCGGTGAAGAGGGCACAATGGTCCCTTGCCATCGAAGGAAGAGCTTTGGATTGGTACATGGGATACATTGGACAACATGCAAATTCAACCATCGAATAGGTCAAGAATGCCTTAAAACAATAGTTCAAGAAGCCTAAGTCCTATTCTCAAATAGTGGTCGATCTAAAGGATTTCAAGAAAGGGCCTTCTGAATTTGCATGGGAGGCCGATCAATGGCTGAAGAAGGCGATCACGGAAGGAGGATTTCAGTATGACGACAGACAACACACGAAGTGGTTCATTGGTATGCTGCTACCTCACCTGCGCGTACCTATGGGCCACCAAACTTTCAAATCACCGGAAAAATCCCTGGAGATCGCTATGAAGTTAGAATCTATGCCCAGAGACGATGCCCAGCTAGGCATCTAGCAGATCCAAGGACAGATAGAGGCGATGCACATGGAGATCTAGAACCTACGAAAGGAGAGAGGTGGAGATGCTAGCCTAGAAATATGGTGCATATGTTGCAGGACGAATGGTCACACCAAGGATAACTTCTCACTGTTAACAGACTACATGCAGGCTAGGGGACCTAGTCCGCTGCACCCTAGGGAAGTGGCAGGACCAAGTGGGCCGGAACTATGGTGTGATGATTGCCACGTTGCAGGGCTGCATGACATGAAACACTGTCTTTGCCTTGCTGCGTACATCCCAGAAGTAAAACAACAATGGTGGAGGTTCTGCAGGTCGGTAGGAGATGATGAAAAAAACTGCTAGATGTATGATTCGATGATCGATCGAGGGAATCTCTATAGCATGCAGTCAGACCTTTTATCACTCCAGTAAATTCTTAAGTTGTGGGATTTTTATTTTTAGTCAAAGAATACTAGAGGTAACCACAAACCTACTTCAAACTCTAGGATCTAGCGTTCCTAGTGTTCAGAGAGGGCTCTCTCTTTAACTTTTAACTTTGTTTTGATTTATGAATATTAGGCTAGTTATTAAAGTGAAATTTGGTTTGGTTTTGATGGATTTTGTGGGAAAATTTCACTTGGAGGATAGATAGAGGGAAATATACTTGTCCATTGGGTATGGAGTCTAAGTCAAGCTAACATAACTGGGATCAAAGCCTAAAATTTCAAATGTCTATAGGGCAAGGTAGATAACCCTTGGAGATCTTGGGAAAAACGGTTTTTGAGATGTTATGATCGGGATAAAGGGTACTTAAGGATCCTTTGATTCGGAAAAGGGAAGTAGAAGATAGAGGTGAAACGGGAGAGGGAGCAATTAAGAATCCCTGCACCGGAAATCAAAAGAAAACAAATAAATGATAACTAGTTAAAAACATGGTGCTATTTTTTGTAGCTCCTAGAGACAACCCTGAGTTGTGAAGGACCAGTTCCTAGGTCATCTTAAAGCCAAGAATATTCAAGGAAGCTTTCTATGGTTAGTGGCATAAATCTTATTTTTCATAAAAAATTTCTAGAACTTCATAAACTGGGATCAAGATCTCGAGAGCAGAGATATACAAGCAGCAATACTCGATAGCAAATAATTAGGGTCTTATGGAGATATTATTGAATATGAATCTAAATTTACGAGATATGAGAAGGGTTGGATTATGAAACAAAGTGCACAGATATAAGAGCATGAAGGGCGTAGTAAAAATGGAAGCAAATGTAGAAAAAATTAACTATGGATAGGCTTAATATCATATAAGAATCTATCAATAGTTAACAGAGGAAGAAAGATGAGTAAATGAAGTGAACCATGTGAACATAATATCATAGCTTTGAGTCATATTTAAAGCACAATGGACTAAAGACATGAGTATCTGAAATAGATAAATTCATCCCAATTAATCAAGTGCTCACATTCCAGAAGCATATGACATAGAAAGAGTGACAAAGTGCCAAAACGTTTGTATTAGAGTATAAAAAGGAATAAAAAATGTGACTGATCTCACCAGGAATCCATCTCACAATAAAATCATTTCATTATATTCTCCCCATCGGGATTCTTCAACATAAAACATAGGAAATCCTCAAAACTTTACAAAAAGGGGAATTTACCAATAATAGTCTCTGTTCTCAAAATCAGGAACCCTTTTTTAGACTTGGGGTCTTTCTTTTATATTTCCCTTTGTCTACCGTTAGTAGAAGATATTTTTGGATCAACATTTGTTCACAGAAATATCTTTTCTGTTGCTTGTCTCTATCGGAATAAAAAACCGATGATGAGGAAGAACACCTCTCATCATCTCTCTAGTGGCCTTGGCATGAGTGCCAACCAAAAGTAAAACAACTTGAACGGAAAATAAAAATGCATAAGGTGAAATGAAAATTTCACCCGATATTACAAAAGTAAGAAAATAAAAGTAAAAAGGCCACTACGGCTAGAACATGATCATCACTTTTTGAAAGAGCAGGGTGTAGTAGCTGCTGATTGAATTAGAAGCACTGATGATGTAGATAAACTAGTTTTATGCTTTTGAGGTGGCGGAGACTAGAGAGACGGTGTGGCGACTGGCACATTTATGAAATTACTGCATTTCTACGATATGGCCACTCCGGGCAAGGGCATTGTGGCAAGGATCTCCACTGAATCTTGCATATTTGTCAATTCCGAATAGTCCACTTGCACCGTCAAGCACTGTCTAATCTAGCAGAGAAGGGAAATTTCTTTTCCCAGGGCATAAATTATAGTTTTAGCTTTCAGACGAGTGGTTTTCTCATACGGAAGATTTGTTTGATTCATAACCGTTGCCAGCTTCTCTTCATAATTAGTAAAACTTGAGAAAGCAGCAGTCATAAAATCCCAGCATGATGGGAGGCCTGATTTCACCAGCTCATCCCACTCTTCTTCAAACTTCCCCACTACCTTGGTGACCCTTTCCAGACCACTCAATGCATTCACACACGTTGTCTCTTTCTCAATTATCCTTCTGATTTCCATCACTCCCATGAAACAATCTTCAATCCCTTGCGTGGCTCACTCTTCAGAGCGTAAACCGTTTAGGTAGGAGATATACCTCTTGGCCATGGCTACCTTTGCCTCAGCTTCCTCTTGTCCTTCCTACAATTTCTCTTTACACAATTGGACAACAATTTTCTTCTCATTCATCAACATGTTAAAATCCCAACACTTCCTTACCTTTGTCCTATTGTCAGTCCAAATGAGACGTCTGGCTTCAAGGAGGGTTGCATTTCCTTTCATCTGGTTATTTAGGTCTTTGATAACCTTCTCTTGTAGTTGCTTCTCCTTCTTTGATTCTTCCACCTCTATTTGTAGGGCTGCTATTACTTTGTTGTTTTGTTCCACCCTAGCCATCAACTCTTGAATTCTTTGCTGTGCAGTATGAGCTTGCTTCTCTGAAACCTGTAGGTCTGAGAGGGCCTTGTTTAACTATGTCGAGGTAGCGTCCGCCGGGTCAGGAGTTTGGGTTACGAAGACATGAGTATCCCACTTAGCTTGCAAGTCAGTAAATCTCTATCTGAGGGCAACCATCTCTTCAAATGTTTTGGAATTCTCATCTCTTTCTGGAGCAAGGGTATCTGTGAGGGCCGACTTTTATTTTTCCACCTGAGCTAATTCCTGGGGTTGCACATAGTCCCCTCGAGGAACTTTAAGTCTCTTCTTTAATTCTGAGTTTTTGACCTCTAAATCCCAGATGATTTTCGTCCGGATTCCTTCCTTGTCACTTCCTTTTTCACTCATTATTCTTCTGAGATGATGAAGGTTATTGCTGACCCCTATGGAATTTGTCCTTTCTTTTTTCAGATTATCTACCACCTCTTTGTATTTATCTTTAAGCTTTCTTAAAGTGAGTGCAAGCTTCACAACCTCGTCCCTTAACATGTCCCCGATACATTGATGTAGGCCTAGTTTATCAGTTAAGAGAACCTTTGAAAAATTCACAGCTACCTCCAGAGCCTTGTATCTGACTTCATTAGTAGTAGGGTCTAGCACTGCCTCCGTGATAGCAATTATTAGCTGTTCTTTCTCCATATCCAACTCTGTAGTGAGTCAGGTATGATACTTGTCTACGAAACTCACCAGTTCTGCTCAAAGTTTCTCCCTCACAGTCCTGTTTCTGCTTCTGATTTCTTCTCTCACTTCGACTCTGCTCACCAAAGTGGCCTACAATATCCCAGAGGGTTCTGAAGATGACGCCCTGTCATAATTTATTTTGAAACCCACCTTGCTCTTATCTGGCTCCCCGTATCTGACCAAATACTCTAGAGGTAGTTCATCCTAGAGGATCTCCACATCATCACTTTTATGCTTTTTGGAGGGATGAGATCCCTCCCCTGTATACAATCCTTTCGGTTATTTTGAAAAATCTGCTTCATTAGTCTGCCCTTTTCTACATGTGCCCGCTAAAGCGGTGTCCCTCCTTCCTTCTGCTGCCGAAGATTCGACCTCCATCTGCGAAGCCAAAGGCAATGTGTCAAGGTTAGATCTCCATTCAATGAAGGGACGAGTCTCATGCACATATGCAGTGGACCTAATCTTCCTTTTCCTATTTGATATAATTCCTTTCAAGTCGTAGGGCCAGAATTTCTCCAGCACTAAATCCATTCCCTAGAGCAGCGTCTCCACTGTGGAGAGGGCATGTCTTGATTTTACAGTAAAAGGGCCAATGGTAGTAGGAAGCTTGAGGATATAACCCTTCTTAGCAGGGACAAAGTGGAACTGGTCCACCTTCATGGTTTGAAGAATGTACTTGAGGGTGAAAATCCGCATCGCAGGAAACAACGACAGGAGGTAAGGGGGTACATCAGCACTGTAGACCCTGATCTCGGTGTAATCATCAAAAAAATACTAGTCCCATGTGCTTTCTTCATTGCCAAACTGCAACCAGTCTTTCTGCTTGGGAAAAATCTTGGGTGGGGGACTGTCATGAAGTATGGTATAGGCAATGGTCATGAACTCATTAAAAAACCTTGAGTAACCCCTCCCATTTGGTTGCTGACATACTGAGATGTTCCACTCAAAGACGGTTTTGGGTTGGCCGTTCATTTTGGAGAGTTTTTCAAGGCCCAAAGCTTCGAACTTGTCAGCGTGCTTGAACAAAAACAGGTAAAAAAATAGCGAGTAGAAACGAAAACCCCCCGAAGAGGAAATTTCTTGAAATTGAGTCTGGATGGCCGAAGCCAGGAAGGTAGGGATATCCAGAACGACACTTGGTTGGGACATGAGCCAAAGGAGGGCTATGCACTCTTTGGACACCCTCTCAACCTCCCTAAGAACTAGTAACCCAGAGATGAGAGCGAGAACCGGCTGGAGGTCATCTGCAAATGCGGTCAAGGATACCATGTATGAAGACGGAATGGACGTAAGGTGGGAGTTTGATATGGAGGAGAGGAATTCACACTGTTGTTTCTAGGGTAGTTTTCGAAAACTGACGTGACAGGGAAAACTCAGTGAAATCGACATATTCTGGGCTATGTGGGAAACATAGAGCGTTCTTAATGAGCTCAGGGGATATTCAGAAAACCTTGTTTCCCTGAACTGAGAGGAATACATCCCGACGCTCGTCATAGGTGTCTCTGAGCCAACATATGAATTCTGTGACTGGGAAAGTGGGCGGAGCAATTTGGTAATACAGGCCAGACCGAACAACTCTGAACCGGTCTTGGCCCTTCACATGAATTTATAACAGGTTAGGCCGGACACGGGAAACACTGAAAGGTTATTGTGGGTCGCGAATGTGGGCCTGCATATCAGTAAGAGGGTCAGGTCCAGGGACGGGCCTAACTTCACGAGTTTGGGGAGTTTCTAGTTCATAATTTTTAGACTTGACTCTCCCAATGACCATTTTGAAAGAGTAAAAAGGAAATAAAACTGTAAGGAACAGGAATGGCTAAAAACCTATTACCTGTGTGGAAAACCAAGAAGGAAAGTGATGCAAGGGGGAGGAAAGCGACCTGCTTCTATAATCCAAGCTTTAATTGTTGGGTGAATGCATAAAAACGAGTGATTTACCCAAATGAGTCTCGAGTGGGGTCAAACAGGCTATATTTTACGAAAAACAAGGTTTGGGTGATAACTAGGAGGGTTGATGTCATAAGGACATCGACACTGAGGCACATGGCATTGGGCTATTGGCTATTCAGGGCTGGGTAGGTGTGTGCCACGAGCTGGGTTAAAACTGGTACTGGTCATGTACTAGGTTCCCTGACATACCTTACCTTCGCCTTAGAGTGCGCCACCTATTCGTCCCAAGGGGTCCACCAAAAAATTCTACAGGGGGCTTAGGAAGTCCCTTCACACTATTCCACTGACCCACGGAATGAATGAAATGCGTCCCCACCGAGCTATGATGTCATGTAGTTCCGGGGGTCGAGACTCCCTTCTCTTCGTGCTTCCCTTGGTACCCCTAGAATCCTTCCACGTGGCAGCGTTGTTGGTACTAACCTGTTATATGGCCCACTGACCTTTCTTCTTAGTTCTAAAACCCTTTTCGATTTATTTTTTGCGTAGTATTTGTGAGGGGGAAAACATCACGTATTTCCTTTATATGTCTTTTCTCACGTGTTTTTCATAATAGTATTCCTAAGTTCATTTCAAGATATCTTCTTGCCGAACCTTGTGTAATGAGGAGTACCATAACAACACTATTAACATGTTCTGTAGTAATACTCCTAGTTATACATTCAGATTTAGAATTAAAACATAGATGTTTGCATGAAACAAAAGAAGATCACAATGACAAGTTTAAAGAGAGTACTTCACTCTAGATAGCTTACCACAGGGATCCTGAAGTATGATGCCAAAAAGGTGATCCAGTCTGCTGCTCAAAATCGAAATCCAAAGCCCTCAAGTCAATGAAAATATATAGTAATCTCCAACAATTTTATTCTGCCAAAATACTTCAAAGGGTGAAGTATCTATACAAACTATAAACTAGAGTATCTTGAAAAAATATCAAGATTGGTTTACAAATATCTCCAACTATTTTACATAAATAGAACTTAAGTAAAGAACGCTAAAAACTAATGCATCTATTTGGAACTATTTTTTATGGATAGGTGATGAAAAATAGGAGAATTCGAATTTTATATCAATTCTTAGTTGATGATGAGGCATCCAAGTCACTAACTGTTTCCTTTCTTTGTGCATTTAGCTCCAGCAATTCTGCAAACTTGGGGTCCAATGATACCTTTTTATTTCTTAATCCGAAATATATATGTGAAAAGTGAAAGTGGTTATTGTATATAAATATGTTTTTGAGATAAAAATCTCTCAGTTCCCTAAATGTATGCTCCAGCTGTTCACAATAGGCTCTGTAAAAAGATGTATAAAACAGAGTTTTCCACAGTCTGAAAAATAGGTTGTAAATATGTGCATGTATATCTCATTCTGTAATACCTGTGGAAAAAGTGAGATAGGTTTGTGTAGATGGTTCTCTTAGGAACAAAGACCTCCTTCAATTTTGTAAGATGTAGTTCTGATTGGCCACAGTCTTCTCTGCAAACGAATGACTTAATAGGAATTTTCTGTAAAAAGAGCTTTCAAATATTGTTAAATATTTCCAAATCCATAATGTCTGTTAGAAAAGTGAGAGAGATTTTTGTAGTTGGAATTCTTAGGAACATAAACCTCCTTTAGTTTTGCAAAATTCATCTTGGATTGGTCACAATAGTTTCTGCAAAACAATGACTTTAAACAGGAATTTTCTGCAAAAATGTCCCTTCTTGCTCTGTTTTCATCTTTTAACCTTACTGTTCTTTTAACTGTTTTTACTTTCACTTTGGATAAAATTCATTGTTGTTGAAATTATTTTCATCTTAATTTACCATTTACTACCTCTGTTTTTACTTTTACTATTTTACCTTAATTGCTCTGTAACTTTGTTTTAACCTTCATTCTGACTTTCATCTGATACACTTTAATTTTGATGCTCTTTGACTGTTCTATTTTCACTGTCACTATGAATTCTTACTTTACTTTGAACTTTAACCTTTATTGTGAGTTTTTCCTTTTATCCTGACTATTATGAATGCCCTGCTTTAATCTTGACATTAAAATTCTCTTTTATCTTTCACAGGATGACTGTCCTTTAACTCTGATGCCTGAAGTATTTTAAGGAAAATCCTTTGAATTCATTTCCTTGTAAGTTCTTGGAGTAAAACATATCTTTAACTAGTATTTAGATTGTTTTATCCAAATTCTCTTTTTTCTAATGACCTGCAAACAAAATAATTGTTAATGAAACCCTGGATGCAAGGAGGTGATAATGGCTTTAAGTGGTCACAGTAGTGGATTTGATTTTGGCACTTTGGAACCATCAGGATTGGTTGTACTATGCTTCTTAGGCATTTTGGTCTATTTCTTCAAGTTTAAACTATTTGCAGAGGAAATTTTACTATAGAAGAGGCTTAATTGGGCAAATTTGGAAAAATAGAGTCTCTTTTTGGGTTTTCTTTCCAAATTAAGTCCGTGAAAGAATTTTATAGGCATTTTAACTAATTTAAAACAGAAAACAAGGGTTTCTTGAGTATTTTTAACTGAAAAATGGGCTAAAATTCTGTTGAAAAAGGATTTTCAGAAGATATAGGGCACCTACAAAGGATTTTTGGTCTTTAGAGCTTGAAACTTATCAATAACTGTGAATAATTGATAAATTTCATTGAAAATACCGCGCAGCAGACAACTAGGGTTCCTGGGAAAATTTTTCCAGGGTTTGGCATGTTTCTGGGACAATTTGATTTAATCAATTTCTTGATTTTAGGATGCTTTCTTTGTTTTAAAAGGTTTTTAGATTTGATTGCAGGTTGAATTCTGAGAAAAATACCTGGTATGCTGCAGGTATTTGTTTTAACATGGTTTCTTCAGTCTTTGGTTGATTTGATAGATTCAATGGTTAAACTGGAGCAAGTGTGGCCCCTCAGTAATATTTACAGGTTTTTTGGTGAATTTAGGAGGTTTTGGGCATAAAAATGGGTATCAGGGGGTTTTGCAAGCTTATACAGTTGGGGAAAGCAAAAACAATGGTTTAAAAGCAAAGATGAATGATTTAAAGTTTAACCAAGGTTTTATTAAATCGTATGTGTATGCATTGAATGCAGGTCACATCATGGCAGGAAGTGGTTTTAGATCAGTGTAATAGATGAAAATCGGGCTGGTTATTGCGTTTCTTTTTAGTGGTAAGTAGTTTTAAGCCAGAATCACGTGATCGAATAAGTAGGGGACACGTGGAGGGGAGGAGTCAGTGGAAAACTGGCCATTTCGGGCAGCTTTTGCCTTGGATCGGTCGGGAATGTCATATGCGCAATATCAACCGTCGACCATTGGATCAAAAATTTTTAAGCAAACGGTGGAGATCTTGTCGAGAGTTGCGTCGGGATGGAAAGGTGGGACTGGGCTCCTGTATGGACAGGAATGGTTTAATTTTTATGAAATAAATGTTTTAATACATTTAAACCATAGTCTATATAGCAGTGGGGGATAGGTTTAAAAAAAACTTTTTATGATATAAGCGGGGTATAATATTTGTATTCAAAACCTATATGAAATGTTTCGAATGGTTATTTGTGCAGGTGCAATATATGTATTTATATAGTTTTTTCACCTTTTTCAATAGTTTAAAAGCTATAGGGCGGGATATTTGAAATAACGATAGTTTTAGACCAAAGGGTTTTTTATTTTGGATTTTTTATTTGTGCACATGGATAATATACTTTGGCCTTAAACATTATAATAGTGGGTTTTTTGGGGTTTATTAAATATAATGGAATTAATAACTAGGAAAGGGTATTTCTTAGGGATTTAATAAACTATGTGAAAAGTTAACATGAGAGGGGAGGGAAATGTAAAACAAAATACACATTATCTCCTAGTATAACATAATAATCAAGCATTTGCTCATATTTATATTTCTTTCGATAATACTTAGGATAAATGTGATTTTGTGGGTTTTTATGAATGTTTATGAAGGGATGAAGTTAATTATTCTAGGGTTAAAATTTTACTAAGTAAGAATGTGTGCTTACTTAGGAAAAAGGGGTTTTAATACATGAATGAAGGGTAGATGATAATAAATGAGGATTTGACAAAAGAACTAAATATTTTTAACTAACCAGACATAGAGCCTTGGGTCCGGTCCCAACAAAAGTCAGAGAAATGCTCTGAGCTTTTTTGACTGATAGCTTAGAATACTGAATGCTCATGGGGAGGGGAAATTAGTAATTTTTCCCGATGATGTATTATTTACATGATTTCTCCACTGCTTTCTACCTACCCAACTTCCATTTCTAACATTTTTTCTTCATTTTGCAGGTGCATTTAGGCTTGCAACCTTAAAACATTTTCTTTCAAAGAATAAAACTAATCTAAATCTACCTTATTTCATCCGAGGGCTTAGATTAAACTGTTGATCTCCTCATTATTCTCTACCTATCTACTGACTTTTCAAGTTTAAACTGTTTGACAAATCTTTATTCTCTATCTAAAACTTGAAATTGAAAGCATGAAAAGTTAAGATTAAACTGTTTAACTGATCATGGATTATGGCATTTATTGACACTCTACACATAATCATTATTCTTTACAGTAAAAGAAAAAGTAGTGGCATTTGATCTTGCTCACTTTAAGGTCTCATTTCTTTTCTTTTGGGGTTTATATTTTTTTAAGTCCTTTGATCTTTCTTTTAGGACTTTTTTACCCTCTTTTTGATTTTTTATTATTTTTCATTTCTTCAAAATATGGGAAAACAACTTGCAGAAAGCAAGGTATGTACATATTTAAAAGAATTATCAAAGTCAATTCAAAATTTTATGAACCCTATTATTATAGGACCCTAATAGGACCCATCTTCACCCAGATCTCTCTCGAGCGCAGGGGGCTCCCCAACAAGGGGTAGGGGCGGTGGAAGAGGTGGAAGCGCAGGTCGGGGACGAGGACAACTCATATGTTATAACTGTGGAGAAGTAGGTAACTTTGCCAGAGATTGTCCAAACCCCGCAAGACAGACCTCTCGATATTGAAGGCAGCTATATGGGAGGCATCATTAACCTAAAGGAGTGAAGTATGGTATTTGAGAATAATGGTACAAGGGTAATAGTCCCTTTAGATCTGGCGGAAGGCGAGCGATACATAGAACCAGTGCATGACAAAGAGGATGTGGATCAGATATATAAGTTGACTGCATGAGATGAGGATTGGATTAACCCCACGGTAGAGGGGGTACTTTGCTGGGAAAAGGACAGCGAATGTTTCTTCGACTCTGATGGGGAGATGGAGAATTGGAAAAACCGGTTACACGATGTCTCTGCACTGAGATGTCTTCGGATCATGAAGAAATTCCACTCCATCTCCTCAGAGGTAAGAGATCTACCTTATTTCAATGGTTCTAGTAATGTTAGGGAATTTATGTAAGCATTTGAAGCTGAGTTTCCTAGGGAACGAAGGTTATGGGCCCTTAACCTAGCAATGCATGTGACCCCCACATGATGGTGGGAGATGCATAAGGAATCATTCCCGACATGGGAGGATTGTCGAGGCAGGATGCTCTTACGATTTGAGACCCCAGCAGAGGTATAGGTCAAGTTGTTCCTTGGCCCAGGGGATCCGTGTGAACACGTGGTTGCTTGGATGGAGGCATGGGACAACCAAACTTCAAGAGAGTGGGTTCAATTTGCAATATTCCAAAATTTGCACACAGGCAAATTGGAATATTAGATTTTGATGCTTTCACTTAGGAGAGGAATAAATGGGAAAGGAGACCCATGAATAATAAAGATATGAATAAATTCCACCTTAGTAAGTAAGGAGATCACCTTAGGAGCTAGTTTTACACTTCCAAGTGTGAACAAGGGCAAAATATATGGGGACATAGTCAAGTTTGACTAAGTCAACATGCATTGTTGAGGAGGAAGAGATCATCCAAGTGAACTAGCTCAATGTGAACAAGGATCAGCATAGACACACATATGAGAACTGGATTAAAGATCCCTTAGTGTGAAAAGAGGTATTGAAAGTGGATTAGTCTCAGTTGACCAAGTCAACAATGCTGCTACAAGGAGGAGGGAAGCCAACAAGGATAACTCAGTTTTAGAAGAGGAATATTCACTAGGAAGTCACCTCAACAATGTGTGGGGTCCTGGGTGAGGAGGCTCACCAAAGATAAAAAGGAGGGCATAGAATCAAGGAGATCATTCAATATTAAGATATATTTGGTTTTGTGACTACTTGCATGCTTCAACTATTTAGCTGTGGTTGCAACACTGCTTAGTGCAAAGAATTCTCATGCAGGAATTCCATCCTCTTTTGGATCAACTTGCTTAAGGGATCAAGAGGGAAGGATTTGAGATTCAATTCATCATTTGGCTTAGGTACATTTAGACATACTAATCTATAGTGTATTTCCCTTCAAAAAATACATCATTTATGTAAGTGCAATAGCAATAGGGTTGCACACTCAGTTTTTGTGCTAGTCTTTGAGGAGGAGGTGTACATTTCCCTCTGGGAGATCTAATAAGAAGGGCCTTTGGAAATTTTATATATTATTCAGCTATTTTATGTCATTTTCAGTCAATTCTAATAAAAAATTTCAGTAAACTACATTATTTTCTGTAGTCTTGTTTTTTGTGCATGTATATTGTCGGAAACCCTTGTCGGGTGTCTTTTTCCTTGTGTAAAAGAGGTTAAACCTCCTTTTCTCTGCTATATAATTAATATAAGATCTATATCAGTCTTATTTAATAATTTTCTATAGAAACCCTCATGGGAATTACGCTCTCACAATATTCAAAAATTCTGTTGTAGAGAAGTCATGGGATTGGGGTGTTTTTAAGTAGTATTGAGCCGGGGAGATCTGTTTAATGTAGCTAGTTTCATTTGTTTCACCTCTAATTATGAAAGTGGGTTGTATATTGTCTAAAATAAGGGATCCAATTCCCAGTTTCCACTATTATTTCGCAATTTGCTGAAGACAACTATTTTATGCCCTATATTGCTGCATTTCCCCACTTGGGAAGGAGAATATAGGCCATCTTGTTACTGAGGTTCTTTCATATACTGGTATTATTTTATTTTACATCTAATGAGCTGCTCTACATTGTGATTCTCATGATTTTCTGAAGCTCCATATTGGTAATAACTCAAAATATTCCTAATAGTGTAGCTGTCCCCATTTTGGGATATTACAGTGGTATCGGAGCTGCCATGTTGGCTCAGCCTGTGGATTTCATATCAAATCAGAATATAATAAGGAGATGAGAGAAAAATTATGGAGAGGATGAGATTACTCTCATCCATTTTCAGATCTAAGGAGAAAGAAGAGAAATGCATTGAAACTCCAAGAGGGTTTCAAGGAGGAAAGAGATGCAGTGAGACCTCTTGAAGGTTTCAGGAAGAAGAAAGAGATGCATGCACTTCCTGTTCTCATAGAGGAAGTGGAGAGAAAGGAGACCACTTAGAGCATGAGATCCTAAGTGGGTATTTGGAAGAATACAAGTGCCAACCTAGGGCTTTCAGAGAGACCCTAGATTTTCTTCAGTTTATTCAACTGAGAGAATAAAGAAGACCCTGCAGCCAAGGAGAAATAAAAGGCAATAGATTCCTATTGTCTACATTTTATGGGTCAACTATAGCAGGAGTTTGGGAAAGGAAGCTTCACGCATTCTTCCTACTACATCCCATGGTAGAGAGGAAGGCAGTAGAAGTTGCAGCGCTGCACCTAGAGTGTGAAGCCAATGCTTGGTGATTCAGTCACTTAAGCCGTACAAGGGTGACTTCTTTTTCTGAGTTCACTCAAGGGCTGATTAGAACCTTTGATGGAGAAAGATCAGAGGAGAGAAGGCCTACACTACCGTGGGAGGAGACATGTACCAACACTGCCACAGCCTTGGGAGAGAAGCCTTCTACATCAGCCTTTAGGGAAGCCATTACATTAGAGGGAGGAGCCCTTGCAGCACTACAAGAGGTTCCCGCATCTCACCAAGGTATGGGAATATTTCCACTTTTATTTATTGCAGCAAATATTTCTAGGAATTGTGGGAATTTGTCTTCATCTGGCCCAGGATCAAACATTGTTGCTAAGTGTTAAGTCTCTATATTAATAGTATAGCCCCTTATTATGTTAGTTTAGCCCCCCTTATTGTTATTATTGTACCCCTCTAACCCCCATATTGTTATTATTGTGCCCTTAAATTATTATTGTTAGGTCGGCTAAGATTACATTGTGGCCCACTAGGATTACATTATGGCCCCATGGACTCTTATATATAGAAAGGAGGTTTTGTAAATTGTATAATCCAAGAATTGTTCATTTATGTAATATATTGGAGGTTGCCCCCTCGAAGTGGCTCATTTCTAAGGCGTTTACATCTCTTTTCTTCTATTTTTGGAGCTGGTTACACAACATTTGGTATCAGAGCTTGGGATTCTAGGGTTTCGCTGCTCCAAACAGGTCATCGTGGCATTTTCGCTATAACTTTTTTCTACGAAGTTTCAGAAGCTGAAATTTTTAGGGTGCGAAGAAAAAATCCTGAGGAAGCTTGTATAAAAATTTCAAAGTTTGGTTCGCAATAATTTCGGAGATATGATCTGTGGAAGTCAGGTATTTTTTCAGGCTCCTAAACAGGTCATCGTGGAATTTGCGCTATAAATTGTTTTCTACGAAGGTTCAGAATCTGAAATTCATATGGTGCAAAGCTGAAATCCAGAGGAAATTCATCAAAAAAAATTTGAGAGCTTGGTTCGCAATATTTTGGGAGATATGATCTGTGGAAGGTAGTGCTTTTTTAGGCTCCTGAATTTCCTCTCAAAGAGGTGATCGTGGGAAAAGTTCAATAACTCTCTCTCTGGGCATCGGATTGGAGTGCCATAAAAATTGGTTGCAATTACATAGACTTTTTTTTCTTGGCTATCAATTTGAACGGACAAAACGATGACACGTGTGAATCACTGAGATTGTCTCTGAACAGATTAGGTGGTCATTTTGAAGTTAGTTTCAAATTGTCTTAGAAATCCAATTAGGTCAAGACACCATGAATTTGAAAGAAGCTTAGAGAAGTAATTCTGGGGTATTTCAGATATTGAATATTTTCAATTACATATATAATTCAATTTCAATATCGAGCTCCTTAAAGCAAGTAAAAGGTGTGTATTTTTTTTTCCGAATTGCATAAGTCTTGTTTGAAGAATCAAGTTAAATTGATTCCAAGAGCATATTGTAGAATATATATCAATATTGGATTCTAAAATGGCCCCTAAAAAGAATTCAGCACCCATTAAGCCTTCATAAGGCTCTACTATGACTCATGAAGATGAAGAATTGCAACATGATCTATCAAAATTACAAGAGCAAGTGCAACAGATTTCACTCTCGCAAAGAGCAACAAAAAATGGTAACAAATTTGAAAAGGCGTGGGGAAGTGAAGATGGACGGTTTGAAAGGCATGGAGAAAGCTATGTAGGAAGGCATGGGGAGAGTGAGAATGGACGGGTTTGAAAAGAAAACAATGGATGGCGTGGAAGCTAAGATGGATGGCGTGGGGAAATACGAGATGGATGTGTGAAAGACAACTGGAAAACATGAAAAGTGATCTAAAAGAATACCTTGGAAAGCTTGATATTGAAACTTAAAACAGAAATGTTTCCTAATGGTGAAAATATAGTAGAGGAAACTTATGATGAGAACAAAATAAATGTTAATCATGATTTCATAAACTCTAATGTTGGATGGAAGAACCACCATATTCCAAAGATGGATATGAGGAAGTTTGATGGCAAGGATCCCGTAACATGGATACTCCAGATGGAGCAATATTTTGATCTCAATAATGTGAAAAACACAAAAAAGGTACGCATTTCAACTTTACATTTAGAACAAAATGCATTTGTATGGTATCTATGGCTTTGATCCCATAAAAAAATTGTCACTTGGCAGGTCGATTTTTACGGAAAATATTCATATTTTAGTATAGGATAAAGGTAACACCTTCTTCCCAATTGATAAATCTCAAACAAAGGGTTTAGTGGGGCAACACATTGAGGAATTCCAAAAATTGAATATAAGGGTAACTAATATTCCAGAGGAACATAGGATCGATCTCTTCATAGGCACTTTAAAGGATAATATCCAACATGAAGTTCGCGTTTTGGAACCAGATTCATTGGAGAAGGCATTCGGGTTGGCAAGAAAAGGATTGAATGTGAAATTAACAGCAACAAAGGAAGCCTACTACTCACAACTATAAAGATGGAAGTATTGCTACTCCTAGACTTCCATAACCAACAAGGTTTACACCACAACAATTGGAAGAAAAAAGAGCAAAGGGGCTTTACTACAGTTGTGATAGCAAATACACTAAAGGTCATAAATTAATATTCTTTGAGAAGAAATTATTTACATGGGTTTGAAGAAAGGAGTGAATAGACAACAGGGTAGAGTATACATGGATTCCACCCTGAAGGAAAGAAATAAATAAAACCATATCGTGTGCCATGGCAGAGATGCCACTCTCCAGACGCTCTCAAGATGAAGACAGAAAAGGGTAATAGTGTTGATTGATTCAGGTAGCACCCATAATTTTATTCATTGTAAGGTAGCCAAGGAATTAAATTGTTTCCTATACCCAGCACCATAATGTCAAGTGATGGTTGCAAATGGAGAAACTATAAATTTCTCTGGAAAATGCCATAATATCAAGCTAACCATGGGAGAATATGTATTGACTAGTCCAATGCTTTCCATTCCTATGGGAGGTGCTGATGTTGTACTAGGAGTACAATGGTTACAATCTTTGGGGATGGTAGCTTTTAATTTTCAAGAAAGTTTCTTGAAATTTTTTTCGGAAGGAAACGAAATCGAATTACAAGGTATCGTAGGGAAGCCAGGAAAGATAATAAGCTCTAATGTCATGAAAAATCTTATGAAGAAATAACAACGAGGTGTAATCGCACAATTATGCTCACTAGAAGTTATCTGATGTCTATTCATAGATCTCCAACAAGTCTTGGAACGTATTCAGTGTTGCATTTCAAAGGACTCCCTGTTCGTGATCATGATCATGCTATTCATTTAGTTCAAGGAAGTGTTCTTAGGCTTATCAGGCTATGGTGTCTTACTTGAGCGAAAATTGAACGTATGATTGCGAAAATGTTGAGCGGGTATAATTCAACCAGGTCAAAGTTCTTTCTGCGAAATCTTTGTTAATGTTGAGCTACAAAGAAGGATGGATACATGGCAGAATGTGTCCAGTGTAAGGATAATGGCTCACCAATAAAGACCAATTTATTCCATGGGTTGTGGTGAATTGTTGGATGAATTACATGGAACTATTGTTTACAGTTGGATCTGCCGTTAGGATATCATTGAGTGAATGAAGGCTGAGGATGTTCCATGACATTTCGAACTCATGAGGTTCATTATGAATTTTTGGTCATGCCTTTTGGCCTTACCAATGCACCTTCTACATTTCAAGGGTTGATGAATTCCATTTTCAAACCTTTCCTTAGAAAATTTGTGCTAGTATTTTTTGATGATATACTAATCTACAACATGTCTTGGAAGGATCATGTTGAACATGTTGACAGGGTGCTCAAACTATTGCAGGAGAAACAATTATATGAAAAAAAATCAAAATGTTTCTTTGGAGTACAAGAACGTGGGAATAATAAGATCATTAATTGTATCTCAAGGGGTGTTAAGGTAGACCCTAACAAAATTAAACCATTAAAGAATGAAGGATTCCCATGTAACTTGGGTTAGAGATTTATAGGGTTAACGGTGTGTCGCAAGTTTATTAGGGGTATGGGAGAATAGCAGCACTGTAACATTGTTGAAAGTGGAAACATGGACTCACAGAGAAACATGTGACCATGAACGTCTTAAAGAGGCAATGTACACAAGTCTGCTTCCACGGACTTGCAAAAACCTTTGTGTGGAGATATGATGCCTCGGAAATGCATTGGTGCGTTGGAAATGCGGGAGGAAGGCCATGGCTATTGTCAGTCTCGTCCAATCAAAGGAAAGTATTTATGGAAACCTATTTATGAGAAGGAAATGTTAGCAATACTGCATGCACTAAAGAAATGGTGAACTTAGTAAATGGGAAGACAGTTCAAGGTAAAAACTGATCATGATAGTCTTAAACACTTTTTGGAATGAAGACTATAATCAGAAGAGCAGCAAAAATTTGTCACAAAGATGTTGGGTTATGACTTTGAAATAATCTACAAAAATGGGAAGCTTAATTTTCTTGCAGATGCACTCCCAAGAAAGAATGAAGAGGTGGAAGCATTGCTTTGTTACCATTCTGTCAACTTGAGATTGAATATTTGAACGAAGATAAACACGGAAGAAGGACAAATATGTATGGACACTCATTCAAAAGTTGCAGCAAGATCCTAGTACATCTTATACATTTAGTTGGAAAAATGATTCCTTATGGTACAAAGATCGCTTATATCTTTGTAACAATTCCCAACTAAAACAAAAGATTCTTCTGGAATTGCACACTTCTCCTTTAGGAGGACACTTAGGATTTTTAAAAACTTACCACGAGGTGAAGAAAGAATTTTTTTGGGATGGCCTTAAATCTGATATTCAAAATTTTATGGAAATTTTTTTAGTTTTCCAGCAGAATAAAGTTGAAACAATTAAGACCCCGGGACTTCTACAACCTTTATCCATTCAAAGTCAACGTTGGGAGGAGATTTCAACGGATTTTATTGATGAGTTTGCCCTGAAATCACTAAAGGAAAAGTGTCATCATGGTGGTAGTTGATAGACTTACCATTATGCACACTTTTGTGCTTTATCATCCATTTAAAGCAAGTACAATTGTTTTAACATTTGTAAGGACGAGTTATTTCTTGTTTGGGTACTCTAATTAATAGCTCATCTTATCATCCTCAATGCGAGTAGATTGATAAAAAAGGATAGTAAATAAATGTTTTGAGATATCTGAATTTGTCTTTTGTTTGTACGATATTAAAGGCAATGGGTCAAGTAGTTACCTCTTCTTTGAATGGTGGTATAACACTTCCTTCCTGCTATGACAAAAATGGCCATTTGCTTATTTACATATGGATATCATCCACCATCCATCACATCATCTTGGGGAAGATAGAAATTTCAAACGTTGGAAGAATCACCTTGGTGTATTGAAAAGTTTCTCCAACTCTTAAAGGATAACCTGAATTTGGCACAAAATCGAATGAAACAACAGGAAGATCAAAATCACATCGAAAGAAGTTATGAAGCAGTCATACAAACAAGAAATCGACAAGTACGATCAATTTCAGAGTATCTCAGCAAGTGGAAGAACTTTCCTGTAAAATATTTCACATGGGAGGATGAGAATTTTATACAGAAGCATCAAGAAATAATCAAGCGTTGAGGACAACACTTGTTTGAAGGAGAGGGGCATGTTAAGTCCATATATTAATAGTATAGCCCCTTATTATGTTAGTGTAGCCCCCCTTATTGTTATTATTGTACCCCTGTAACCCCCATATTGTTATTATTGTGCCCTTAAATTATTATTGTTAGGTCGGCTAGGATTACATTGTGGCCCACTAGGAATACATTATGGCCCCATGGACTCCTATATATAGAAAGGAGGTTTTGTGAATTGTATCATCCAAGAATTGTTCATTTATGTAATGTATTGGAGGTTTCCCCCTCGAAGTGGCTCATTTCTAAGGCGTTTACATCTCTTTTCTTCTATTTTTGGAGCTGGTTACACAACACTAAGGTAAAGAAACACGATTGCACTGTGTTGTGCAAGCTTGAATGGTTCAAGGAACAAATGAACCATCATTCTCATGAACCCTTGTTGAGTTGCACACAACCCTTGAGGGTGGAGTGTGAATTCTTGGAGGATGGGGTGAAATTTTCTCCAAACAAATTCATGCAAAATCAAATGTTCATATGGGAGTTGAGACATGAGATAGCTAAAACACCCTAGAGGAGGGTTACAACGCTGTCAAGAGATAGCAGTGAGGAGGCTTTGCCTTCAGCCCACTTGGATCCTTATGGGTTCAAGATGATCATCAGTGAGAGATATTTTCTAGGATATCTCCAAGGAGTTGCATTTCAGCATCCCATGGAATGCAAGGAGAAAAATTTGATATCGGAGGATGGAAATCTTCTTTGGAGGAGTACCAAGATGGAGAATGGTAGGAGGCATCCATCGGTGGATAAGTGGATGTGGATAGAGAGCAAGAATCTAGAGAGCTACTTGCAAATCTATGATACTGGGCAGCAAGAGGCAAAACTGCGTTGGCTACTCTTGAGAGAGTTTGGCCATCATGAGACATATCCTTTTTCCAAGGGTATGTGGGAGGAGAGTACTTGGAAGGTGTTAGGTCCCTATATCACTAGTATAGTCCCTTATTATTGTTAGAGTAAACCCCTTATTGTTATTATTGTACCCTTGTAACCCCCATTTTGTTATTATTGTGCTCTTAAATTATTATTGTTAGGTCGGCTAGGATTACATTGTGGCCCACTAGGATTACATTATGGCCCCATGGACTCCTATATATAGAAAGGAGGTTTTGTAAATTGTATCATCCAAGAATTGTTCATTTATGTAATGTATTGGAGGTTTCCCCCTCGAAGTGGCTCATTTATAAGGCGTTGATATCTCTTTTCTTCTCTTTTTGGAGTTGGTTTCCCAACATTTGGTATCAGAGCTTTGGATTCTAGGGTTTCGCTGCTCCAAACAGGTCATCGTGGAATTTTCGCTATAAATTTTTTTCTACGAAGTTTCAAAAGCTGAAAATTTTAGGGTGCAAAGCTGAATTCTGGAGGAATATTGTCTAAAACGTTCAGAGCTTGGTTCGCAAATTTTTTGGAGATATGATCTGTGGAAGTTAGGTATTTTTTCAGGCTCCTAAACAGGTCATCGTGGCATTTGCGCTATAAATTATTTTCTACTGAGGTTAAGAATCTGAAATTTTTATGGTGTGAAGCTGAAATCCTAAGGAAACTTTTCAAAAAATTTCAAAGCTTGGTTCGAAAGATTTTTGGATATATGATCTGTGGAAGGTAGTTCTTTTTTAGGCTCCCGAATTTCATTTCAAAAAGGTGATCATGGGAAAATTTCAATAACTCTCTCTCTGAGCATTGGATTGGAGTGCCGTAAAAATTGGTTGCAATTAAACGGACTGTAGTTTCTTGGCTATCAATTTTAGAGGCGAAGGACAAAACAGTGACACATGGAAAGTCGTACAAGTTTGCTATACTGAACCAGTCCATAATTAGGTCATTATGGGAGATTGGACATAACTTTGTCTTGGAGAATCCAAATCAAGTCAGACCTGTGGAATTCGAAAGAGAATTTAGAGGGCTACTTCAATGCTGAATTTCAGATATTTAAGGGCCACAATCATAGAGATAATAAAATTTCAATATCGAGCTCCTCAAAAGCAAGTAAAAGGTGTGTATTTTTTTTTCCAAATTGCGTAAGTCTTGTTTGAAGAATCAAGTTGAATTTATTGCAAGGGCATATTGTAGAATATATATTAGTATTGGATTATAAAATGGACCCTAAAAAGAATTCAACACCCGTTAAGCCTTTGGAAAGCTCTACTATGACTCATGAAGACGAATAATGGCAACATGACATATCAAAATTACAAGAGCAAGTGCAACAAATTTTGCTCTCGCAAAGAGAAACAAAAAATGACATGGAAGTTTTGAAGAAAGGCATGGAATCTAAGATAGATGGCATGGAAACTAATATTTATGGCATGGAGGCTGGCATGGAATCTAAGATGGATGACATGGAAGCTAAGATCGATGAGAAAATGGAAAACATGAAGAATGTTCTAAAAGCAGACATTTAAGGTTTTACAAAGTTGATACAAGAAATGTTTCCTAATGGTGAAAAGATAGTAGAAGAACCTCATGATGAGAACAAAATAAATGTTAATCGTGATTTCATAAAATCTAATGTTTGCGGGAAGAACCACCATATTCCAAAGATGTATATGAGTAAGTTTGATGGAAAGGATCCTGTAACATGGATACTACAGATGGAGCAATATTTTGATCTCCATAACGTGTAAAACACACAAAAGGTATGCATTGTAACTTTACATTTAGAACAAAATACATTTGTATGGTATCGATGGCTTTGCTCCCGTAAAAAAATTGTCACTTGGTCAATTTTTATGGAGGAAATGATAGCACATTATGAGGATACAAAGAGCAACAACTTCTTTAGCCAATTGATAAATCTCAAACAAAAGGGTTTAGTGGGGCAGCACATTGAGGACTTCCAAAAATTGAATATAAGGGTAACTGATATTCCAGAGGAACACATGATTGATCTCTTCATAAGCACTCTAAAGGATAACATCCAACATGAAGTTCGTGTTTTGGAACCTGATTCATTGGAGAAGGCATTCAGGTTGGCAAGAAAAGTTGAATGTAAAATTATGGCGACAAGGAAGCCTACCACTCAATTCTATAAAGAAGGAAGTGTTGCTACGCCTGGATTTTCACAACCTACAAGGTTGACACCACAACAATTGGAAGAAAAAAGAGCAAAAGGGCTTTGCTACAGTTGTGATAGCAAATACACTAAAGGTCATAAGTGTGTTGAAAAGAAATTATTTTACATAGATTGTGAAGAGGAAGAAGAAAATGAACAAGAAGAGGATATACACCAGGAACCGGCCCTAGAAGAGGAAGAAATGAATCCGACCATATCGTGTAATGCACTGGCAGGAATTACCACTCCTCAAACTCTTAATATAGAAGGACAAATCAAGAAGAAAAAGGTAATAGTGTTGATTGATTCAGGTAGCACCCATAATTTTATTCATTGTAAGATAGCCAAGGAATTAAATTGTTTCCTATACCCAGCACCAGAATTTCAAGTGATGGTTGCAAATGGAGGAACTATAAATTGCTTTGAAATCTTAGTAATATCAAGATAACCATGGGGGAATATGTGTTAACTAGTCCAATGCTTTCCATTCCTATGGGAGGTGCTGATGTTGTACTAGGAGTACAATGGTTACAATCTTTGGGGACGGTAGCTTTTAATTTTCAAGAACTTTTCTTGAAATTTTTTTCAGAAGGAAAGGAAGTCGAATTACGGGGTATTGCGGGGAAGCCAGGAGGGATAATAAGCTCTAATGTCATGACAAAGCTTCTAAAGAAAGAACAGCGAGGCGTAATTGCACAATTATGCTCACTAGAAGTTCCAACATCAAAATCATCTATTTCTGCAGATCTCCAACAAGTCTTGGACAATCATTCCAAGGTGTTTGAAACTCCCAAAGGACTCCCACCTATTCGTGATCATGAACATGCTATTCATTTGATTCCAAGAAGTGTTCCTCCAAACATCAGGCCTTATAGATATCCTTACTTCCAAAAGAGCGAAATTGAACGTATGATTGCAGAAATGTTAGAGGCGGGTATAATTCAACCCAGTCAAAGTTCTTTCTCTGCTCCTGTAGTGTTGGTACACAAGAAGGACGGATCATGGCGAATGTGTCCGGATTATAGGGAGCTCAATAAGCTCACCATTAAAGACAAATTTCCCATTCCTGTGATTGATGAATTATTGGATGAATTACATGGAGCAATTTATTTTGCCAAGTTGGATCTTCGTTCAGGATATCATCAAATTAGAATGAAGACTGAAGATATTCCAAAAACAACATTTCGAACTCATGAGGGTCATTATGAATTTTTGGTCATGCCTTTTGGCCTTACCAATGCACCTTCTACATTTCAAGGGTTGATGAATTCCATTTCAAACCCTTCCTTAGAAAATTTGTGCTAGTATTTTTTGATGATATACTAATCTACAACAGGTCTTGGAAGGATCATGTTGAACATGTTAACAGGGTGCTCAAACTATTGCAGGAGAAACAATTATATGCAAAAACATCCAAATGTTTCTTTGGAGTACAAGAGGTGGAATATCTGGGTCATATTGTATCTCACGAGGGTGTTAAAGTAGACCCTAACAAAATTAAAGCCACTAAGGAATGGAAAGTCCCCACAACCATAAAGCAGTTGCGAGGATTTCTCGGGTTAACAGGGTATTATCGCAAGTTTGTTAAGAATTATGGGAGAATAGCAGCACCTCTAACAACATTATTGAAGAAGATGCATTTTCATGGACTCCTGAAGCAACTAAGGCCTTTGAACATCTTAAAGAGGCAATGTGCCTAGCACCGGTCTTAGCTACGCCAGACTTCACAAAAACCTTTGTTGTGGAATGTGATGCCTCAGGAAATGGAATTGGTGCAGTTTTAATGCAGGAAGGAAGACCCATTGCTTTTGAAAGTCGTCCAATCAAAGGAAAGTATTTACAGAAACCTATTTATGAGAAGGAAATGTTAGCAATCCTGCATGCACTAAAGAAATGGAGAACTTACCTAATGGGAAGACACTTCAAGGTAAAAACTGATCATGATAGTCTTAAACACTTTTTGGAACAAAGACTATCTTCAGAAGAGAAACAAAAATGGGTCACAAAGATGTTGGGTTATGACCTTGAAATAATCTACAAAAAAGGAAAGCTTAATGTTGTTGCAGATGCACTCTCAAGAAAGAATGAAGAGGTGGAAGCATTGCTTTGTGCCATTTCTATTATCCAACCAGATTGGATAACCGAAGCAAAAGATGAATGGAAGAAGGACAAAGATGTATGGACACTCATTCAAAAGTTGCAGCAAGATCCTATTACATCTGATACATTTAGTTGGAAAAATGATTCCTTATGGTACAAGGATCGCTTATATCTTTGTAAGAATTCCCAACTAAAACAAAAGATTCTTCTGGAATTGCACACTTCTCCTTTAGGAGGACACTCAGGATTTTTAAAAACTTACCACAGGGTGAAGAAAGAATTTTTTTGGGATGGCCTTAAATCTGATATTCAAAAGTTTGTGGCGGAATGTTTGGTTTGCCAGCAGAATAAATTTGAGACAATTAAGACCCCGAGACTTCTACAACCTTTATCCATTCCAAGTCAACGTTGGGAGGAGATTTCAATGGATTTTATCACAGGTTTACCTAAGTCCGAAGGAAAGAGTGTCATCATGGTGTTAGTTGATAGACTTACCAAGTATGCACACTTTTGTGCATTATCTCATCCATTTAAAGCAAGTACAGTTGCTACTACATTTATGGATAGAATTCAAAAGCTACATGGAAGCCCAAGGGTTATTGTGAGCGGCAGAGATCCCATTTTTACTGGAAATTTTTGGACGGAGTTATTTTCTTGTTTGGGTACTCAATTAGCTCATAGCTCATCTTATCATCCTCAATCTGATGGTCAAACTGAGATAGTAAATAAATGTTTGGAGGGATATCTTCGTTGTTTTGTATCTGATAAACAAACACAATGGGTCAAGTGGTTACCTCTTGCTGAATGGTGGTATAACACTTCCTTCCATACTGCAGCAAAAATGACCCCATTTATGGCACTTTGTGGATATCATCCACCATCCATCACATCATCTTTAAGGGAAAATTCGAAGGTTCAAGCAGTGGAAGATCACATCGAGCATCAGCAAGAAGTTCTCCAACTCTTGAAGGATAACCTGAATTTGGCACAAAATCGAATGAAACAACAGGCAGATCAACATCGCAGCGAGAGAAGTTTTGATGTAGGAGATTGGGTATTTTTATGGCTACAACCATACAAACAAATGTCCCTGAAGCAAGCTAAGAAGGATAATAAATTATCACCAAAGTACTATGGTCCTTACAAGGTGTTGCAAAATATTGGTTCTATGGCATACAAATTGGAGCTTCCTGCTTCTTCGCGAGTACATCCGGTTTTCCATGTTTCATGCTTAAAAAAGGTTATAGGTGAAAATCTTCCAGTTCAAACAATATTGCCAGAACTTGATGAGGAAGGAAAAATCATATTGGAACCTGAAGCGGTCATGGAAACAAGAACTCGACAGCTACGGAATCGATTAATTTCAGAGTATCTCATCAAGTGGAAGAACTTAGCCACTGAAGATTCTACATGGGAGGATGAGAATTTTATGCAGAAGCACCCGGAGCTACTCAAGCGTTGAGGACAACACTTTTTTGAAGGAGAGGGGCATGTTAGGTCCCTTTATCACTAGTATAGTCCCTTATTATTGTTAGTGTAACCCCCTTATTGTTATTATTGTACCCTTGTAACCCCCATTTTGTTATTATTGTGCCCTTAAATTATTATTGTTTGGTCGGCTAGGATTACATTGTGGCCCACTAGGATTACATTATGGCCCCATGGACTCCTATATATAGAAAGGAGGTTTTGTAAATTGTATCATCCAAGAATTGTTCATTCATGTAATGTATTGGACGTTGCCCCCTCGAAGTGGCTTATTTCTAAGGCGTTGATATCTCTTTTCTTCTCTTTTTGGAGTTGGTTTCCCAAAAACAGGGTACTTGCATCATGGGGGAGCAAGGAGTGTGGATGCATTATGATGATGTGATCATTATGTTTTCACCACATGGGTTGTATGATGTGTTATGCCTCCGTAGTTTTCAATATTGGCAAGTACAAACGCTGTAGAGCCTACATCAAAACCACTTTGGAATCTAAGCATCTAGCCATCCTAGATTCAGAGAGGGATCTCTCTATATATGTGTTTTCAAAGATATGATCTTCATATTTAAGTATGTTTTTAGGCTAATTATGAAGAAAAAGTTTGTTTGTTTTGTTTTGGTTGGGCAGGATAATGTGAAGATGAAGGAAGTCTGTATGAAGGGTGAAGGTGTAAGTAAATGAAAGAATGTTTCAGTTGATAAGACAAGCAAGGAACATCATCAATCCATTGGGCTATGGAGTCATAATAGGATTTAATTGGACAACAAGTTTCAAGAGTGGTCCATGGGGCAAGCCATCCATGTCAAAGGATCTCTTTAAGTTGATTTTATGGAATGAAATCAGTAAGAAATGTAGTGAAGTAAGTAAAACATATGAAGAAAAAAAGAACAATCTAAGATCATGTAAGTACTTTTAAAATAGCCTGCTTTTGACATGCACTTAAGGGAAAAACACAAAATTAACCTAAGATCAGGTAAGTAATTTTAAACTAGCCTTCTTTTGATATAATTTCAAGAGAAAACATTAAAAAAACAGAGAAACAACTTAAGATCAAGTAAAGAATTTTAACTTAGCCTGCTTTCAGCATATTCTCAAAGAAAAAACATTTATGATGAACATAAAAAGTAGTCTAAGATAAGGTAAGTACTTTTAGACTAGCCTGCTTTTAACATACTCTTAAGGGAACTTTTCAGAGTAACTTTTGGAGAAGAAATTAGAGGACAGGGCTAACCATAGACTTCCCTAATTCAACTTTACTTAGCAAACTCTTCAAGAACTTTTAAAGATAATATTTCAAGCTACACTCAGCAAAACATGGGCTTACCAACATTCTTTGACTGATCACACTCTATTGATTTATCCTTAAATACACTATTCAGTAGAAAACATAAAGATAAAGATTATTCAGTGAGATTTAGGGTACTTTAGAAGTTGTTCTTTATCAGAGAAAAGTGGACATAATGAAAACATAAAGGAAATAATAATTACAGTGAGAAACACATCACCATTGACATAGACCAGGATCCCATAAATAAACTATTTGTATTTGATGTTCAAACCATTTACAATCTTCAAGTCCAGTGAGTCTCTACAGCTTCAAACTTCTCATCTCAGCTTATGTGTCTTCAATTACAAAAATAGAGCTACAACAGCTTCAAAAGCTATTTACATGCAACAGATATCCAAAGACCAACCTCTTCACTGTCTTTTACAGAAGTATTTATAGAAGAATGAGGAGGTGGAGTGTAAGAAGGGTTCATTTGTTCAATTAATACAGAGTAATGGTTTCTTGACCTTTGGGAGGCCCTAGGGAGAATATTTCGAATGCTCATCTTCGTTTTAATCAATTTTACATTAAATTTCATCAAATTTAGTTACTGGTAGTTAATGTTGAGCTGTCTTTTTAAAAATATCCCTGACTGTGCATTCATGTTGCCTTCTTTTGAGGAAATAAACCTGTAGGTGGCAGTTTTGGCTTTAATTTCCTCACTGATGTGGAATTTGGAGGCCCCTTTTGCTAATTTGTCTGTCTTTGTGGCTTTAAAACACTGTTATAACTTTGATTCTACTTTATGCCCTCATAATCATCTTGGAGTCTTTGATCCTGATATGCTGACTTTACCCTCACCGCTCTTCTTCATTGCTGTGTGCGGGTGGTTTATAGTGCGGTGAAGGGTTTTGAATTTTTAAACCGATAATTGATTTAAAACCCAGGTTTATATCCAAAGAGCCCCTTTTCTGTGTTGTTTGAGCTTCGAATGAGGCAATCCTTGGCCCTATGCCTTCATGGACTGTATGAGGGTTTTCGCCTTCAAAACTACCATCAAAACTTGCAAAAACCACAATATACGTTATAAAAAACCTGCGAGGCTAGAAAAACTGTTTGTTGAGAGAGGCAGAGGCAGAGGAGCATTGCAGAGGGGTAATTTATGTAGGCGGGAGAGGTTTTAAAGAAGAAGAAGGTGAAAATCAGGTTTAAAAAATGGCATTTGGCGTGAATTCAGGCAAAAGTGGTTTTTGAAATACCAGGAATGGTTATCACATTTAATTCAGGTGCTAAGTAGTTTAAACGTGATTGAACGCAATTCCACACACTACACGACACCTGTCTTTTAGAGAAACATCGGTATCACGTGACTTTAGAGTGTTAAACTCCGAACGCGAAAATTTCGCGATATGCAAAAACAACCGTCGGATGAAGGGGATGAGATCTGACGGTGCGGACCAAGCGCGATGGAAAAGTTTATTAGGATGGGAGAAAGTGGAAACCAGGTGGCAGTAGATTATTGGATGAGGGATTTGCGTAATTGATGGTGGGTTCTGAAGAGTTGGGTTTTCGGGGTGAACAAGAGTCGTTGGATCATGTAGATCGATGAAGGAGATCGGTGCGGAGGGTGGATGGATAAACCCAAAGGTAAGGGGCAAGGGCTAATAACCACCGTCAGATCATATATATCTACGGCTTAGATATTATCAGGGTATCGCTTATCGGAGGGGGTAAAATATAAATAAAAGGCGGGTTTTGAAAGAAAACACTGATGCGATGGGGGTTTAGCATAGGTGTTAGGGAACGGTCTCGTGGAGGGATAAGGTGACCAGGGCCTAAGGAGGGGGGAGCTTATCACATTGGCACATCACCACAGAGGGGAAAGGAAAGAGCAAAGGGATACATCGATGGAATGATGCGATGAGGGCTAAGGTAAGGCCCAAGACACGGTCCCATGTTGCAATATGTGACCAAGGGATTTTAAGGGAGAAGGGGGTTTATCACATCGACATTTCACCAAGGAACAAGGCAAGGGGGAAGGTTCAAAGGAAGCCCGATTGCACGATGCGATGAGCGCTTAGTGTCCAATCATGGGGTTTAGTCATATGACGGAAAAAAAGAACTGGGGCTAAGCCGAAAAGGGGCTAAAGCCTAAGGGTAAAAAAGGTTTTAAAAATGAAACTCTTTAGGTGTTTTTAAGTGTTCCGATAGGCAGAATGAGGGCTTTTAAACCATTAGAAATGGTTTTTTAATGATTTAAAAGGGGATTTTTATGAAATGAAAGGTAATTTTGAAGGTTTTTTTAGGGGAATGAAGGAAAATTAGAAGGAAAAAAGGGGTTTTTTAGAAAACAATTTTCTTTGGGAACAACAGGTTTTTAAGGCACAGTAGTTAAGGAACAACACTTAGGGAACAAAAGCCTTCAAGAATGAATGATTTTCTATGAAAATGATCTCTTGAAGGCTCAAGGATTGTTTTAGCCATCTGTAAGCCACCTATAATATTTGTCAAAGAAAACAGGTGGCTAAATAGGTTTCTGAGCCTTCAAGAGAGACATTTCCTTTGTAAATATATCATTCTTGAAGCCTCCATGTGACTTATATCTTTCAAATAAATCTTCACTGCTGTTGCAATCTTAAAACCATGCCGATTCACCAAATAAACTATTGTAAAAAGGCCTATGAAACTGCCCATTTTCACTTAATTCCCTTCATTTTCATAAAGCCTTTCTTTCACCTTTTAAACCCCCATTTCCCTCTAAAGGCCTCCAAAATCCCTCTAAACCTCTAAAAATCCCTTTTAAAGGCTCAAAACACCCCTTTTCTCCTCTACCGAAAGCCAAAAATACCTGCAAAACCTTCATTTTTGGCCTAAAAAACCCATTTCTACACTAAGGCCTTAAGCCCCTTTCGGCCTTGGCACTAGCCCCTTTTCCGCACATAACCCGGGGCCATAACCAGGTGCTTATCGATAATCACAATCAGGAATTCCTGTCTCTTTGTTCCCTTTTTCTTGACTCCTCCGATGTTGATTCCCCGATTTGATCTGGACCGTTGAATCGACAAGAACCAACGGCCAGGATCTAATCGCGCTCCTCTCATAAGCCCTTATCACTAATTGCAATCAAAGTTTTCCTTTCTCGACTTTGCATTTGTTCTTCCAATTTTCCGATGCGATGATCCTTTCTCCTCTTGACCCTCGAATTCAATCTCCACCATTGATCAAGTTAGATCCGACGGTTCGTGATAAATCACATCGATCCGTTGGTTTTTCGCGCCCCCCGTCATCGCATCCGCCGATTTGATCTAGGCTGTTGAATCCATAAGAACCAACAGCCAGGATTCAATCGCGCTCCACCCATAATCCTCAGTCCTCACCCTGCTGATTAAATATTGACCGTTGAATCCACAAGAACCAATGGTCAGGATATAATCGCACTCTGCCTATTCCTTTCCCCATTTTAATGTTTCGTTGATCTCCAATTAGATCTCCACCGTTGATCTTGCTCTTGATCCAATGGCCAGCACTTAATCGCACATCGCACATCCAATGTCTCGTTCGCTTTTCACCTCCGATGTGTAATCCCCGATTTAATCCCTGTTGTCCATTCCTACAGATCTAACGGCTCCCATATGTCAGCTCATTCACTTACCCCGTTCAAAACTCCACTTTCTATTTTAATCTCAACCATTCGATCCGCAGATCTAACGGTCCTAACTCAACCCCACCATATGTTCCACCCGCACACATTTCTGCCTATCACGTTTCTTCTGCACTGTCGGATCTGAGGCCCCATATCCAACAATCACCATTCGATATCGCGTAATTTTTGTGCCCAAAGCTTAACATTTCAAAATTGCATGATGTAAGCGGTTTCAGGAATCCATGTGTCAGATGTTGTATGGAATCATGTTCTTTTGAGCATTTCTGCTTTCCCCCTTTTTGTTGCACGAATACCACTCTGGTTTTCCACCTTACCCCCCTTCTCAATATAACTCCATCAAAAGATCTTGACCGTTGATTATTGTGATATAACGACCCACATTGCATCGCGGACCCCTTCGTTCATTTTTCATCTATTCTCCCAAATTATTCCATCGGGCGATCTCCGCCATTGATTTGTTCTAATCCAACAGACCTAATATAATTTTGCCTCCATCCCTTTTCGTCCATCTAAACTTCTAAAACAACTTCATTGACAGATCTCTGCCGTTGATTATTCTAATCCAATGGTCCACGTTCATCCTCGCACTAGACTCCCATCAGACATGTTTTCACCTTCCGACATGGTTTTTCATCCATTTTTCCACTGCATACACCTTTTCCATTCACTGCCCTTTCACCCTCATGAGCCTTTGAATATGCCTCCCTCACTCCCCCTGGTTTTTATAACAATGTTTCTCATTTTTTGCAGGTTTCAAAGGTGGTGAATTCACATTTTTTTCAGAGTCACGACCCTGGCACAGAAAAACTATCACAGAGCCAAGATTGCATAGGAAGAAATCTCTGAAAATATTAAAGGCATAATATTGAAGATTAAAGAAGCCTAATCCACAGTCAGCACGTATTAAATGGAAATCATTGATCACAGAAGCGTAAAGAATATATCAGCAGGACATTCCTTTTACTAAGAAAGGACCAAATCACTACTACCCATTCTCTTTTCTTCATCAAGCTCCAGAGCAGTTACTATTCTGAGAAAGAGTCCTAAAGAACTGTCAGTGCATTAGTTACAAAGCATGGAAGACCTGAAAGACAAATCTTCACATTTCTTGTCTCAGAGTACAAACAGAGTACTATATCCAGGAAAGTACTCCAAGAACATACCCTTGGAGTTATTATCAAACTGACGAAGACCCCCAATTCATCTAAATAGTACTGAAAGTCAATGTAAATATATTAAAACAGAATGGGCTTCGAAAGACATTTCTCCCTTTATTTTAATGAATCATTTAATTTATATATACCACTACTATCGCTCTTTCACCTATAAGAACTCATGAGAAATACATTGTAAATGTTGGTTGGATATTGAAAAAACACTAATTGTAAGTTTTTTCACAAAGTTAGAGTTCTGTGAGTAGTAGTTGTAAATAGGTTGGGAGATGATTTATGGATGATATCAAGCTATTGGACAAGGATGTATGTGACTGGTTTTTCTCTTCTAATATGACAAGCATGTTCATTGGATCCTGATCTAAATCAGTGGTGATGTGTTCTATATTCGTTATTGTTTTCCCTATGTTATACATCATGTTTCATTTTCTCTTATAAGAATCAGTAATTTTAGCATAGGATATACTATTGCAAGTACCCTAATGCTTCCTACACTTTCTTATCTTTATGTTTTCTGCTATTTGTGTATCTAAGAAACTAATTCCACATAATTTAACTAGTATAGAAGTTGGTTTGTCCATGCTTACTGATGTATGAATTTAGAGTTTGTTTCTTAGATGTTCTTGTTTGGTTCTAGCTGAAAGAATTGGGAAACTGGGAGGTTTAGAGTTAGCCCTCTCCCCTAGGTTCCTTTTCCAACAGTTAGCCTTTCTAAGATCCCTTTGAGTTGAATTCCAAAAGCAGTGAAGGTTAAAAGTCTTTCTCTGATCTTAGACTTCACTTTGTGTTAAACTTAAATGTGTTCTATTGTCTGAAAGTAGTAAGGAGGACTGTTGGATTGTTGTCTTCGGAGTTAGCCTTATTTGGAGTTTAGATCATAGAGGTTAAGGCATGGCCTATCCCTATATTTACTCCGAAGTGGTCACATTGGAATGTTTTCCTTGTTTTCCCATTCATTTCCTTATTGTTTGATCTCATACTATCATCTTGAGAGATCCTTTTTTTTAGATGACTAGCCCTTTGAAACCCTTGGATATTTGAATTGCAAGTAAACCCTTTTATGACTCCATTTCCCAATGGAATTGTGTTCTCTTTGAATTATCTCCGCATTTGCCAAAAAATCCTTCTATACTCATTTCCTTTACATCCATTTAACCCTTCTTTCATGTTTCCCAACCAAACAAACAAAACAAATCAAAAAACTTGTGCTCTATAGCTAGCCTAATACCTTGAATTGAACATCAAAGATATACATTTCTTTGCATTTATAGAGAGATCCCTCTCTGGATCCAGGAGGGCTAGATCCTGAGATCCCAAAGTCGTTTGATGTTGTCTTGTCATTTGGTATTGCCAAATCTTCCAAATCACAGGAACCACAACATAATGGCGACTCTGCTGGGGACTATGAGTAAAATACTCCTTTAAACATCTCTAAGAACTCAAAGAAGACCAAATTAGCCTTGATTTGGTAGTTGATCACTGTGGTGGATAGTAAATCTCCTCGAACATTTTTAATCATCCACCTGGCGACTCCACAGTTCCTAAATGACCAAAAGACTCCACTATTGATCAGTAGGCCTGCGATTATCTTTGTTTTCACAAGACTCCACTGGGAGACCAGTTTCATTACAACATCATCCATACCAAAAGAAACACATAGGATTAAGCTTCTTGGCTTAAGGATAGTCCGCCTCTTAAATATTGTTATACTTAACATACTGGCTTCAAGAAAAATCCATACTAGAGCTTATCCTGATCCAAATCCTCCTAAATTAGTTGACATTCCAGAGAGCATTCTTAGGAAGTCTTTCACATCTAGGGGTCCAACTATTGTTAGGTCCATTCATAGAGCTAACTCAACACCTGAGAACCTTGTAGCTCTATCAGATACTCAAGTTGACTTAGATTTACCAAGTAATTTACCAAGAGCTAAGTCATTCAGTGGTATAGATCAAACAGACTTTGAGCCTCCAAGTTCACCACCACCTAGTGGTTTACCTATTAGTGACAGAGAAACCCCTCCATCAACACCTCCTGACATCCACTTCATTCATAACTTGGGTCTCTCTCACCCTAAATCTACTCAACAGTCTATTGCTGGTCCAAGCATTCCTGTTATTCACATACCTGCTGTCCAAGCTACTCCTTTCCCCCCACAAAACACTATCATGGCAGCATGGTATGCTCCCCTAGTGCTGGCATAGATTTTGGCACCTTTACCTAATGACTATCAGTCTAAAATTACCCATTTCACTCGAAAAGAATCTACCACAGCTCAACACCATGTAGATAGGATGGAAGATGCCTTTGACTATATGGAAATTGAAGATGAAACTATTAAATGAGGATCTTTGCTCAAAGTTTAGGAGGAGAAGTAAAAAAGTGTTTTAAAGGCTTAGCTCCTAATAGTATCAATGACCTTCCCTCTTTACATCAAGCTTTCATAAACAAATGGGAAATCAAAAGCAACCCTCTCCAAATACTAGCAGAGTATAAAAATCTCAAAAGAAATCAGGGAGAGAGTGTTCATGATTACTCCACCAAGTTCAACAGTGTCTATAGTGCTCTTCCAGCCCACATGAAACCTCCCCAGGGAATGGCCATAGTGAAATTCCCTGAAGGATTCGATGCTGACATGGCCTATCAGCTTAGGGAGAGAGACTATACAACTCTAGAAGATATGCAGAAAGGCGTTGTAAGTGTAGAGGAAAACTTAATTGAAAAAAGAGCTAGGATGAGGGAAGAAAAGAAGGTAACATATAGGGAAGACACCACAGCTTCTACATCTAATCCAAAATATGATGATCTAGCCAAAAAAATAAATAGGCTAGAAAGAATGATGGAGAAAATGGTTGTCCAAGTCAATAATCAGAATAGAAATCAGTCTCAAAACCAGAACCAAAACTTTAAGAGAAACACTCCTCCCAATAAACAAATGGATTCTGACCAACAAATCATACCTCCATTCCAAGAGAATTTCCTTGATGAAGATGAGGGAATAATAGAAGAGTCAGAGGGAACTATCATAAACATGCTGGGAGTGGATAACCAAGATCACACCTTTTTCACAGAAGATAATCAGACCTCATACACACATTTGGATGAGGAAGGGTTAGAATCTGAGGAATATAGGTTAGGATTCGAGAATTCCATCATGAAAGTCTGAGAAAAATATGATCTCAGAAGTAAAAATAACATAGATATTCCCAAACCAAGAACCTCTGAAATCACTATTAAGAAAAGACTTGAAAAGACTCCTAAAGGGATTTATGAAAGCAACAAAACAACAGCTGAGAGTTCTGGAAAAAACAAGAACAAAGACATCCAAACCACTGATAAACCAAGTCAAGAAACTAGCAGCACTAGCATTGCAGCTAATGCTCCTGAAAAAATAGTTTTAACCAATGTACATAGTGAAAATCAACAAGCTGATTTTGCTAATAAAACAGTGACCAACAAAACAGAAATGAGCCTTTCAAAGAGTCAATCTCCTTTCAATCTGGAAAGTGAGATTGCCAAAATCAAAATTTCTATACCTCTCACTGAGTTGGCCACCCAAGATGCATATAAATTTCAAATCTTGAAAGCTTTAAACTCAGGAGAAAACAATGACACTGTCAACTTAAATAATGATCAACCAGCTCTCTTGTTTGGCCCAAAAATTGAAGGGAAGTTTCAAAAAGGGGTAGTGCCTCCTTTCTATGTTAGCCTAAATATCCACGAAAAAATTCTACATAATGCTATGCATGATTCAGGGGCTTCACACAATCTCATGCCTAAAGTGATCATGGAAAAATTAGGCCTAGAGATAACCAGGCCTTATAAGGATTTATATTCCTTTGACTCTAGTAGAGTGAAGTGTTTGGGCCTGATTAAAGATCTATGTGTAAATTTGACCCAAATCCCAGCCAAATGCATGGTAATGGATGTTGTAGTGGCTGATGTACCTCCTAAGTATGGCATGTTGCTATCAAGATCATGGGGTGCCAAGCTACAAGGTACAATGCAAATGGACATGACATATGCCACAATCCCTGTTTTTAGCGAGCTTAGAAGATTATATAGGGAAGCACATATGAAATTTATGGTTATCAACCCAGAGAAACCAGAAAATTCCCCTCTTTACTCTGTCCATACAGACCTTGACTCTTTTATCCTTTACAATGATGAGTTTACAGATGAGCAAGAGCTAGAGAAAAAAAATATAAACAACAGAGTAAAGGCTACAAATCCAAACCTAATGGCAGCTCTAGATACAGGGGGAAACAAGAGAGAAACATTTGAACAATCTGAAAAATTAGAAAATTAGAACCAAGGATGTAGAGAGCAGATTTCCCATCAGCCTGCTAACCTCAAGAAACAAGATGACATTAAGGATGAAACTGATAGCAAATCTGCAAACAATCCTTTATGGAACATGAATTTTGATGGGTCTTGTACTAAAAGGAATGCAGGAGCCGGGGTATGGTTGCACAATACTGAAAAAAATTATGCTGAGAGTCATGCCTTCAAGCTAGATTTCAAATGCACAAACAACATAGCAGAGTATGAAGCCCTCCTCTTAGGACTGCATCTATTGAAAAAACTAGGAGCTAAGAGGATAGTTGTCCATGGAGACTCAGAACTGGTCATCAAAAAAATAAATGGAGAGTACATTGCCAAATATTCTAGATTAAGGGCATATAGGAATGATGCCATGGATCTTTTGAAAAAATTTGTAGAATATGAGCTTGTGTTTGTCCCTAGAAGTCAAAACATACTTGCAAATGGATTGGCCTACGCTGCTAGTTCATATCAGAGACCGCTTAGTGACAAACATATCATTGTCCAAACAAAATACAGACCAGTAGTACCAGATAATGAAAAATATTGGCAGGTCTTTGAGGGTGACGAATAGATAGAGGATTTATGGCTTTGCAGGAATGAGTTTGAATTACCTGATTCAGATTCTAAGTCTGATGAAAACTGTCTAGATGAAGAGCCCCATGATGAAGAAAAACCATTCCCTACTGCAGAAATAAACATGCTGACCAGAGAGTTTGAAAAGAAAACAAAAGAATACATGAAAACATATAAAGAAGACATAGAGGTACTGCAGTCCAAAGACAAAAGCATACCCAGAGGGCTGGCCCCTCTAGAACACCTCTTTGATTTCAATGATGTGGCAAAGAAGCCCATTATAGAACCCACTAAATCCGATGTTGAAGAATGCAATATAGGCAGCGAAGACAAGCCTAAAATGATCAAATTGTCTAAAACTTTGCCAGCACATATCAAACAGAGATACATAGATTTATTTAAATACTTTGCTGATGTTTTTTCTTGGAGCTATGAAGATTTGAAAGCCTATGACACAGAGATCATTCAACATAAGATTCCATTGAAAGAAAACCAGAAACCTTTTAGGGAAAAGCTGCGCAGAATAAACCCTATACAATTACCCCTAGTAGAAAAGGAAATCAAGAAAATGTATGAGGCTGGAATCATAGTCCTAGTGAGGTTTTCAGACTGGGTATCTAATCTTGTGGCTGTGAGAAAAAAGACAGGAGAAATAAGGTTGTGCATTTATTTTAGAAACCTTAACAGAGCCTCATTGAAAGACAATTACCCTTTACCCAAAATGGAACACATCCTACAGAGGATAGTACGCTCTAGGAGGATTTCCATATTAGATGGATTTTCAGTGTATAACCAGGTCCTAGTACTCCCAGAATATCAACTTAAAACAACCTTCACCACTCCTTGGGGCACTTTCATGTATGTGAAAATTCCTTTTGGATTAATGAATGTTGGGGCCACCTTTCAAAGGGCCATGGACATTGCATTCTCAAGGGAAATAGGCCACTTCATTGTAATTTACCTTGATGACATAATAGTTTATTCCAAAACTGACAAAGAGCACCTTAAACATCTGAGAAAAGTCTTTGAGAAATGCAGAAGGTATGGGCTATCTTTAAATCCCAAAAAGACAATGTTTGGTCTCCAAGAAGGTAAACTTCTTGGTCATATTATATTTGAAAAAGGGATTAAAATAGACCCAAAAAGAGTTGAGGTAATATTGCAGATTAGCCACCCGAGAAACATCAAGGAATTACAGTCCTTTATTGGGAAGATTAACTTATTGAGGAGGTTTATACCCAAACTAGTAGAACTCCTTAGAAACATGACAAATATGCTCATGAAAGAAGTAGGAGTTAAGTGAACTCTAGAGGCCAAAAAGTATTTTGAACTGGTAAAACATGCACTCACCTGGGCACCAGTCCTAATCAACCCTGATTTTACTAAAGACTTCCTCATATTCTCTTTTGCGTTAGAACATATTGTGGCTATTGTCCTATTGCAGAAAAATCCAGAGGGACAAGAGCAGCTAATTGCATTTTTTTAGCAAGGCATTGAGAGATGCACCTATGAAATATAATATCATGGAAAAACAAGCTTATTCTTTGGTAAAGACCTTGAAATATTTTAGATTTTACATCTTACATTCTCATGTTGTTGCCTTTATGCCTAACATAGTGGTAAAATACATTTTTTCACAAGATCCAGATGGAAAGAGAGGCAAGTGGATTGCACTAATACTAGAGTATGATTTGGAAATCAAACCCACTAAACTCATCAAAGGTCAAGGCTTAGCACAATTGATGGCTAAATCTAACTTACAAGCCCTTGACATTAATATGGTAGATTCTTTGGATGAACAGGAAGGATTACCAGCTCCCATTGTAGAAGAACAGTTCCAAAACTCACCTTGGTATGCTGATATCTTGTATGTGCTTGTAAATATTAATGCTCCTCCTGATTTATCTAAGACAAAGGCAAGGTTTTTAAAATTGAAAGCTAGAAATTATTGCATTTTAAATGAATGTTTATATTGGAAAAATGCCAATGGTTTATTGCTTAAATGTTTGCCTGAAGTTGATGTAGAGAGGATCAAGCATGAGTTCCATGAAGGAGAGTGTGGAGGCCATCTCTATTGGAAAACCACTGCCAATAAAATCCTTAGAGCTGGCTATTACTGGCCCACCCTTTTCCAAGATGTCCAAAAAATTATAGTTGCCTGTCACAAATGCCAAATATTTGAGGACAAAAGAAAACTCCTCCCTTTACCTTTATAACTAATCATTGTTGAAGCTCCTTTTCAACAGTGGGGCCTAGATTTCATAGGAGAAATACATCCTGCTTCATCTGCCCAACATAGATGGATACTCATAGCCACTGACTATTTCACCAAATGGATAGAGGCCATCCCTTCTAGGAATGCCATAGATTCAGTTATTATAAAATTCCTTGAAGACCATATCCTTTCTAGATTTGGCTATCCTAGGAAGATTATCACTGACAATGTTGCTGCATTTGGTTCCAAAAAGATGAATGATTTTTGCCACAGGTATCAAATTGCACTTGGTAATTCTACTGCTTATTACCCTCAAGGTAATGGGCTAGCAGAATCAGCAAATAAGATTTTGGTGACCATCATCAAGAATCTACTGGAAGAGAACAAAAAATCATGGCATAACAAGTTAGTGCATGCTTTATGGGAAGACAAATTGACAACAAAGAAATCCATTGGAATGTCTCCTTATCATCTTGTTTATGGAGCAGATGCAGTATTCCCTACCAGTTTGGGGGTACCAGTGATAAAATTGGTCCAGGAAATACAGTTAGAAGAAGATAGCATGGTGAGGAGGATCAATCAGACCATTCATCCACTAGTACATTTGGCAGAAATTATGACACTTAGTTCCGACACTTTTGACCAAATGTCAGAAATTTCCCCAAATCTTTTCAAAATTTTCAAATCCCGCCCGAAACCATCGCTATACCAACGTTTAGAGACAAGTTCCGCAATACCGACACTTAGAGGCAAGTGTCGGTCTTGCGACGTTTGCAAAATAGCGTCGTAATTGTGATGGATTTCTAAAATATTTCGTTATTGCGACATTACAGAGACAAGGTGTCGCTATTGTGAAATTTAGAGGAAGGTATATTTATTGCGATGTTTAGAAGAATGCATCGCTATTGCGATGGTTGGTGGTAGAGTGTCACTCTTGCAACAGTTGGTGGCAAAGTGTCGCTCTTGTGACGGTTAGGCGATGTGTCGCTCTTGCGACGGTTGGTGGCAAAGTGTCTCTCTTGCGACGGTTGGTGGCAATGTGTTGCTCTTGCGATGGTTGGTGGCAGAGTGTCGCTCTTGTGACGGTTGGTGGAAAAGGTTTCTGGTGGGATAATCCCACATTCACCGACCGTATAAACGATATTGTTGTTTATATATGAGTTGAGGTTTTACATGTTTCGACTACGAGCCTAAGGCTATGCACACTCATACAATCAATTGGGACTCAACGCATGTGCTCAGCCCCTCCCCTCATGACTTGGATTTGGTTGTGGTTTAGCTTGTGGTTCTTCGCCTCGGCCCTGTGGTGCTTGTGGTTTATTTTGTTATGGTTGGGCAGGATAATGTGAAGATGAAGAAATTTTGTATGAAGGGTGAAGGTGTAAGTAAATGAAAGAATGTTTCAGTTGATAAGACAAGCAAGGAACAACATCAATCCATTGGGCTATGGAGTCATAATAGGATTTAATTGCACAACAAGTTTCAAGAGTGGTCCATGGGGCAAGTCATCCATGTCAAAGGATCTCTTTAAGTTGATTTTATGGAATGAAATCAGTAAGAAATGTAGTGAAGGAAGTAAAACATATGAAGAAACAAAGAACAATATAAGATCATGTAAGTACTTTTAAACTAGCCTGCTTTTGACATGCACTTAAGGGAAAAACACAAAAGTAACCTAAGATCAGGTAAGTTCTTTTAAACTAGCCTCCTTTTGATATACTTTCAAGAGAAAACATTAAAAAACAGAGAAACAGATTAAGATCAAGTAAAGACTTTTAACTTAGCCTGCTTTCAGCATATTCTCAAAGCAAAAACATTTATGATGAACATAAAAAGTAGTCTAAGATCAGGTAAGTACTTTTAAAATAGCCTGCTTTCAACATACTCTTAAGGGAAATTTTCAGAGTAAGTTTTGGAGAATAAATTAGAGGACAGGGCTAACCATAGACTTCCTTAATTCAAATTTACTTAGCAAACTCTTCAAGAAATTTTAAAGATAATATTTCAAGATACACTCAGCAAAACATGGGCTTACCAACATTATTTGACTGATCACACTCTATTGATTTATCCTTAAATACACTATTCAGTAGAAAACATAAAGATAAAGATTATTCAGTGAGATTTAGGGTAGTTTAGAAGTAGATCCTAATATATATTTTCTGTTCTTTATCAGAGAAAAGTGGACAGAATGAAAACATAAAGTAAATAACAATTATAGTAAGAAACACATCACCATTGACATAGACTAGGATCCCATAAATCAGCTATTTGTATTTCATGTTCAAAACAGTTACAATCTTCAAGTCCAGTGAGTGTCTACAACTTCAAACTTCTCATCTCAGCTTATGTGTCTTCAATTACAAAAAAAAAGCTACAACAGCTTCAAAAGCTATTTACATGCAACAGATATCCAAAGATCAGCCTCTTCACTGTATTTTACAGAAGTATTTATAGAAGAATGAGGAGGTGGAGTGTAAGAAGGGTTCATTTGTTCAATTAATACAGAGTAATGGTTTCTTGACCTTTGGGAGGCCCTAGGGAGAATATTTTGAATTCTAATATCTGTTTTAATCAATTTTACATTAAATTTCATAAACTTTAGTTACTCTTGTTGACTTTGAGGGTTTTTAAAAATATCCCTAACTGTGCATTCATTGTGCCTTCTTTTGAGGAAATAAACCTGTAGGTGGTAGTTTTGGCTTTAATTGCCTCATTGATGTGGCAATTGGAGGCCCCTTTTGCTAATCTGCCTGTCTTTGTGGCTTTAAAACACTGTTATAAATTTTATTCTGCTTTATGCCCTCATAATCATCTCGGAGTCTTTAATCCTAATATGCTGACTTTACCCTCACCGCTCTTCTTCATTGCTATGTGCAGGTGGTTTATAGTGCGGTGAAGGGTTTTGACTTTTTAGACCGATAATTGATTTAAAACCCAGTTTTATATCCAAAGAGCCCCTTTTCTATGCTGTTTGAGCTTCAGATGAGGCAATCCTTGGCCCTATGCCTTCATGGACTGTATGAGGGTTTTCGCCTTCAAAACTACCATCAAAACCTGCAAAAACCACAAGATACGTTATAAAAAACCTGCGAGGCTGGAAAAACTACTTGCAGAGAGATGCGGAGGCGGAGGAGCATTGTATAGGGGTGATTTATGTAGGTGGGAGAGGTTTTAAAGAAGAACAAGGCGAAAATACAGTTAAAAAAATGGCATTTGGTGCGAATTCAGGCAAAATAGGTTTTTGAAATACCAGCAATGGTTATCGCATTTAATTCGGGTGGTAAGTGGTTTAAACACGATTGAATGCGATTCCACACACTACGCGACACATGTATTTTAGAAAACCACTGGTATCGCGTGAATTTAGAGTGTTAAACTCCGGATGCGAAAATTGCGCGATATGCAACAACAACCGTTGGATGAAGGGGACGAGATCTGATGCTGCAGACCGAGCGCGATGGAAAAGTTGCTCGGGCGGAGAGAAAGTGGAAACCAGGTGGCAGCACATGATTGGATGAGGGATTTTCATAATGGATGGTGGGTCTGGAAGAGTTGGGTTGTCGGGGTGAACGAGAGTCATTGGATCATGTAGATCGACAGTGGAGATCGATGCGGAGGGTGGATGGATAAACTCGAAGGTAAGGGGCAGGGGCTAATAAACACTATAAGATCATATAGATCTATGGCTTAGATCTTATTGGGGTATCGCTTATCAGAGCAGGTAAAATATAAATAAAAGGCAGGTTTTGAAAGAAAATGCCGATGCGATGGGGGCTTAGCATAGGTGTTGGGGAACGGTCTCGTGGAGGGATAAGGTGACCAGGGGCTAAGGAGGGGGGAGCTTATCAGATCGACACATCACCGTGCAGAGGAAAAGAAAGAGCAAAGGGATATGCCGATGGAGTGATGCGATGAGGGCTAAGGTAAGGCCTGAGACACAGTCCCATGTTGCAATATGTGACAGGGGCTTTTAAGGGAGAAGGGGGTTTATCGCATCGACGTTTCACCAAGGAACAAGGAAAGGGGGAAGGATCAAAGGAAGCCCGATTGTGTGATGCGATGAGCGCTTAGCATCCAGTCACGGGGTTTAGTCATATGATAGAAAAAAAGAGTTGGGGCTAAGCCAAAAAGGGGCTAAAGCCTGAGGGTAAAAAGGGTTTTAAAAATGAAACCCTTTAGGTGTTTTTAAGTGTTCCGATAGGCATAATGAGGGCTTTTAAATCATTACAAAGGGTTTTTTAATGATTTAAAAGGTGATTTTTATGAAATGAAAGGTAATTTTGAAGGTTTTTTGAGGGGAATGAAGGAAAATTAGAAGGAATAAAGGGGTTTTTTAGAAAATAGTTTTCTTTGATAACAATAGGTTTTTAAGGCACGGTAGTTAAGGAAGAGCACTTAGGGAACAATAGCCTTCAAGAATGAATGATTTTCTATGAAAATGATCTCTTGAAGGTTCAAGTATTATTTTAGCCATCATTTGCTATGACAAAATTTACTGATGGCTAACATGATGGAGGTATGAGGAAGCAGCAGAGACTTTGGTTGCTCTGGAGGATTGGGAGAGAGCAAGGGAAGATTTGCTCTCACACTTGGCATGATGTTGCAGGAGTAAGGGATGGCACTATCATATAGTGCAAGGAGGCTACTCCTTAGACTTAGATGATCTGGAAGTACTTCCACCTTGGAAGGAACTTCTTGTATGTAGCAACATTATGGAAGAAGTATTTGGCATGGGGCATGTCAAAGAATGGATTTATGAGTTAGCAGGAGCCTATTTTCATAGGCCAACAGTGCTGTCACTGTGGAGCAGGAACTTGTTGATGGAGTGTTCCCGAGATCACTTCATATTTGATGCACTTGGTGGGCATAGAGGAGGTGAGATTGGTAGAATAATGGATGGACTCATTTGCTATTGTGGCATGCTCTCCTTGACTTGGATTTCGAGGCATGAGAAGGAGGATTTTCATGCAGCATGTGGTTCATTCCTCTTCATATGAGTATGTCATACCACTATGGAGGATCCATGTATGGATTTTGTCACCATATTGCTTTCATTACATGGTAAGAATTTTGTTTTTTCACTTATTGATTGTTCAACACAATATTTGCATGCTCTTACCACTTTCTTGTAGTGCATTTCTCTACAAAGGGGAAAGTTTCTCTTTAGGCTCATTGGACTATTTTTGGCTAGCTATTATGATGGAGACAACCATCTACTATATGATCTGGGGAAAGTGTTTGGACACTCCTTGTGTGCTTATTTGATGCACTCAGCCATTTACTAATTGCTAGTAGATGTGGTGACTTACACAACTAGCCATCTGTCAAGAAACAACTTGCCACACTATTATCTAAAGCTGTAGTGGGAAAGACTGCGCTGTGACCACTTGGGAGACTGTTGGTACCCTCTAGCACCACATAAAACCTTTAGTATTTATTTAATTATGATGTTGATCATGATCCTATTTTCTGATATTATTCTTGACTTTATGAGGAGCATGATTGGAGGAGGAACACATGGGGTGGAGGTGTTCTTTGGAGAGGAGGATCCCCACACTTTTTGCATTACATGTTCTAAGGGGAGCATGGGAAGACATGGCCTCTACAGAAAAACCTTTGTTTCATGATGAGGAAGACCATGAGATATATGGGATGCCATATGGTGGTGATTTCTTATCCATCATGTATGAGGTGCTTTGGGCCAGCTTGATGCACAACGCTGGAAGAGGGATATTTGGAGGTCTAGTTGCCTTCTTGCCATTTGAGGGGAACATTATTGTAGCCTAAGATCATAAAATTATCTAAACTTATCTTAAGTGGAGAGGAAGATAGTGTGGGGTAGGCTATATTGTCTACCCTATTCAGATTTTCAACCCACCTATTCTACATGAGCTCAAGGTGGAAGAGATCCTTCATGAGTTACTATCCTGGAGGGTGACTCATTTTGTTTGGTTGATAGCTTGGGGAGGAGAGATTCAAATGGGGATGATGAATCCCAATCTATATCAGCCATCATGCCTAAATAAGACCTTCAAACAACCCATTGTTTCCTCCATGGATGTTTCACTGTCACATGATGTCAGCTATTTGGGATGTTCCCCAATAGATGGCCTGCACACTTGGGAGGGGCAACTTGGAGATATATTGATGATGCAACACCTTGATCCTTGGAGGATTTCATCTTATGAGGTTGCTACAGGGGAGGAGAGGATGATCTTCAGTCCTATCCTTGTAGTTTCTTGAGGACAAGAAAAATTTGGGAGGGGAGGATTGTAATATTCCAAAATTTGCACACAAGCAAATTGGAATATTAGATTTTGATGCTTTCACTCAGGAGAGGAATAAATGGGAAAGGAGACCCATGAACAATAATGATATGAATAAATTCCACCTTAGTAAGTAAGGATATCACATTAGAATCTGGTTTTACACTTCCAAGTGTGAATAAGGGAAAAATAGATGGGGACATAGTCAAGTTTGACTAAGTCAACATGCATTCTTGAGGAGGAAGAGATCACCCAAGTGAACTAGCTCAATGTGAACAAGGATTAGCCTAGACACACATATGAGAACTAGATTGAAGATCCCTTAGCGTGAAAAGAGGTATTGCAAGTGGATTAGTCTCAGTTTACCAAGTCAACAACGCTGCTACAAGGAGGAGGGAAGTCAACAACGACAACACAGTTTTAGAAGAGGAATCTGCACTAGGAAGTCACCTCAACAATGTGTGGGGTCTAGGGTGAGGAGGCTCACAAAATATAAAAATGAGGGCATAGCATCAAGGATATCATTCATTATTTATATATCTTTGGTCTTGTGACTACTTGCATGTTTTACCTATTTAGCTGTGGTTGCAGCACTACTTAGTGCAAAGAATTCTCGTGCAGGAATTCCATCCTCTCTTGGATTAGTTTGCTTAAGGGATCAAGAGGGAAGGATTTGAGCTTCAAATCATCATTTGGCTTAGGGAAATTCAGCCATATTCATCTACAATGCATTTCCATTCAGAAACTGTTTCATTTATGCAGGTGCAATAGTAGCATGGTTGCACACTTAGATTTTGTGCTAGTCTTTGAGGAGGAGGTGTTCATTTCCCTCTGAGAGATCTAATAAGAAGGGACTTTGGCCATTTTCTGTATTATTCAGCTATTGTATGTAATTTTTAGTCATTTCTAATACAGATTTGTAGTAAACTGTGTTATTTTCTGCAGTCTTTCTTTTTGTGCATGTATATTGCCGGAAACCCTTGTCGGGTGTCTTTTTCCTTGTGTAAAAGAGGTTAAACCTCCTTTTCTCTGCTATCTGATTAATATAAGTTCTATATTAGTATTATTCCATCATTTTCTGTAGAAACCCTCATAGGAATTACGCTCTCACAATATTCAGAAATTCTTTTGTAGAGAAGTCATGGGATCGGGGTGTTTTTAAGTAGTATTAAGCCGGGGAGATCTGTTTAATGTAGCTAGTTTAATTTGTTTCACCTCCAATTCTGCAAGTCCCAGTGTCCACTTTTATTGCGCAATTTGCTAAAGACAACTATTTTAAGCCCTATATTGCTACATTTCCCCACTTGGGAAGGAGAATATAGGCCATCATGTTGCTGAGGTTATTTCATCTCCTGGTATGATGTTATTTTACATCTAATGAGGTGCTCTACATTTTTATGTTCATGATTTTCTGAAGCTACACATTGGTAATAACTCGAAATATTCCCAATAGTGTAGCTGTCCCCATTTTGGGATATTACACACTTATTCATTCATGCGTTGGGTCCAATCCCCACTACCTGTTACTTGGATTTGGAGCTAAATAAGTGTACTCACCACTGGGAAAATTTGAAAAATGACTTTATAAGAAAATTTATATTGATAGGGGGTTCCGAGGCGCTTAACAAAGCTCTGCAGGACATAGATACGTTCGTGTTTGGCAAGACCGGATCTTCTACAGGATTTGGAACATCGACATGGGAAACGTAGACGAAGGATATTGTCAACTACCACGGCTTGGCAAGTGAGGAAGGTGAAGATGATCCATGGTCTATCTCTATCCCAGAGTCGGAAGGGGAGCGCGCCATTGGAGGACCTCCACTAAAGGAAGTAGATTTCACTAAGTCTCTCAAACTGCATGAAGTAAACATTCAGATGAAAGAGAAACCTAAATTGGCTAAGATCAGGGACTATTGGGATGAGAATCTAGTAGGTAAAGTGGATGAATTACTTACAGAATATCAGGATCTATTCCCTACAAAATTTTCCAAGCTAAAGGGGATCACGGGGGACTTAGGGGTCATGCATATCACTCTCAAACCTGATGCGCGGCCCATAAATTAGCAGCCTTATAGGTTGAACCCCAAATATAAGCAGAAGGTCAAGGAGGAACTCGATAAAATGCTTGCTGCAGGAATCATCGAACCTGTTGAACAATTAGACTCGGTCAGTCCAATGGTGGTTCAGGAGAAAAAAACTAAGGGAGAGAATCTTTGGATCTGCGTGGACCTATGCAAGTTTAATGATGCCTGCATTCATGATCCATTCCCAACACCATTCTTAAGTGAAATCTTAGACAACGTGGGAGGAAAGGAAGCATACTCTTTCACAGATGGGTTCTCAGGATACCATCAGATAAGAATCACACCCGAGGACCATAGCAAAATCACGTTCGCCACTGAGTGGGGATATTTCCATTATATTGTCATGCCGTTTGGACTCAAAAACTCCCCTACGATCTTCTTCTGGGTCGTTGTCGTAGTGTTCAAATAATTCATTCACAAGTTCCTTGAAGTGTATTTTGATGATTGGATTGTCTTTGGCCTGGTCAAGGCACATGTTTCAAACTTGCACATGATGCTGGATGCCTGTCGGAAACATCAGATTTCCCTGAATATCAAGAATTGTATCTTTTGTGTACCCTTCAGAATCTTGCTCGGCCACATAGTTTGTCGGCAAGGACTAATGGTCGATCCTACCAAAATTACAGTTATCATAAATTTTCCAGTACGAATGACGGAGAAACAACTACGCTCCATCCTTGGACACATGGGCTACTACAAGAAATTCATTCAAGGCTATGCACTGATTACTGCCCCTATGGAAAAATTTCTCAAGAAGTATGTTTCATTCTTTTGGAATGACGAATGCCAAAAGAGTTTCGAGCTACTAAAGGAAAATATGGTCTCGGCACCTATTCTCATCTTTCTAGATTGGGAGAAGGTATTTCATGTTCATGTTGATGCATCAGGCATTTATCTCGGGGTTTTCCTTACGTAGCCAGGAGAAGGAAATATTGACCATCTGGTTTCCTTTACAAGTAGGAAGCTCTCTGGAGCAGAACACAACTACTCCACCACTGAGCGAGAGGGATTGGCCATGGCTTACACGTTGCAGAAGTATCGACACTACTTTCTAGGAGGTCACTTCAAAATGTTCATAGACCATTCGGCTTTAAAATTCCTGGTTAATAAGCCTGTGTTGGGGGGGGGAATATGCCGGTGGCTCCTGCTATTTCAAGAGTATGAATTTGAAATCATAGTCAAGCCAGGTAAGTTGAAGGTTGGGCTGGACCACTTGTCCCAAATAGAGAATGGTGAGGAGCCAACCGACCTAGAAGCTAGATTTCCTGATGCGCAACAATTTTCTATCAAGGTGGTAGATGCACACTTCACTAATATCATTCACTTCTTGACTACTGGGATGACACCTCCAGATTACTCTGTACAATAGAAAAAGGAATTAGTCACCCGGGCAACAGAATTTACCATCATCGCAGGACACTTATATAAGATGGGGGCAAATGAATTATTGCGGCAATATGTTTTGGAGCACGAAATGCATGTTGTCTTGACCGACGCTCATGACGGCGTAGCAGGAGGTCACTACGCAGGGAAAGCAACAACGCATAAGATATTGAGGGCTGGGTTATGGTGGCCAACCCTGCATACTGATGCCCACGACTATTGTAAAGCCTGCAATACATGCCAATGAATAGGTAGGCCATCCCGTAAAGATGAAATGCCCCTTCAACCACAAATGGCCCTGCAAGCATTTGATAAGTGGGCTATCGACTTCATCGGGCCTATCAACCCCCCAAGAAAGAAGACAGGTGCGTGCTACATTATTACGGCCACCGATTATGTAACCAGGTGGGCAGAAGTGCAAGCAGTAAAGGATTGTACTTTGGATACCACTGCGGATTTCATATTTGAACAAATCCTGACCAGGTTCAGATTTCCAAAGATTCTCATGAGTGACAGAGGTACGCACGTTGTTAATGAAAAAATTTGAGCTTTGGCTGAGGAATTCTAGATCCATCATATGAAGAGCATGCCATATCACCCCTAGGTATATGAAAATCCATCTATTCCCCTCCAAATGGCATCCACATAAGGAAGGCTTCCTCCATTTGCTGCAATGTGTTATGCATGTTTGGTTCCAAAGATGTCTTTCAAAGATATATAGAATGACCTCTAACTATATGGTTAGATGTCCTCCTTCCACCATGAAGTACCAAGTGACAACCATATGATTTCCAACATCATCATTAATACACGAGATACATAAAATAAAGTGGCTCTTTCCACAAAGGAAAAGCTCCATCTCACAATACATCTCTTCATCCCATGCTTTATGAATTTGATTGAACATGGACATGCTCTCATCCTTAGCCCTGTTGGCTTTGTTGGATCCAAGCATCATTCCAACGTTATGCAAAATCAGAAAAGGAGATATATGGGTAGACAAAGGTGTCAAACCATATTCTCCCAATAGTAGCCACCAGAGTAAGGCCCTTTGCTGCCATCCTCCATCTCCTCCATGTAAGATGGACAAGCCAAACTCCCCCAAAAACAACCAAAGAAACAAGAGTTCTTGTTGCTTTCTCTTCTCCTCATGTGCATCATGGAGTAAAAACATACTGATAGACACGTGGAATGTCACATCAGCCCGATACAAGCAAAGACCATCAATACACATCATGAGAGCATCATGGCAAGTTCTACCCAATACAAAACACATAGACATAGGAGATGTCATGTGATGGCCAAACTCTCTCAAGGGAAACCAAAATGAACATGCCTTATTTTGCTACATCCTATCATTGATACAGAAGCATGAATTAGAAAAATATGAGCTATTGGGTGGCAACCATACTCACCCAAGAGCAGCCAGCGTAGCCATGCCTCCTTCTTCATTTAATAAGTGTTTTTCAAGGCATGGATCAAAGAAATAGGAGCCTTTGGGTAGTGACAGAAATATCCCCTTTCTTATCATCCTCACCCACTCATCCCAATGTGGATGATGAATGATGTACTACATAATCATGGTATCCTCCCTTTTTAGAATGTCATCCTTCCCAAACTAATGAAGAAATTTGCACTTGATGAGATGTTGAAGTGCACCTCCAATGACATCTCTCAAGGAGATTCTCTTTTCACCAAAGGCCTTCCAAAACTAATGAATTTTTGGATCTGCTACAGGTAGAAATATCTCTTTGAGTAGTGAGAGGCTCATTGAGAAAGTGTCATCTAGAAAGGATAAAATATTTCTCATCTCAAGATGTCTACCATTTAACATCTTTACCTCCATTGCTTCATGAGCGAAGCTACCTTCAGAATGCTCCAAGAATGATGGGGCCTCTTCATTTTCACAGCTACTAAGTGACAACGTTGTAGATCTACATGGTAATACATGTGCTATCTCAAAGAAAGGCACAGTACTAATCTCATAACCAGTTATTGTACATAGGATCATGCTCATCCCATTTTTTGAAAATCTACACTTCAACTCAAAGGGTTGAATGCATCTCAACAATGATGATCTGGGATAGTTCTTAATCTCCTCCTTGATTAGATAAAGGGTCCTCTGCGTTGTGATATGTTGCTGCTTCAAATCAGCATTGTGTTCTAATCCTGGTTTTGCATTGGCCCTGATGGGAGTCCTCATAAGTTTCAATAAGATCTACTGAAACAATATGTGATGAAAGTTCATGCATACCTTGGATCAACTAATGTGTGGGAATCTCTTGCCAGAACACAAGAGTTCTTCCAACTAGAACAATAGTGTCTCCAACTGCTGGTGAGAGTGATGACTGCTTTCCTCCAAGTGTACCAGCACTGGAATCTTCCTCCTCTTCCTCATGCATCTCCTAAATGATTCATGGGACTCTATGTGTCAAGAGATCAAGACTATCTTGCAAAGTTGCAAGTGTCTCTTCTTCGGATGAAAGTAATTTTGCAGCTGGTGGTGAATGTAGTGACTTCTTGTCCAGAGTGACAAGATTGACATCCTCCTTTGTTTCCTTACGAAATGTCTCTTTGTGACACATATCAGGTTTTCTCACATCAAACTTCTTCCTCAACTTGTGAAAGAAATATGAATATTTAGTCACCCTTGCATGTTCCATGTGACCAAACCAGCAATCATTGGCTTCACCTAAAAGATGAAGTGCTGCAATTTGGACAACCTCTTATTCAGCTACAAGATGTAGCCTGAAAAATGTATCTAGCTCTTTCCTCCAGGCCTTAATAGTGCTTGAGGAAGATCCATCAAATGTAGGGAAATAGAATCTATTGTGCCTCTTCCTTCTATTTCTGCTATAGGATCCTCTTTCTTCTTTGATTTGGAAGAATTCTTGGAGAGTTAGACTCTCTTTGAATGCTCTAGACTGTGCTTTGTACTCTTCAAGATACAGACTAAGAGTCTCATGAGTATCAGGTTTTATTTTTTCTTCGTTGCTATACCATTCACCTTCTCTAAAGAAATGGGCATAGTAGATATATGAGGAGATCTATAATCCTCCAATTTTCTTCTTTGTTGATAGGAAGTGCTTGGGCCTTCCTCATCAAATCTTCTTCCTGGATCTTCTTTTTGCCTTTTTTTCTCCATTTGATTGACCTCCTTGGAGAGATATTGCATGGATATAAAGAGATGAGTGGAAAAATTATCCTCCTTCATGATAAATCTCATCTATCTGCTTTTTATTTTGATGCAAAAGATGAATTGTCCACAAGATGAGCCAAAGATCATGCTCTGATACCACTGTAATATCCCAAAATGGAGAATGAAATAATAATGAAACACAATATAAGAACTACAGCAAAGTAAACAATAAATATATATACACATCAAAATGCACAGAAATAGCTGAGCCATTTTATTTTATTAGAGGTGAAAACACAAGTACAACAATGCTCAAAATATGAGACATGCAAGCCACAAGGGTGACCTAGAATGACCCTGCAATGATTTCACAAGAGGGACTGCGTAACTACTGATCTGCTGAAAGGTAAACTACACTGTCCCTGCTGTAACTCTTGGGACTACAACTGCTTAAAATATAGAAAGTCAGATCTAGGCATAATGGGAGCTCTGATGATGCTGAAATTGTAGATCTGGGCTCAATGATGGATTCCTAAGATAACCCAGAAATGGTTTCTCAGATTTGTAGGTCTAAGAAAACCACCCTCTTAAGGCTTCACACATATGCTACTCGGAATGCAGATCTAAAGATAGATCTGATGATATGATGGCTACAATGATGCACAATCAGATCTATGCAAGAAGGGTTAACCCTTTCACTAGATCCTTGGGCTAAAATCTCAATATCTAGCTCCTCCAATATCCTCCACTGAAAATAGCTGCTGGATGAACAACATCTTCATAAAAATGTGCTATTAGAGAGGGAGGCTCAATATCCTACTGCTGGATATGTCAAATCAGCTCCTGAATGATGGAAACAATGGATCCAATGTGAGGAGATGATCCCTCACAAAATTTCCAGCTAAAATACTGGAAACTTCCTTCTCCAATAAATATACAGGACTAAACTACGCAATCCTTGAAGGGACTACTAATGCATGGAGGTAAAACCCAATGGCCTGGATGTTGGATGTAGATCTGCTACTCCTGAAAGGCTGAATGTGAAGAAAAAAGTGGTAGGATGAATCCTCCACTGGTTTCCTAGCTGAATGCTTGAAACAACCTCCTGAAGATGGCACCAATGCCCAATAAGGATTGAAGAACAATCCTCTTTCTAGAGATACTCAAAGAAAGAGGTGGGATTCGCACTCAGGAACACCCTGTACTAAATAGAACTGCAAAATCTGCTAAATAGCCCAAGTCTGCATAGAAATGTCCTAAGACAAATCTAGATTTAAACAGATCAAGAAATGAATAATCCCAATCATGCCTTCCATTGTGCCTTCACCTTCATTATATGCATGAGCCTTCCATAGCCTAGGCCCACTCCAAATCTGTGCTATACATGTGGACATAGTGTCCATGTTTGACTGTGCTGTGGCCTCATGTCCTCCATCAAGTTCACATGGGGTGATCACCCTCTCCATCATATGTGCATTAAATGCACCACTTCCTCCACTATCTTATCATAAGTGCTTCATGATCTTGTTTGAATGCACTATGATCTCAGTTGAACTTATCGAATATCCTCATTATCTTATATAATAAGATCCATGATCTTATTTGAATGTTTCATACTCCATAATCTATCTCATAAATGAGACATGATCTCCATTAATGGAGTTGCTCCACTACTCCATGATTTTAGATCTAAATCTAGAATATCCACATACACACATAAAAAGTGGATTTTATTCATCTTTGAGGTTTTTGGGTCCCTCCACCCTTTTATTTACTTAATTTCTTAAAAAAATAAAGAACTATTATATTCCAAATATGATGTGAAAATTTGGGAATATTACATAGTAAAAAAACACAACTTGTCACAAAGATAGCTGCTGAAAAGTCTAATTCTTCAAATCTGCTCAAAAGTCAAACACCATTCAGTATTGAACATGAACTTTCCAAACTAAAAATTGAAATCCCCTTAACTGAATTAATGAACAAAAATGTGTACAGGACTTAGGTCATGAAAGCATTAAACATAGGGGAAAAAACAGATACTGTCAATCTGAATGATGATCAAATTGAACTTTTGTTTGGAACAGAAGTTGATGGTAAACCACAAGAAGGAGGTGTTCCTCCATTTTATGTTATTCTTGATTTTCATGAAAATATTCTCCATAATGGAATGTTGGATTCATGTTCATATCATAATTTAATGCCAAAAGCTGTTATGGAGAAACTTGGTCTTGAAATTACTAGGCCTTACAAAGAATTATACTCATTTGATTCTAGAAAAGTTAGATGTTTAGGTCTTGTAAAATATCTCTATGTCACTTTAGCTCAAATCCAAACTAAGAGTCTAGTAATTGATATAGTAGTAGCAAACATTCCTCCTAAGTATGGCATGCTGTTGTCACGCTCTTGGGGTGAAAATTTACAAGGAATCCTTCAAATGGGCATGTCTTATGCCACAATACCAGTATTTGGTCAAAAGAGAAGAATGTATAGGGAAAATTTGATGAAATATATGGTGAGTAGTCAAGAGAAACCACATAAGTACCCCCTTTATTATGTTCACTCTAACCTTGAATCCTTCATTCTTTATAATGATGGAGACATTGATGCACTAGCTACCAAGGAAGAAAGTAACTCTATTGAAAAACAAGAAACCAAATGCAAATCATACCACTAAATACCGAAACTGGTCCTTTTTGGAACATGGTTTTTGATGTCTCATGTGGAAAATTAGGCTCAGGGACTGGCGTTTGGGTAAGCAATACATAAAATAATCATGTAGAGGGTCATTCCTACGAACTTAACTTTCAGTGCACTAATAACATAGCAGAATATGAGGCACTTCTCTTATGATTACGGTTGCTGAAAATGTTGGGAGCTAAAAGAATTTATGTTCATGGAGATTCTGAATTAATTATAAAATAGATCAAAGGAGAATATGCTGCAAAAAATCCTAGATTAAGAGCATACACAAATGTTGTTCTTTACTTTCTAAGAAAATTTGATGAATATGACCTTGGTGTTATTCCACGAAATCAGAATATCCTAGCTAATGGTTTGGCTTTTTCAGCAAGAACTTGTAAGTTACCTCATCCTAATAAACAATACACAGTGGAAGTTAAACAACATCATGTAGTTCTTGATAGCATGAGATATTGGCAAGTATTTGGGAGTGATAAACAAATTGAGAGTTTGTTACAATCGAAGGATGAGTTTGAAGATAACTATATAGATTTAGATTGTGAATTGGAAAATCAAACTGATGTATAGGTTGGTTTAGATAAACAATTTGACATCCCTGATGTAAATATTTCAGAAAATAAAATTATACATAAACCAGAATTACATGAAAAAGACCTAGAAAAAGAAGAATTTGAGATACTTCAACTCCAAGATAATGTCCTACCTAGAGGACTTGTTCCTTTAGAAGAACTTTTTGATTTCAACGATGTTGAAAAAAAGCCAAAAATAGAACCCACAGGTACAAATATAGAAGAGTGTAACATAGGTACTAAACATAATCTCAAAATGATAAAATTGTCAAAATCATTGCCTACTGTTACAAAACATTGTTCAAAGAATTCAAAGATACACAACATTGTTCAAAGAATTCATAGATGTTTTCACATGGAGTTATGAAGATATAAAAGCCTATGACACTAGTATCATACAACATAAAATACCAATCTAAGAAGATCAAAAACCATTTAAACCAAAATTGCGTAGGATAAATCCTATCCTAATTCCTGTGGTTGAAAAAGAAGTAAAGAAAATGTATGATGCTAAAATTATAGTTCCTATTAGATATTCTAAATGGGTTTCTAACATTGTTTCTACCAAAAATAAAACTGGAGAAATCAGATTATGTATTGATTTCAGAAATCTAAACAAAGTCTCCTTAAAAGACAATTACCCTCTATCTAAAATGGATCATATATTACAAAGGGTAGTGGGATCTAGTAGGATTTCTTTATTAGATGGTTTCTCGGGTTATAACCAAGTTTTAGTGCATCCTGATGATCAAGATAAGATTGCATTCACTACTCCTTGGGGAACTTTCATGTATGTGAAAATGCCTTTTGGTTTAATGAATGCTGGGGATACTTTCCAAAGAGCAATGGAAATCGATTTTCCTGATGAAATTGGACATTTTATTGTGATTTATCTTGATGACATTACCGTATATTCGAAAATTGATGAAGAACATTTGGCACATCTAAGAAAAGTCTTTGAAAAATTTAAAAGGTTTGGCATCTCATTGAATCCAAAGAAAACACTTTTTAGTCTTGAGGAAGGGAAACTCCTGGGTCATATTATTTCTAAGGATGGTATTAGGATTGATCCTAGTAGGATTCAATGTATATTCAAAATTAGTCACCCAAGAAACTTCAAAGAACTTCATTCTTTTATTGGTAAAATAATTTTCCTAAGGAAATTCATTCCTAACCTTGCACAACTTCTTAGAAACATAACCAACATGCTTAAGAAAGATTCATAAATCAAGTGGAATATTGAAGCTAAACAATATTTTGGTTTAGTCAAACATGCATTAACAACATCTCCACTACTAATTAGCCCTGTTTTTAATAAAGATTTCATAATATTTTCCTTTACCTCTGAGCATACTATTGCAGCCGTCCTATTGCAGAAAAATAGTGAAGGATTTGAACAACCTATTGCATTTTATAGCAAAGTTTTAAGGGACGCCTCTTTGAAATAGAACATTATGGAAAAACACACCTTTCCATTGGTTAAACCAATAAAATATTTTAGAGTATATGTTTTTTATTCCCATATTATTTCTTATGTTCCTAATGCATTGGTTAAAGACATTTTAATGCAGAATGGGCCTAATGGAAAGAGAGGCAAATGGAATGCCATCTTTCTGGAGTATGACTTAGAAATCAAGCCCACCAAGTTGATTAAAGGACAAGGGCTTGCCAAATTGATGGCTGAGGTCAATTTTCAAGTGTTGGATATCAATATTATTTATTATTTGGATGATCAAGAGGGACTAGAAACTCCACAATTTGATGAAGTATTTTTGAAATCTCCTTGGTATGCAGACCTTTTATATGTTTTATTTAATTTTAATACCCCTCCTGGTCTGACAAAAACAAAACAAAAATTTCTGAAGTTGAAAGTAGTTAAATATTACATTCTAGACAATGTGTTATATTGGAAAGATGATGGAGGTATTTTACTCAAATGTTTGTTAAAGGATGATGCAGAAAATGTTATGCAGGAGTTTCATGCAGGTGACTGGGGTGAACACCTTTATTGGAAAAATACTGCTAATAGAATCCTTAGAGTTGGTTTTTATTGGCCAAATTTATTCCCTTCCATCCATAGGATTGTGACTGCCTATCATAAATGAAAAATATTTGAAGGAAAGAGAAAATTGTTGCCCCTGCCATTAAAGCCTATCTGTGTTGAAAGCCCTTTCCAACAATGAGGTTTAGATTTCGTTGGAGAAATTCATCCTCCCTCTTCTGCCCAGCATAAGTGGATTCTTATTGCCATAAACTACTTTACCAAATGGATAGAAGCCACCCCTTCCAGAAATGCCACTGATTATGTTATTATTAAATTCCTTGAAAATGATATCCTTGCTAGATTTGGCTGTCCTAGAAAACTCATTACAGATAATGCTGCAGCTTTCAATTCCAAGAAAATGGTTGATTTCTGTCACAAATACCACATTACTCTGGGGCACTCAATAAATTATTATCCTCAGGGTAATGGGTTAGCTAAATCCTCAAATAAAATTTTGGTGAATATCATCAAAAAGCTACTAGAAGACAACAAGAAATATTGGCATAACAAGTTGGTCAATGCACTATAGGCTGATAGACTTACTACCAAAAAATAAATTGGCATGTCACTATACCAATTGGTCTATGGAATGGATGCAATTTTTCCTTCTTCTTTAGGAGTTTCAGTCATGAAGATCATTCAAGAAATACTCAATTACAATAGTCCAGAGAAGAAGTCTATAACAGGACCCAAGTTATTCAAGAAAATATCAATGATATCTTTGAAAAAAGAAAAAAGGTTGATGATTTCAATCTAGGTGACAAAGTTCTGAAATGGGATTCTAGAAGAGAAGATAAAGGTAAAACTGGTAAATTTGACAACCTTTGGCAAGGAATATACATTATTGATGCTTTCAGGGGGGATAATGCATATTTCCTTAAGGATTTAGATGGAACAGAGATACCTAGAGGTCTTGTCAGTGGTAGGATGTTGAAGCATTACTTATCTTAAGAATGCAGTTTGACAATTCACCATTGTAAATACCATAGTTTTTGCAGTTTAAGAGTTTGATAACTCATTTAAAAAAGGTTGAAGCCCACAGAGAAGGCCCTAAACGTGGTTTGATGAACTATCATTAAAAAAAAATCAGATGAAGACTTTGCAGAAAAGGATTACTCAAGGCTACTGATCTTGTGTTCTTGACACTTCACTTGGAGAAGTGCCACCCCCAGCTGAAGCCACTGTTAGGGTCCTATAAACTACAGGATCTCAAGGTGATTGCATATTTTTTAGTTGAAATTTCATATTTTACATGACTGTCAATATTCAACTGATTTCCAAAAAAAAATGAAAAGAAAAGAGGGTATGTAAAAAAGAAAGAAAGAAAGAAAAGAAAAAAAAACCCCACAAAAATAATAATACTGAAAGTGCTGCAAGTACAAATGCCACTACTGATAAGTTATTTTATTCAATTCATACAATTTAAGCATGATTGAACAATTTTGAATTTATGTTGAATAGGTTAGAGAATAAAGACTTACCAAAGAATTTAATCTTGGTAAGTCAGTAGTTAGGTAGAAATAAAATTGACTCAACAGTTTAATCTGAGTCAATGGAAGGAATAAGGGATAGAGTATGATAGATTGGATTAAAAAAAATGATGATGTGGGTCTGATAATTCAAATGCACCCTGGAAAATAAAAGGTAAAAATGTTAGGCTAGAAGAAAGGGTAGGTAGAAGGAAGAGGAGATGATTTTATGGGAAAAATTATTAAAACTTTATCCTAAGGTGGAAGAGTTGATTTATTCGAAAAGGTTATTGGGAATATTAAAACTTTATCCTAAGTTTTATATTTTATAAATATGCCACCCATGTTTCATATCTTTCCCCGACCCCACCTTCCTCCATATGTCACATCACTGCTATCCACCCAACATATTCCTTTCAAATCTCACCTCACGTTGTTTTATCCAACGACTAATATGACACTTTGGCCCACACGTGCCATTTGAACGTTATCGCCATGGGTGGGGTTGGGGGGGGTCTGAAGTCAATGGTTTTTGACTGGGCCCTACCCCTTATGTGGTGGGCACAAAGAATTTTGCACTTGTTTTTCATCAGTAATTTTTACCTGTTTAGATGACTAAATGTTTTGTCCTAGATTTCTAAGAAACAGAATTCAAGAATCATGTGAATTCTAGAAATCTCCTCGAAGATAAATTTGTTGTTTATCCCATTTCCCTCTCAAAGCATGACCAATCTATCACCCAGACAATACCAATTTCCCTCACTCTCACTATGTTTGCCACCTTTGCCTATAACACTATGTCTCTGTTTGCATAAGCCCTCTATTTTCATACCTTGTTTCGCCAAGTAAACCAAAATTTTCTCCTACTCACCAAGTTCCTCAAGCAATGGTGATCTCAAAACTCCCTGTATGAAAGCTCTTTGAATCAAAACAAGGTTTTCTAGTTGTCTAGGATGGTAGTGCATAATAGAGTGTCAAAAACCCTACCTCCTCATCCAAACCCTGTTTGAAGTTTTTAGTCAAAAAACCTATTCAAAGAGCATTACCATAAGTCAAATAGGGTCACCTAGGTTATGCAATATCATGGTTTTAAATGCACTATTTCCACAAGTATTCAAAGGTGAAGTCAAGAGAACACAAGGATGAAGCTTATCATTATACAAAGAACATCAAAAGACCTCCAAAGATATCCTCTTGATCAAGCATTAAGCCTGCAACGAAGAAATTTACCATGTCCAAACATTTCTGTAGAAATGTTTTGTAAATGGTCAAACAACGGAACAGAGTCAAAGAAGGAGGCCTAAAAAAATTATAAAGGAATTCACAGTTGATAGTAAGAATACAACAAGTTTAAGTTTACAAGGAAGATCATGATCTCATAAGATATTGTTATGAGGTGATGCCCATCAAAAGGTCCATGTAGGTCCTGAAAGATAGTGACACATAAGCAACATTGTACCTCGAATCAAAAGGATCAATTAAATGTTGTTTGGCCTCAAGCATGAAGTTGGTAGAGGGACAGCTACCCTTTGCCTATCTTCCTGAAAAAAGGACCAAGAAGTTGTCAGATTAGCCATGAGATAAGGTAAAAAGGGAGGGTCATCATGAGAAGACCATTCACAACCTAGAAGAAAGAAACAAGGTATGTTTTTTTTGGGAATTAGGATTCATGACTGTTTTGACCAAGTAATAGAGAAATGCTAAGGCTAAAAAGGCAAAGAACACCTAAAACCCTTCAAAATATCATTGAAGGCTTTAGGCATAAAATAGTGAGTTTGATAAGTATCTTTTTGACAACTCAGAAGACAGCATTTTTTATTTTTCTGAAGTATCCCTAAAAAATCAAAAGCTTGGGATGATAGGAAAAAGTGGTCAAGATAGCAACAAAGAAACCTCCCTCATCAGAATAGATGGTTTCAAGGTCAAAGGAAAGAATGTTTTCAATAGAGAATATCAATCAAAAGGAGAAATGGCAACACATTAGGGGAATTTTGAGGTCTAAAATGGGCATCTTAAGAAAAATGTACAAACAAAATAAACTTTATAAGAACCAATAGGATTCAAGATGATGATGTCAACCATGGGGGATGATTCACCATTTTTTAAGTAAAAGGATTAAAAAATTAAAAAACAATAAAATAATAAAACTACTTTTCAACTCATATTTTCAACTTATCTCCCAAAGTTTTCACTCAAATTTCGAGCGGGAGTACTCGTTGGATCCAAAATTTAATTCCTCATCCAAGGAGTGCCCACGTTGCATACTTTCGATGGACCTTGCAACGCGAAAAATGAGAAATACATGAAAAACGTGATTGCAATCACGTTTTTCATGTATTTCTCATTTTTCGTGTAGCAGGCTCCATCGAAAGTATGCAATATGGGTACTCTTTGGATGGCGAATTAAATTTTTCATCCAATGAGTACTCTCGCTCGAAATTTGAGTAAAACATTTGGGAGATAAGTTGAAAATATGAGTTGAAAAAATAGTTTTTTCTTTTTTCCCTCTAAAATTTGATGATTTCATCAAATCTTCTTTTATTATTTCCACTATTATTTTATAATTTGCTTAGAAGGCTTGTTTTAGACCTCAAAATTCCCCTAATGATAATGAGTTTGTTGTGTGTAGGGGTTCAAAGTTCAAAATAGTTCTTTTTCCAAAGTATAGGCTGAGAGGCATGGGCTTAGTGTCTTCAGGAAGATTGTCAAAATAAGGAGAACCGTAAGAGGCCTCCAACAGTGAAAAAAGAACCATGTTTTCATCAAATTGTCCACCTACAGGACCAAAAGCAGTCAAAAACACAGTAAGAAAAAGCAAAGAAAAAGGAACCTTATAAAAGTGGGTTTTGGGGCATCTAATCATTTTCAAGGAGAAATATAAAGTCTCCTCAGCTTCTCTCGCACTTCATTTACCCTTGCAGACAAGAGAGAGCCATTGGAAGTGTTTTTGAGGGTTTTTGAGCAAAATCTGAAGAAATCTCCAGGCGTTACGCATTGAGGCCAGTGTTATGCACTGAGGCCAGCGCTACGCACCTGACTCTGGGCGTTACACACAGGAGGGGTGGCCGCAGTGTTATTTAACACTACGCTACGCACCCAGGGCCCGACGCTATGCACCTGGGCCTGTGTTACGCACAAGCACAACAGAGTGTCTGCAAACTACCTGTTACGCACCTGCGCTACGCTCCTGAAGCCCGACTGGCCCGTCTCTTGCTTGTTACGCATCGGCGCTACGCTCTTGAAGATCGACTGGCCCATCCCCTACCTATTATGCACCAGTGCTACACACCGATACTACGCACAGGCACTACGCACCAGTGTTATGCACAGACAGAGTTTGTCTAAAATTTCTAAAGGGAGTCAAAATTTCAGTTTTTCACCTTCAAAGCCTCTGCAAAAGTCAAGAAATAAGGTTGGTGATTTGTTTTATTGCCTCCGAAGTTTTCATTTTCCTAAGAAAAGTCATATTTAAAGGCTTAATTAAACCAAACCCTAGGTTGAATAAAAATTAGTTTTAAATACCTTTGGTTAGGGTTTGAAGGAGAGAATTTTTATATGTGCTAGAGGAGGCTGAGTGACATCAAACAAACCTCTAAACACTGAGTGCACTCTTGGAGAGCTTAATATTTCCTTCATTTGCACAAATTTGCCCTCACTTTACTCATTGTAGCCTTTTGACCCAAAGGCCCTCAAAAAGTTTTCAAAAATACTTCTATGCTAAAAAACCAACCACCATGTCTAAGGCAGAGATTCACACCAGAAGTGATGAAAGTCAATGACCTTCCAAGAAAAAGTAGAAGAGAGGAAGGGCAAATAGGTTTGAACCCTTGGACATAGTTCAGATTACTTCCTGTCCCATAATCATTTCATGCTTTCAGGATGTTGGGTGCTATCATTTTTGTGAAAAGGTCAAGCAAGTCAAAAGTCACTTAGACTTGACTAGATTGTTTTTCCTTGGCTTACAAAATCACCGAGTTAGCCTAGCAGGAGTGGAGTTTAAGCTCTCTTCTGAATCCATTTCTAAAGCAACAGGTATACCAGACATTGGTGAGATATGGTTTAAACAAAAGAAGTTGGAGTTGAGCCATTATGAGCCCTACCTAAAACCAAGCTGTCAACAAGGCTGTAAGGTTGCTTTTCCTTTTTCCCACTTGCTAGAAAGGTATGCCTTGCTGAGGAAGTAAATTATCAGATATTTCACCTGTGAGGGGAGATACTCCAGGATTTACTCATATCATATAAGGTTACTAATACACTTCACCAAAGTCAAAATAATGAACCTACCACACTACCTTTTCCAGAGCATTGACAAGATGGCCTCACTTGTCAAGAAAAGAAGCTATGACCGCCAAATGCCAAGCCTTTTCCACCACTCCTTTATCAAAATGATTGTCTTACATGAGCTGGGGCAGCAAGGAATCCCTTGGGAAGTCTTCATATCACATGATGTGTTTACAAATCCCCAAGCCTTCATTCAGCAGAATCTACCTTCCCCTTCACAACCACGTACCTCCACTCCTCCATCATCTCCACATATGCCTTCTCCACAAAGTAGTTCACCCCCTATCCATTCTCCTAATGTACCAAGTGAAGAAGCTGATAGTGGCTCTAATGATGAGCAAACAAATGACAAAAATGAGGAAGAGGACAGTAGGTAGAAACTGAGATAGATGAAGATAATGAGGAAGAGGACAGTGAGGTAGAAGCTGATGAAGATGAGGAAGATGAGGAAGAGGACAATAGTGAGCAGGAAAGTGATAATAGCCATAACAGATAGGCAAATAATGACAACAAAAATCATGAGACATATTCAAGTGAGAAAAAGGTTGAAAACAATGAGGCAAATGCAGAGCTTGATAAATATGATGAAAGTGGTGAAAATAATGAAGATTATGGGATATAAATAGAGTGTGAAGGAGAGGAACAATAGAGTGATGATGACCAAGAAGAGGCAGCCTCTCAAGAAACAAACATTGAGTAATAAAACAAAGTTAAAATGAATGAGCCTCATGATGAGCAAAATGGAAGAAACAGTGGGTCTTATGATGAAGAAGATGACAAGGCTTGTGGCACCTCCAAAGGTATAGACACCATCATAAAACCTCTTATATGCACCTATCACAAAGGCAGAAGAGATGTGTTTGCTGCCTCAAAAAGGCAAGGGGCCATCTCTCCTCCATAAATTATACATCAAGACAAAGGAAAGGGAAAGGTGGACAAAGGTGAGTAGAATGTGCGGGTAAGAAGGAGAAAAAGGATCAAGAAGACTACTCAAGGATCTCAATTCATTAATCTAGACAGTGACAATGAAGACCAAGAGATGAAAACTAGGTTGCTTCTCTTGGAAAAAGACGCATAGCTTCAGAAGTGGGAAAGGGATTTTGAGATGGCTCAAAGGGTCATCTACAATTAAAAAGAGGAACATAAGTATTTCAAATATGTCAAGAGGGGCCTTGACCTACAAAAGAAAATGGCTAAACATTATGCAAGGAAAAGCATGCTTGCTAGCGCCAAGCTAAAGAAGGCCCTCATTGAACTAGAAGACCTAAAAAGATCCAAAATGCATGACAGCCTTGGATTCTTGGTGGAGGCTTCTCAACAGGTATTCAAAACCTCTTGAGGGGTCTATCCATCAATTTTGAGGCCAATCAGACAATTTTTTTTTTTCCAAATTTTGACACCTAGGAGCACAACACCCTAGGCACTACACACAAATTTGGTGCATATTCAGCTCTCAAAGTTTACATTTTTGGATTTTTCACATCACCAATAGTCTACTCACCAATTTTCAGATCATTTGGAGCAGTTTTACCCCCTCAAAAGGTCAAAAAACATCAAACATTTGACCTTTCTGCCTCCTTTTCAGACTAGGTGTTATGCACAGAGAAGTGTTGGGAGATTTTATTTTTGAGAAGGTTAATTGCATCGAATCATCACAACTCAAACATTTTGGAAGTTAGAATCATCAGGCTTTCCAACGAGCCATCTCAGAGCCAAATCTGGTGTCAAGAAGACCTCCAAAAGACTGCTGCAACAGGGCCTATTTCTATGCTACGCACCTGAAAATTTTTCACTATTTGACACGTGTTATGCTCCTGTGGTTGAGTGGGAAAAATGTGCATTTGGAAAGTTTTCTTAGGCATGTTAGGTCTAAAAGTCAATTTTATTTCCATTAATAGTCGAAAAAGATATTTATTTAGATATTTTTGTGCCTTGGGATTTGCAAAGCCTCAAGGACAAGCTAAGATTTTTCTCTTTGGCCAATAGGCTTCTAGATGCTGTAGTAGGCTCTCCTCTCCTAATTTTTTATATAAGACATGAGGATTCATTGTAAATAGTTGGGACTTGATGTGTTTAAGAGAAATACATGGTTTTATGAGCTTGGACAAGATATTGGTTTTATGAAGTGAATGAATGGGTTGTGTGGCTTGATGTTGGAAAAGCTTGCTTGCAAGATTCCATAGCTTGGTGAATGGTGATGTTTTCCTAACTTGATAATGTTTTCTTGTCCTCATTTTGTTTCAGTGTACTTGGTTTCTATAGATCAGAAAAGTATAAGTTGAGATATGCTCATGGAAGCACCTCAAACCTCCAGTTTTCTATAGTTTTGATGTTTTATTCTTTTAGTCATCTTAAGGAATTCTTGATTGCTCCTTAGGCCCACTAAAACTTGTTTTTGTTTCATGAATGGTTAGTATGTTAGCTTATAAATATCATTCATGGTATGCCCTGCCTATTTAAAGTTTTCAAAACCCTATTGGGAAGATTTTTCTATGGAATACTGATTGATTAGGTTAAGACAAAGAGGCCTTGTTTTGATCTTGCCCTTTGCCCATACTTACCAACTTGTTTAAGAGTTCCTAATAGTTTGATATATGCTGTTTAGGAGTTCTCTCTCCATATATTGATTTTTTTTTTTTTTATATTATGTGTTTTCTCAAAAAGCTGAAGGTGAATTTCTAAAGTTAGGAGTTCTAATGCTTCTATGTATCACCCGAATGTTCATCTTATATGTTTATCATTTTGAGTATTGTTCATAAATATTAATGGTTTTCCCTACCTTGTGAGTTATTTATTTCAGACTATATATGTTTAATACCTCTTAGTTTCTTCCCAAAATTAACGTTCATTACACCTCACACATCACCTAAGGATCCATTAACCTTGCTAAATCGGCCCTGCATTACACTCTCTCTCATCATTTAGACACCCTTTAATTCATCTGACCCCATAGCCCTATTGATTGGATAATATCTCATTCCACCTATCCTAATTAGTCATCTTACCCCAACCCAAAACAAACAAACAAATTACGCTTAAAAACTAGCCAAAAATCAATCATCCGAAGCGAACAAGTTCACATCCTTCGCATAATAGAGAGAGCCCTCTTTGAGTCCAGGAAGGCTAGGTCATAGGACTCCAAAGGCTGGTCTGATGTTACCCAGTCATCTGGTTTAGCCAATCTGCCAAATCATAAGAGCCTAACATAATGGAGATCACGGTGGGATCTTCTGAGTATATAATTGCCTGAAAACCTCTTAGGACTCTTTAGACCCTCAAGTTTGAATGATAGTATCTGGTGGTTCATCTGTCACCTCATCACCACCCTAACATAATGGCAATCACGGTGGGACCTTATTAGTATATAACAATCTAAATACCCCTTAGGAACCCATAATACCTTCATCAAACAATATCCTATGATTTATAACTACCTCTTCACTATCACTAACACAATGGTGATTATGATGCAACCTATGATGTCAGTGACAAACTAAGTATCCCTTAGGACTTCATAAACCTTCATCAAATCATAAAGAACTTAATTGATAGCCTAAGAGTAGAATCTAGCTCTTTCACCATCTTAGAAATTTGATGACTCAGCTATAGGACACTCTTGCAAACTTGTGGGCTACATATAGAAACTTATAAAAACCCCAAAACATTTCTAGATTGGCTTTTTTCGGTATTGGTGGTGGACCATAGATAACATATCTTAAAAACAGCTAAAAATATCCACCTGGCGACTCCACTAGCCTCCAGTAGGCCTTCTAAATTTTGCTAAGTATCTATAGACTCCTGTAGGACTGCATCAAACTAGCCCTGAGAAGTCTAGAAACCTAGTCACACACTGTGTGAGTTTGATAGCACCTAGAGAGGAAAACCTTCTGAAAGAAGTCATAAACTTTTAGCCTCTCTAAAATTTTAATTTGAAATCTGGTTCCACGAAGAATCAATACTAGATCTCATCCAGACCCAAACCCTCCTACTATAGTTGATGACCCAGAAAATATTTTGTCACAAACTCATGAAACTAGAAACTTAGCTACTCATAAGACCATTCATAAAGCAAGCTTTGTACCTGAACAACTTATACCCTTGCGAGATCCCCAGTTTGACTTGCGCCATACAAAAAACCTTTTTAGAACCAAGCCACAAAATAGAATCGACTATACTGATCTTGAGCCCATAGACTTGCAGCAGAGTCTTAGCATAGAAGCTTCTCCTTCCACACCACCTGATTTCCAACTTCTCCACCAATTTGGCTCTTTTCATCCCAACTCTACTCAGAATCAGTTTACTGGTCCAAGTATTTCTGCCACACCCATTCACAACACCACTGTGAAAAGCACTCCATCTCATAGCACAAATCCTCCACTTGTAAATCCACCATTAGCTCCCACCATGGTAGCATGGTATGCGCCCCTTGTGTTACCACAACCATTGGTACCTTTGCCAAATGATTACCAATCTAGAATCCCACACTTCACCAGGGCTGAATCCACAACCGCCCAACAGCATGTAGATAGAATGAATGATGCTTTTGACTACATGGAATTAGAAGAGGAAACCATGAAGATGAGGATGTTTTCCCAAAGCCTAGGAGGAGAAGCTAAGAAATGGTTCAAAATCCTAACTCCCAACAGCATACATGATCTGCCTTCCCTTTACCAAAATTTCATAAACAAATGGGAAATCAAGAAAAACCCTCTTCAGATCCTTTCGGAATATAGCAATCTCAAAAGAAACACGAAAGAATGTGTCCAAGACTATTGCACTAGGTTCAATAATGTTTACAACGCACTATCGCCAAACATGAAACCCACATTAGGCCTAGCCATAGCGAAATTCCCAGAGGGTTTTGACCCCGACATGGCCTATCAATTAAGAGAAAGAGAGCCCCTAACTTTATAAGACATGCAAAAAGGAGCTATAATTGTAGAGGCCAACTTAATTTAAAGAAGAGCTAGGCTAAGATCAAAGAAGAGGGTAACATACAAATATGACACCATGCCCTCCACCTCCTCATTTGATTCCAAGATAGACAACCTTCTTAGGACCATGGAAAGAATGACGAAGGGAATAAGCATAAACGAAAGAACACCCTCTAGGGACAACTAAACAAATCCCCAAAACAGAAATCGGAATCAAAATTTTAGAAGAGACCCGCCCCAAAAAAGATCAAGGGAAAATGATCAACAAATCAGGTGACCTTTCCAAGATAACTATGTTGATGAAGGGGAAAGAGATATTGAACAACTAGATGAGAATCATCTAAACTTAATAGGCTTTGATAGTGAGGGTGAGGTTTTTCTCACAGAAGAAGAACAAGGTTTTTTCTCCTCAAACGAAGATGAAACAAGCTATGAAGATTCTGAAGACCACGAATTGGGATTAGAAAATTCCATAATGGAATTCCATAAACAATATGATCTTAGGAGTAAGAAAAACCAAGACAAATCCAGAAAAAACAACTCAGACACTGTTGCTAAGAAAAATCCCGAGAACATTCTTAAAAGAACAACGGATAGTAACAACACCATGGCTAAGAAAACTGATCCCAACAACGATAAAAATAGCCAACCAGTAGTTGACACAAGCTGTCCGAGCACCTCTGCTAGTGGCCCTGAGAATAATCTAATGACCAAAGCCCCGAACCAAAATCAGAAAATTAAAAATGTGGAGAAATTTATGGCTGATAAAAATGATGTAAATATGTCTAAAACTCAAGTACCTTTCAGTTTTGAAGGAGAGATCGGTAAAATCAAAATAACCATCCCTCTCACTAAATTGGTAGCTTGGGATATATACCGCTCCCAAGTCTTGAAAGTCTTGAACATAGGGAATGATACCAACACTCTGAATTTGACATATGATAAACCAGAATTGTTGTTTGGACCCGAAGTAGATGGAAAATACCAAGAAGGAGCCATCCCCCCATTCTATGTTAGCTTAAACATACACGAAAAAATCCTACATAATGCCATGCTAGACTCTGGTGCCTCTCACAACCTCATGCCGAAGGTAGTGATGGAAATATTGGGCCTAGAAATAACCAGGGCCTATAAAGATCTGTATTCCTTCGATTCAAGCAGAGTTAAATGCTTGGGCCTGATCAAGGACTTATGTGTCAATCTGGCACAAATCCATGCTAAGAGCGTGGTCATGGATATAGTCGTGGCTGGCATTCCCCCCAAATATGGCATACTTTTGTCCCGATCTTGGGGAGCTAAACTTCTGGGAAACCTCCAACTTGACATGTCTTATGATACTATTCCTATTTTTAATCAAACCAAAAGATTGTACTGAGAATCCCACATGAAATATATGTTGAGTAGCCTAGATAGGCCTAACAACACCCCATTTTATTCCATACATTGAGATTTGGATTCTTTTATCTTGTATAATGAGAATGAGATTAGTGGACAAACAAAAGGAAGTAAGAAAGGGCTAGGCTTACCAGAACACTCATACTCACCCTTAAATGAGGAAAATGATAACCAAAACTCTAGCAACCCTAAACAAAAACTCAGTGATAAACATGAAATATAAACACTTTGGAACATGAGATTTGACAGTTTATGTGGCAAGGCCAGTTCAGGGGCTGGTGTTTGGAAACATAACACAAATTAGGGCCATTCTTATAGATTGGAATTTCAATGTACTAATAACATTGCAGAATATGAGGCTCTCCTCCTCAGTTTACACTTGCTTGAAGACTTAGGAGCTAAGAAAATATCAGCCAAGGGAGATTCAGAGCTGGTCATTAAACATATCAAAGGTGAATACTCAGCTAGGAACCCAAGATTAAGAGAGTACAGAAATTCAGCCCTAGACCTCCTCAAAACTTTCGAGAAATATGAGCTCACCTACATTCCTAGAGCCCAAAATAGCCTTGCCAACAAACTTGCCTTTACTGCCTGTAATTTCCAAATACCACTTACAAATGAACAAAACCCTATCAAATTCAAACATCGCCCTACGGTACCTGACAACATAAATCATTGGCAGGTATTTGAGGGTGACGAACAAATTGATGATTTCCTACAATCTAGGAATGAATTTACATTGACTAAACCTAGCTTAGAACATGGGTAAGATGGTCTTGCTAAATATAGAGATCATGAATCAAAATTTCCCTCTTTTGCTGATATAAATCTGATCACACATCCTTATAAAGCTGAGATGTGTGAGGACCTAGACCAAAGAGACCTTGAAGTCTTACAATGTAAGAATGACACATTACCAAGAGGCCTTGCACCTTTGGAATATTTGTTTGATTTTAATGATGTAAACCAAAGATAGAGTCTACTGAGGTCGATGTAGAGGAATACAGCATAGGAAGCACTAGGAAACCTAAAATGATCAAAATTTCTAAGACCCTTCCTCCTCACATAAAACATAAATATATTGAGCTTTTCAAAGAGTTTAAAGATGTGTTTGCATGGGGGTATCAAGGTTTAAAATATTATGACACAAAAATTATTCAACACAAAATCCCTCTCAAGGAGAACCAGAAACCTTTCAAACAAAACATAAGAAGAATAAACCCTGTCTTATTACCTCTAGTTGAAAAAGAGATAAAAAATATGTATGACATTGGGATAATAGTTCCTCTCAGATACTCCAAATGGGTTTTGAACCTTGTGTCAATTAGGAAGAAAACCAGAGAGATCATACTTTGCATTGAATTTAAAAATCTGAATAAGTCCTCCTTGAAAGACAACTATCGCTTGCCTAAAATGGACCACATAATACAAAAGGTAGTTGGCTCTAAAAAAATCTCACTACTCGACAATTTTTCCGGTTACAACCAAGTGCTAGTATTCGTGAGTGATCAACACAAAATTGCCTTCACCACTCCTTGGGGCACATTCATGTATGTTAAAATGACATTTGGATTGATGAATGTAGGGGACACTTTCAAAGAGCCATGGACATAGCCTTCTCAGAAGACATAGGCTACTTCATAGTCATTTACCTTGATGACATCACTGTTTACTCCAAGACTGATGAGGAGCACTTAGTCCACTTAAGAAAATTTTTCTTTGAATCCCAAGAAAATATTATTTGGTCTCGAGGAAGGAAAACTCCTCGTCCACATCATCTCTGAAGAAGGAATAAAAAAAGACCCCAAAATAATTGAAGGCATATTGCAAATCAGCCATCCCAGAAACATTAAGGAATTGCAATCCTTTATTGGAAAAATCAACTTCTTAATAAGATTCATCCCCAACCTTGCAGAACTCTTGAGAAATATTAAAAACATGCTAAAAAAAGAGGTAGGAGTTAAATGGACTTTGGAGGCCAAACAATCTTTTGAACTGGTTAAAAAAGAACACACCCAAACACTAGTTCTAATAAGTCCTGATTTCACCAAAGACTTCTATATTTTATCATTTTCATCTGAACATATTGTGGCTGTGATGTTGTTACAAAAAAATAAAATGGAAAAGAACAACCCATAGCTTTATTCAGCAAATCCCTTAGGGATTCTCCCTTAAAATATAACATAATGGAAAAACAGGCCTTCACATTAATAAAAGCATTGAAAGACTTCAGAGTTCATATTCTGCATTCTCATATTATTTCTTTTGTTTCGCACATAGCTGTCAAAGATATCTTAAATTAGGATCCTGATGGTAAAATGGGAAAGTGGATTGCTATTATTTTAGAATATGATTTAGAAATAAGACCCACTAAACTAGTTAAAGGGCAAGGACTTGCAAAACTCATGGCTGAAACAAATCTCCAAGAATTAGATATGAATTTTGTTGAATCTTTCGAAGAACAAGAAGAATGCATAGCTCCTCATGTTGAAGAAGCATTTTTAAATTCACCTTGGTATGCTGATATTATTTATGTACTACTCTATCTTAATGCTCCTCCTACCAGCTTATCAAAGACAAAAGCAATATTCCTGAAACAAAAATCTTTAAAATTCTAAATTTTAGATGAAGTTCTATACTGGAAGAATATAATTGGTATATTGCTTAAATGTTTGCTTGAGGATGATGCAGGAAAGATCATGCATGAAATGCATGAGGGAGAATGTGGGGGCCATATTTACTGGAAAACCACAATTAATAAGATCCTTAGAGCCAGTTACTATTGGCCCACCATGTTTTCCGACGCCCATAAACTAGTCATGACTTGCCATAAATGCCAAATTTTCGATGGCAAGAGAAAGCTTTTACCTTTGCCTTTACATTTGATCATTGTTGAAGCTTCCTTCCAACAATGGGGTTTAGACTTCATTGGAGATATCCACTCAACTTCATCTACCCAACACAAATGGATCCTCACCACTATTGATTACTTTACCAAATGGATAGAAGCCATCTCCTCTAGGAATGCCACTGATTCAGTCATTATCAAATTTCTTGAGACCAACATTCTGTCTAGATTCAGTTGCCCCAGGAAAATTATTACATACAATGCGGCTGCCTTTACATCCAAAAGAATGGTTGAATTCCGTTATAAATATCACATCACACTAGGACATTCCACAGCTTATTACCCTCAAGGTAATGGGTTAGCCGAGTCCTCTAATAAAAGCCTGGTCAATATCATTAAGAAGCTTCTAGAACAAAATCAAAAGCCATGGCATGGAAATCTAGTACATGAACTATGGGCTGTGTTACAACATTTTTTGGTCATCTAACCTATTACCATTAGATGAACCCAAGTACACCATGTAAGACCAATTTTACCCTAAGTAAAATTTCTTTCACCATGAAAAATAACATTTGCATATATTTCCTAGTCACATTTAACCCAAAACAAGGAAGTTAATTAAATAAATCATTATTATTTGATTATTTCCTAAGAATAAGTTATTTAAATCACTATTTAAATACTATTTCTAGTTAAATTTGACTAAATCATTTTTAAATAATTAAATAAACCATTATTTATTTAATTATATTCCCCTCATTTCCCTTAAATAATAAATAAATCATTTATTTATTTATTATTTATAAATAAAGGAATTGACCCAAGTCAAAAACCCTTTTCCCTCCAACAAATATAATAAAATATTCCTAAAAGGTGATTCTAGAATGTGATTAATAATATTTTATTCATGCACCGAGTTCTAGAACACCCCAATATTTTTGTTATAAATAGGAGGGTTTTTCCCATTCATTAGTCACCTCCATGGCATTAGATCTCACTAGATCTACTCTTGGTCACCATTTTCATTTGTTTACATTTTGAACTCCCATTGAGTTCCATGTTCATTTTTCTACACCATTAAGAGAGAGGAATCATAGATCTGAAACACTGAGAACTTCCAAGAACCCATCCCACTGAGGAGAACTGGAAAACACCTTTCTTGTTTTCCTCTCAGGTGCCCCATTCTTTGATATAATATAAGATTCTTTTTAAATATATTTTTCTTGTCTTGTCCATTGGATGCATGGAGCCATTGTATATTTTATCTGCTTAATGTCTTTTGTGCTTAGATCTAATTTTTATGCAGCGAACTTAAAGATATTTTGCAGCCATAATTGATGTTAGGGCTACTTGGTATGCATAGCTAAAGTGATATTTTACGACGAAATATTCATATTAACAATTGGCGACTCCACACGGGGTTTCTTTTGCGACCACTGTCATTTTCTATTCTCCTGCATATCCAGCTGTTTCAGACCCTAGGGTTTCTCTTCAATTTTCTATTTTTCCTATTTTTATGCTAGTTTTTTCCTCCAAAACCCTCAAACATTCAAGTTTCTCACTTTCGTGTGTTTCTGGCCTTATTGCGCAGGTGATCGACATTAGCCGCAGCTGAGACGACAATTTTTTTTGAAATCTGCCGCAACCAGCCCTGGATTTGCAGGTCGCACTTATCGGCCCAAAAAGTGCGACTTGGCCTTGAGGTCGCACTTTTCTGCCCAAAATCTGCGACTCGGCCTGAAAACAGGCCCAAACCTACGACCTGCAATTTTTCTGCAATCTTCCAGTGCTTTTTCTGGGTTTCACTGAGGCTTCTGTCAGGGTTTTCCAGCCTCTATCTCTACATGTTCAGACCTGTTTCTGATCTGCTTCACTCACCTAAGAGGGAATCTTGCCCCTTAGGGCTCTAGTACCCTCCACTTTTTGTGGATGATTCTTTTCAGAAGTCTGAATTTCTAGAGTTTCAGCTCTCTTTTTCTCAGATCTGATATCTCCTTTTCAGATCCCTTTAGATAATCTCTTCTCCCTCTCAAAACCACCTCATTTTGTTTTGTTTGGGTTCATTTCTAAGGCCACTGCCTTGTCTCTCTGATCTTTAGCTGATCTCCTCCTTTTTAGTAGCAACCTTGCCTCTGCCTCTTTGCTGTTCTCTGCACCACTTTTCAGCAGATTCACCCTTTGGATCCCAGTCCCTCCGGACCTTAGATCTATTGGCATCTTTTAGCGTGCTTTGCCTGGTTTTTTCCCTCTTGTAGACTAGTTTTGAGAGACTCGCCTTTTTGGGTTAGATTGCTGCATTATTAGTTGTTAATTTTCTGTTCTTTCAGTCTTATTTACTACAGATTTCTTTTCCATTACGCAGCACACTTTTTATTTTACTGTCAAAACGTCTAGGTTTAAACAATTAAAATTAACGCACACTACACACTGACCCTAAGCGAAGAAGCGCCTGGTTAACACCGCCTGGCAAAGACTTTAAAATCAATTGACACTACACCTCTCTACCCTTGTTTCTACCTTGACCTCCCTTGATCTTGCACCTCCCTGCCTTTATCGGTTCTTCTTCTTCCCGTCATCATTGCAAGGCGTTTATCCCAGAGAGTTCTTAGCCTTCACCCTTAGTTTTCGGATGATCGACTTCCTCCTTCCCGTCATCGTCAAGTTAGTCCGCCCCCGAGTACGCACTTCGACTCACCTTCTGATTCTTTGGTTCCTCCCCCTACTTTTGGTTCTCGCTGTTACCTTCACCATGTCTGGTACAGGGCCTAATGGTAGTGGAAACCCCGGCCCTAATATTGGGACTATTACTAGCAGAACCTCCATAGGTACTCCCTCGACTGCTCCCTTGCTCCCCTTCATGGCAAGCCTCAGTCTTCCAGATTTCAATAAGTTAATTAATGATCCTATCTGCCACGATGTTAGTTGGCCTGCTATGCCAACCAAGCTCCCCTCTGACATTTACAAGTTCGAAGGCCTTGCTGGAGAGGATCCCTCCAACCATATCCGATCCTTCCATATGTGGTGTTCCTCCAATTCCATTACCGACGACTCCATTCGTCTTCGATTGTTCCAACGTACGCTTACAGGCGACGCTTCTAAATGGTATGTTGACCAGCCCACCTCTTCCCATACCACCTTTGCAACCCTTGCCGACGCCTTCTTATCTTATTTCCAGCTTCCCCCTCGTTATGACACCGGTATCAAAATTTTGACTTCTTTCTGTCAATCGTCTGCGACCCACTTATTCGATCATGTTAAAGAATGGCGGAGAAGAAAGAGCCTATGTCAAGCCCCTACCTTCGAAGACCGTTTCTATATGGACTGGTTCCTTCACTCTCTCCTACCTCCCATTGGCAAAGATGTCGCATCCCACTTCCCTCAAACCGAAGAAGCCGCCCTCCAAATAGCCTTGACATATGACTTGATCTATGCTCAATCTGGTTATGTTTATACCATCCTTCCTGACCTCCCCAGACCCAGTGGCACTAACACACCGGGGACACCTCATGCCACCGACAGTTTCGTTGGAGCTCTCTCTCATCCATCCACCCAACCTCCCATGAGCTACGGTTTTCCTGGGGGAGGGGGCACCACCTCCTGCACTTCTCCCCCTCCCGGTAGCACGCATCCAGGATCCGGAATGCCTCGCATTTCTGCCCAACCTTTGGAATACCACACTGTTCCCCAACCTCATTATCATCCATATCCGCAACCTAGTGCTCCAGCTCCTCCAGCATTCGCACCTCCGCCTCCCTTGTCTTTTCAACCCCCGCAACAAAATTCACCGCGCCCTCAAAAGCAGGTGGATGCACAGCAGGGATTTATGGCTACCCAACCACCTCACGGACCAGTAACCACTCAACCTCCTCCATCTGGTACCTCTGATTACCAGATCCTCGTGATGAACTCTGACCAGCCTATACCCGTCGACCTTAACCTTCAAACTCAGTCTCGTCCGTACCCCCAGCCTCTTGCTCCATTTGCCCCCGAGTCCCCTTCTTTAGGTTCTCCAGAGCCTCTTTCGACAACTAATGGTCCCTCGCATATCCCTCCGCCCAACACCGAGGTTCATACCAAGATTCCTAAGGGACCATTACGCCGAAATGATGCTTCTGACCGAGCTACCCATTCGTTTAGCATAATAGATGAGCTGGCCCAATCTCATGTTGCCATTTCAATGCTGGAACTCCTCCAGTCGTGCCCCTCCCAAAGAAAAGCTCTACTATCTGCCCTGGGCACTGTAGATCCAGCCGATGACCAATTGATTTTTTTCGATGCCCATCAGTCGAAGTCTCCTCCTCTTCCTGCTTCCGTAGCTTTCCAAATCTCAGTCAAAATCCGGAACGCTAACATTTCCCGGTGCATCATTGACGAGGGGGCATCCACCTGTGTGATGTCCGCTTCGGTTTGGAAACAACTCAGATCTCCTGAGTTGGCCCCTTCCTCGATCACCCTTCGAGCGTGGGATGGCCACGCCTCCCAGCCCATTGGCCTATTCCGTAATTTTCCTATCACCCTTGCAGGAAAGACTGTTTGTGTCGACGTTGAAGTTATCGACGCCCCTCTTGACTACAACATTCTTTTGGGGCGTAGTTACACCTATGCCATGTATGTCGTCCCCTCCGCAGTCCACCGCAAGATGTTTTTCCCCCATAATGGCAAAATTGTCACCATCGACCAGTTAACCTCTCATGAACCAAAATCTCAATCTTGCCCTAAGTCCACTATTTCTGCTGTCACTAACAAGCCAACCATTGATTCTTGGCCCAGTGTTTCCCCTGGCATCTATAAAGACTCCCCCTTGCTTGGCACCTTTCTAGACCCCCCTCCCATATCTGATCCTCGCCTGGAAAACGTTTGCATGATGCAATCGTCTTGGGCAGACCTTACACAGCCCACTTTGGCTAGTAAGCAACCTCAACCCCACCCACCCCCACCGGCTCCTAGCCCATCACCCCCGCTAGCTAACCCTCTTCCTCTGGAATCCCCTTCCCCACCTAATCCTCACAGGCCCCTCTACCCTCCTGGGTTGGTTCCACCAAGTCTCAAACATCTTGGAGCCGTCCCTCCTGGCCATTACCCCGCTGGTCAGATACCGTTCCTAGCTCCCCCACCAGGAGTGTACACGGTACCTGTCATGGCCACCCTCTCTCTTCCTAACCTGACCCTTGGGATTCCCGTCTAGTACCTTAATCCTCCAGCTGCTCCCCACCTGGCCAACCCAAACCTTCTCTTGCTTTGACCCCGGTTCAACCAGCCCCCATGACTTCTTCCGCTGCAACAGTGTCTCAGTCACCTCAACAGGACCCACCTCCTGTTGCGACCGCATCAGGTAAGAATGGCAAATCTCGCAGGGGGGCATCAAAGGACAAAGCCGCCCCGACAAACCCTGCCCCTCCTTGAACTTCAAAGCATACCATCCAGTGTGCTTTGTGTGATGTTGTCGGTCATACCACTCATACTTGTCCTGAACTGCCTCCTCTCAAACCCATGGTTAATGTCGCGTTCCCTGAGTCCCCGGTCCTAGAAGCCTTTGTTTCTTCCACGACCGCAGCCAAGAACCCCAAGACTATCCACACCAATCACCCCTGCGCCTTGTGTGATCACCATGGCCATTACACCCACCTTTGTTCCCGCCTCAAGGACTTCCGCACCTCTTTAGCCGCGGTCCGCCAATTCAAGGCCAAGCGCAACGAGTCCACCTCTCCCCTATTTGCGCATTTTTCTTTGGCAGATTTACTAGACATGACTGCTCCCATTGACATTCCCCCTCCTGATGTCAAGATGACAGAGCCTTCGTCCCTTCTACCTATCTTCATCCATGAGACCACCGGGGAACATTCCCTCTGAATCCTCCCCTATTGTTTCGCTTGACCTTCCTTCAGTGATCACCCTGGGCTCAACATCGTTGGATCATGTATCTACTTACTCTTTTGTCACCCCTTGTGACGACACCCATGTGAACCTCTCGTCTCATGATGATGAGTCTGGTAGCTTCGCCACATCAGATGGTATTTCTTCCACCAATCACCCCATCCCCTATCACGATGATGACATTATGGAAGAAAACACCACCCCTAACTTTATCTATTCCGCCCTACATCAAACCCCTGCGTTTACACCACATACACCTTATGGCCATTACATTGAAACCCAATGTTTGAGTAAGGGGGCACCCATATTTGAGAGACCAAGAGAGGAAATTCTCCACAACTCTCCTAGTGTATCTGGTCATGTCAACTCTAGTACCATTCTTCTTCCACATTTAGAAGAACCTCTAGAGTCCATATCACTTCAGATCACTCTCGGGATGATACCCCTTATCGTTCCTTCATTTCCCATCCGCAACCCAGTCTCTTAGACATTGTTGTTGACCACCCTATAGGTTTTTCGGACGAGCATCAGTTCATTATCTCCCAATCCTCTCTTTGGGATAGTGACACCAGGTATGCCAACCCAAAAACTTAAAGTTCATTTGATTCATATATGCAGTACTAACAGAGATTGGTAATCCTCCATACTGCATAAACATAACACAAACAAATGGCGCATCACATCATTAAAATGTGTTTAGATTCCCCTTAATACATTTTGGCATGACCACAACATGCTTGGGGGCACCTAGACCCCTCAACCATACAAATCCCAGATCTTAGCCAAAAACAGCACTGAAACCCCCTTTCTCTGACAGGTCGCACTTTTCAGGTCATTTCCTGGGATCAATCACAGTTTTCTGCCCAGTACCTGCTTCCCAGGCCACAGCACAAACCCCAAAAAAATGCGACCTGGCATGTTCATGAGCTCTAGGTACCTGTTAATTTTTCATCCCTTGATACTTCACCAGGACCCATTCCGTCCACGAAGTGTCTATTCACCTCTCCTCTAAATCGAATTTCCTCACTTACAACACTTGTACTGGGGGCACCACTTTGCCTCCTTACTTGTCCTTGTTTGTGATGATTTTCACCATGAGATACCCTCTTGTACTCATGTTATTATGGTCCCCCATTGGACCTTTACTATGTGGCAGCACCATCGAGTCGCCCTTGTTTAGAGCATCCGAGTTGAGTCATCGTCGCATTGATGGAATCTATCCCGAGTCCCTTTGTATCCCTCTATAGCCCTCCATCCTTCATTGCTCGGTCCCTCTCTCGTGTCACACATTATGGCCTTCAGTCCCACTGTCCCCTATCCCTCATGATATTGTGTCAGTCGCTGCCAAGCCATTCATGCCCTTTGTGCTCTAACAAGGGAAGTTGTCCATCCGCTACTCAGTATCCCTCATTCCATCATCATCATTAGTGTCTATCTATTTGTCGCTCTACTATTTTCCCTCGTGCCTTAGTTGGGGTTCCCTTATAGTTGGGATTCCCTTCTTACCTCACCTATGGCTGACCTATACGACCGACATCGGCTCATTTATTCCCGAGAAGCCCGAGTCTGGGGGGCGATGCATTGGTTCGGCTTTTCATCATGATCGTGATACATGTCGACAACGACTATTGGTGATTCTCGGAGCATGTGTGAGATGTCTCAACCCTCATAAGGGGGCGGCCCTGCAGGTAGCCCCCACATACTTGGATGACTTCTTCATTCTAGCCCTTGATAAAGCTCCTCCTAGTTGATGATATCGGCCTCAGTCGCTTGCAAAGCCTCTTCAATTTGCATGTATCAGTCCGATTTCACGAGCCCTTCCCCATGTGTAGGGGGCATTTGGGTGTATTTATATATCATGTACTACAAAATTATTGTATAAGTACCGAAAATTATTCCAGGCATAGCATGTATGTGGGATTCATCATTCTCGTTTTCTGGCTCATGTTTAGGCCAACACTTGTTTTAATATTGCATTCCGTGTTTTTCCGGGTGCTTTATTGCCTTGGCGGGCATAGGTATGCCTCCCCCGCCGCCTTTCGCATTGGTACCGCTTCATACATTTGAGACTTGTTGCACCTGTAAGTCTCGCCTCCTCAGGGTCTAGTCCTTCACACACTTTAGATTACCATACAGTCCTCTCTCTCACTTCCATTTTATCACCTAGTGATTGAGTTCTTACAACGTACTTCGGTCATACGATTTGCTCCTAACACTCGCACGTTGGGGGGCAATCTATTACACCATTTTTTTGGTCATCTAACCTATCATTATTAGATGAACCCAAGTACACCATGTAAGACCAATTTTATCTAAAGTAAAATTGCTTTCACCACATCTATTTATGTTTCATGGTCATGTTTAACCCAAAATAAGGATATCAATTAAGTAAATCATTATTTATTTAATTGTTTCCTAAGAATAAGTTATTTAAATCACTATTTAAATCATATTCTTAGTTAAATTTGACTAAATCAAATATAAATAATTAAATAAACCATTATTTATTTAATTATATTCCCCTCATTTCCCTTAAATAACAAATAAATCATTTATTTATTTGTTATTCATAAATAAAGGAATTGACCCAAGTCAAAAACCCTTTTCCCTCCAACAAATATAATAAAATATTCCTAAAGGGTGATTCTAGAAGATGTTTAATAATATTTTATTCATGCACCGAGTTCTAGAACACCCCAATATTTTGTTATAAATAGGAGGGTTTTCCCCATTCATTAGTCACCTCCATTGCATTAGATCTCACTAGATCTACTCTTGGTCACCATTTTCATTTGTTTGCATTTTGAACTCCCGTTGCGTTCCATATTTGTCTAAGTTTTCCATATCAATAGAAGAGAGGAATTTTAGATCTGAAACACTGAGGACTTCCAAGAACCCATCCCACTGAGGAGAACTGGAAAACACCTTTCTTGTTTTCCTCTCAGGTGCCCCATTCTTTAATATAACATAAGATTCTTTTTATACATTGTTCTTGTCTTGTTCATTGGATGCATGGAGCCATTTTATATCTTATCTGCTTAATATCTTTTATGCTTAGATCTAATTTTATGCAGCAAACTTAAGGATATTTTGCAGCCATAATTGATGTTAGGGCTACTTGATATGCATACCTAAAGTGATCTTTTAAGGCAGATTCATGCTAACAACAATATTTGTCGGTTGTGAAAGTAATGTTCCACTTAGACTAGCGTTAGGTTGTCCAGGCCACGAAATGGGTCCAAAGGATTAGAATGTCCCCCACTCGAAAGGGGAGGTACATAAAGGATTGTATTGCCTCCCGAGGCATGGATGAAACCATATATTTCCACTCTAGGTCGAACAATAGGTTGAGATATGACAATAAAATTTAGCTTGAATGGGTTGGAAGATGGAGATTCCCGTCGATCAAATGGGATTTGGAAATAAAGGTGTGGCTCCATAAGCTCCTAAAACAAGGCTTTCAGAGGGTATACCCATGCCAAAAGAGAAGATATTGACTTAACTAGAGGGTATTCTTGTCCCACTTCACTCTCTTGAGGAGTGATTGCATAAGGAGTAGCCTTCATTTGAAACATGGAGGAGATGTCTTATGGAATGTGAGTTACATTGTTTTCTTGTGAAGTGCTCTGAGAAGTGTGGTGAGGCTTGGAATTGCACCAAGAGTGTTTTAAATCCCAGGGGTTGCCCTACTTTCCTTTATCAACCAGGGGTTCATACAAACTTTGAGGTGACAGTGCTATATACACAACAAATGCATTCTATTCATGTCATCCTCTTCCACTTTACGAAAGGGTGATATTTCTAAGGGTTCCTAGTGAATTATGTCACACTTCAATGAAACTAAACTAAATTGTAGAAAGGAAATGACAGAAGGAAACTAAATTAATCACTGAAAAGAAATGACATAAATGAAACTAATTTAACTTGTAGAAAATGAAATGATTGAAAATAAACTAAACTATATTGTTGAAAAGAAATGGTAGAAAGGAAACTAATTCTAAACCACACTTAACTTGGCTAATCGGCTAAATTCACTCTATTTATCATGCTTCTATTCATGCAACTAAGCTATCCATGACTTAATTCTAATTAAAAAGAGTGTTTCTTGGAGGATAGAAAAGGGCTAAAGAGGCTAATGGAGGGATTAACGCATGAAATGAGGCTTAGAAGTGGAAAGCGGGGGTTAAAACCTTAGAAAACCTTAAAATATGGTGCAAATGGTTTTGGACTAGAAAGAACTCAAAAGTGTGATGGCGGAGTGCAATGGAGGATAAAAGCCACAATGTGCGATGTCACAATCACAACTTCACAAGGTTAAATGGATAGTAATAAGGAATTAATGAAATAAACTAAATTGTGCGAAGTGCAAAAAGTGACATGGCAGGTCGCGAATCACAATATCACAGGTTTAAATGGATAGCGGTAAGGACTTAACAAAATAAACTAAATTGTGCGAAGTGTGGTGAGTGACGTGGCGGGTCGTGAATCATAATATCATAGGTTTAAATGGATAGTGGTAAGGACTTAACAAAAAGAACTAAATTCAATGAAGTGCGATTTGTGATACAGTATAGGTTGCGGGCTGCCATATGCAATGTGGTAATTTCAACAAGGTGCGATTTGCAATGGGATTGACATGGAAGTGAAAAGACGAAAGGGAAAAGTTGCGATTTGCGATATGCGATGTCGCAATATCGCAATCGCAAGAACAATAGATAAGAGTTAAAGGTAAAAGCTAAGAGTTTCGAAGTGTGATTTGCGATTTCGCAATATCAGAATTACAACAAATGAGTGGTAAGTGTTAAAGTAAACGTTAAATGTTGCAATTTGCGAAGTGCGACGTATGGTGGTGGGATTCTCAAGGAGGAAGGCAGAGGTCGGTTTTTCGATGGTTTTCAAGAATTTTTGCATTAAAACGAGTCCAACAATGGTGACCGACAGAATGAAGGAATAAGGTAGGAAATCGGTAAAGGAGAGTGGTAAGTCTTCGAGGCAAAATGTAAGCGGTGCGAAGTGCAATTTCGCAATATAAAAATCACAAGGAACGAGCAGTAAGTGTTAAAGGTAAACGTTAAATGTTGAGATTTGCAAAGTGCAACGTATGGTGGTGGGTGTCTCAAGGAGAAAAGGCAGAGGTTAGGTTTTTCAGTGCTTTTGAATGGTTTTCACGTGTTTTTCATAAAAAGGGGAAGGAAGTGAGAATAAATGAAAAAAAGTGGAGTGTAACAACAGTGCGCAGAGCGTAACAACAGAGATGGAAGGGAGAGGGGGGATGAAGTAGGAGGTGTTGTAGAACTTCCCTCTGGGCTATTCTGCCTGTACATGTTATAAACCTGCCTATTTATGCAAGAAAGACAAAAAATATTTTCACAATGATGAAAGCACTGATCTAATCTATTTCCAAGAAATCATAAGCGAGAAATCATTTTTTGTCTGTGGGAAAAGGTCTAACCTCTTCGAGCTCTATTGACAGAGTTGAGAGGGGAAGGCTGCCCTCAAATATTTATGGATTTTATCAACTACTCTACCACTCTGTAAGCAGATTCAATCTACAAAAAAAGACAATGGCAAGTGAACTAAAACATCAATAAAAATACTAGCAAACTAGCTAAATGTTTAGAAGAAAAACTAGCTAAATGACAAGAAAGAAAAAGATAGTAACAAGAGAGAAGCTGAGGCACATGGATTGGGCCCTAACCCATGAGCCTAGCCCTCTGAAATTAAATCAATCAAATGAAATTAGTCTTCTCATTTCATAAAATAATAACTGCATACATCTTTGAGGTTTTCGATTCCTGAATAAAACAAAAATATTCAAAAGTTCACAACAATAATTCTGAATGGAATCAAGACTAGGATATGCTAACTCTTCCTAGCTCTAGCTCTTCTCTATTTATTCTACAGGGAAGTTACCAAAAACTCCCTAGAAAATGGTGATTGAGTCCACTGGACTCCATGTAAACCAATATTGAGTGCTCTTTGTCTTCAGTTGCTTGGCTGCCTCTTGGAATTCGATTTGCCAGAGACTCCAAGTGAAGTATGGCTTGAGTGCACTTGTTCTTGAGTTGCTTGGTTGCCTTTGGAATTAAAATTTCTGGAGATGGATCTCATGATGATCCTTTGGTTTCCTTTGAGAGTTAAGGAGGGTGGAAAATCCCCTTGAATCTCTCCACAATTTCTCCCTAATTCCCTGATGTTATGCTCATTTATTCTCCAATCATGATCTTCTAGTGGCAAGGAGCAAGTCCCTAAATCATATCCTTCTCCAAATCTGTATAATATTCCAAATATTTCCACAATATTCTACAAAAATAAGCAATATTAGGCAAAAAAATTCAACTACCTTTAATTCTTCCTAAGAAAATATTAAAGCATAAGAAAACTTTATTAAGTGCAAAAGGAGAGATTTAATATATCCTTTTATGTGCATAAGGAAGGTAGATGGGACTAAGAAAGGTTAGATGGGCCTTATTTTATGTCTAATTTAGAGGCCCATTAGAGCACTCATGAATGGAATATCATCAACATTATATTCCATTTCAGGAGGAATGAACTTACGAGAGTAGTGTGAGAGAGATTGTACTGGAGAATCAAGAAGGGGAACATTGGGTTCATCAAAAGGACTATAAGCCTATTGAGGCGGGACCACTAATGGAACGAAGAGAAGATTTTGAGGAAAGACCATAAAATGTGCAGACGATTTGGGAATTTTTGGCTTGGTATCCTTAGATTATTATGAAAGAAAATTGTGAGGTGGTGCTTGCGATGAAAAAGGTTGTACACATATTACAATTCCAAGTTCAACACCTTAAGTTTCAAGGGGTTCAACTGTTAATTGGGGGACCTCAAGAGGAGGATCTTGAGATCCTTTAGAAGAGGAAGGAGGTGAATCTGACTATTCAACCACGATTACCTTCAAGGAAAGATCAAAGAGAGAAAAGGTGAGTCAATTTTGAGTAATTTAAAATTTACAATTAACCAGGAAAAGATGAGGTCGAAGAACTACATAGGCAAGATGTTATTTCGAGCAGTTAATTCTTAGAAATTAAACAAGAAATAAATCAAAAAGGGTGAAATAGGCATAAAGGATTACTAGGTATCCATGAACTGCAATATACACCTTAGTGATAAATTATTGAATAAATTGCCATGGAATTAACACACTACAACCAATCTACGCGAATGATGTGTTTGGTGTATCATGTCTACAAGGTATCCGACTCAGTTACCTATGGCAGGCTTACAACCTAGTGGTTTCTCCCCATATATAATTGATGGTACATGGGAGTCCAATCCATAATAGTGTTTTCTAATGTGTAACCGTATGATGAGAGCGTCCCCTTATACTTTTCATACGTTGAGCATAGTCATATATACTTCCATACACGGGACGGGGTTTCACCTCTGGAATGTAACACAGGTAGTTAGCAATAGCTCCTACATTTAATGATGCCATAACACATCTCTAGCCTAGATCCGTAAATGTTTTTGTTAATTTAAAATGGTCCTGAAGGTTATTTGGATAAATTTTAAAGTTGATCTTCAGTTAAGTCTTAGTTTAAGGCTCAATGTCGATGTCACATGAACCCTACAATGTAGATAAATGATAAAAGAGATTCTTTTTCTTTCCATTTTGATGAATTCTAAACTAATGAGGGAAGAAGCACAAACAAGAGTGCAAGTGATGCAAAAAACAATGATTCCCTCCAATCTAGTTCAAAACTATTGAAATGAAGCTTTTAAAGTTTGAATTCACTTTCACTATTCCCCAAGATGCAAACTTCTGAAAGAAATGAAATTGCTTCTGTTTTCAATAAGATGCACACAAAAAAAATGTTTTTCTTTTACTTTGAAAGCTCAAAATGCAAATGCAATTAGTGAACTAAAGTAAAATCAACCAAATGAACAAAAAAATGAAAAATAAATATTTTTATTTTTCTTTCTATTGAATGGAAACCAAGATCGCTTCAAAAAATGCGCAAATGAAAATAAATTTCACCCTTTTTCAAAACGATGAAAAAAAAAAATCAAAATTTCAAAATGAAAATCACTTTCGATTTACTCTTTTGAATTCAGAAACTAGATAAGCCACGTTCTTCCAAACTTGTGAATCAAAAAGTCACTATATTATGTTTTACACTTAATTGAAGGTGATATCTAAGTGTAGTGATGACCAGTGAAAACGAAAACAACTTCAAAACAAGCTCGAAACAATGTGTGACAATGTTTGAACTGTCTGGAATAGAACTCTACAATAGAGCTTATTAACTCTCTGACAATAAATATAAGTGAAAAGTGAAGAAGGATTAACTGGAAAGACCTAGAAAATGTTTTAACTTCACTCTCACCACAAGAAAGTCAAAGAGATAAAACCAACCATTCAAATAAAAAAAACAAACCAAATACAATGGAATGAGTTCATTCAGACTTGAAATACTTTCTCAGGGTTAAAGACACATTGGAAGGATAAGGGGAAACCCTAAATTTTTCCTAGCCCTGGGATTAGCGTGTCTGTGATGAACAGAATGGTTTTGAAAGGAAAATCAACATGAATACTTTGTATAAAACAACATTTTTAGCGCTAATGTAAGGGCAGAAAACACATTGAGCGCTAAAAACAAGGAAGAATAAAAAATAATTTCACACTAAAAGAAGACCTCACACACTGAAATAACTATCAAATTCTATGCAGACCTATAGAGACCTAAGCAGACTCGGATCTCAATGATCGGTCAAACTGGTCAGAAATTAACATAGGAAATTATGTTGTGAAGAGAAATCCCCTCTGTGGACAGAGGCGATCTCTCTAGCTCTAGAGTGGGTCTAGCAACTTATGAGGCTATCTAATGCAATTTTTCTTATCTAATATCAAAAACAAGATGAGAAAGGAAATAGGCTTATATATTCCTGATGCTATGCTCAAATCCTTTGATGATGCCCTCAATTCACAATCCCTCAGGCTCGTTCCTCACCACTAGTGGCGTATGATTACCTACAGGATATCAAGAGACAACAAAATACGTAATCATTCACAAAAAATATATTGAATACCAGCTATCTAACATATCAAGGTACATTAGACTATTTGTGTAAAATATTAGAAAAATATAGAAAGCAAGCACCAAATGTTTTATCGATAAATATGAAAGAGAGATATTACAACCATGGACTTGATGTTGGAGGCCTCCCTTTGGTGATGTCTGAGTTCTTCACTGAAGCTCTTAAAGCACTCCTTCTCTTGGATAGCTTAAGCATTTTCAAAATACAAAGATGCAAGGAAAATAAATTATTAGACTAGCCCAACAATGAGCAACCAGTAGTGGAAGGATAGGGATCAATTTATAGGAAGGGAGAGGGAGTTTGGAGCCCATGAAAGAAGGAAGAAGGTTCACTTTTAAAGGGATAATCCCCCATGGATAAGATTAAAATCTCTAAATGAGAAAGCTCGACCCTATCTCCACCGAATGACATCCAGCTCACCATCCTTGAAAATTCTAGAGGTCGAAGATTCTCCTCCATTTGATGAAACACTACCAGAAATGGATCATTATGGTTTTCTCAGTAAAAAAAGTGTTGAAAACGCTAGGCTAGAACTGCTAATCTGCCATCAGCATGTTCATGCAACTAGAGAAGCGGGCTGGCCCAGAAATTTAGGGTTTTAGCTAAGTTTCTTCAATTACCTTTCACGGTATCTTTCTTTTAGTATTTAGAGTCCACGCCTTTATGTATTTTCTCAAGCTGGATATAATACACAAGATTTGTCACAAAGAACTTCAGGATCAGGGACGGGAAGTGAGCACAGTGACAAATTACTGTGTAACACTTTGCATCCTTGAATAAGGTGGGACACCAAAGGCCAACTTGTAGGAATTTCTGAGCAGTATATTTTCCTATGACATGGCCTCCTGCAAATCTTGCATGGCATTCCCAGATAATATCATCTCTTTCATGATCCAATACACATCCTAAGAAAATGTGATCGAACCCCATTTTATATAATTGTCCCACAATCAATTGATGATATGCAACATGAAAAACCCATTAGGGGAATTTTGAGGTCTAAAATGGGCCTCCTAAGGAAATTATAAAATAATAGTGGAAATAATAAAATAAGATTAGATTACATCAAATTTTAGAGGGAAAAAAGAAAAAAACTATTTTTTCAACTTGTTTTTTAACTTAACTCCTTTTTGTTTTACTCAAATGTTGAGTGGGACCACTCGTTGGATGCAGAATTTGATTCCTCATCCAAGGAGTATCCATGTTGCATACTTTCAATGGACCCCGCTACATGAAAAGTTAGAAATACATGACAAATGTGATTTCAATCACATTTTTTCATGTATTTCACATTTTTTCGTGTAGCAGAGTCCATCGAAAGATGCAACATGGGTACTCCTTGGATGAGGAATTAAATTTTTCATCCAACAAGTAACCCCGCTCGAAATTTTAGTAAAAAATTAGGGAGATATGTTGAAAATACAAGTTGAAAATGAATTTATTTCATAGTGACAACTACCTTCACATTAAGTCTTACCGTCATCATGCTCAAAAATTTGGTGTCCTTAACACTCTTGCTATAAGAGCCCTGAGGATATCTGATGAGGAGCACCTAGAAGAAGAAATCTCTCACCTGACATCTATTTTCTTGGGTATAGGGTATATGAAAAGAGAAATCATAAAAGCCATAAATAGAGCAAAAGGTGCAGTTGTATCCAAGAGACGGCAGGGTCCTCAAGAGAGCAATGGAAGGGTTTTTCTACCATACATTAAAGGTGTGATAGATAAGGTTGCCAAGGTTTTGGGGAGGAGTGAAATTTTCGCAAAATTCTTAACAGCAGGAACCATTAGACAAAATATGCACTCAGTTAAAGATAACATTAGTCAGGAGTAGCTTAAAGGTGTTTACAAGATTGACTACTCATGCGGGAAGAGTTGTATTGGTTAAACTGGGTGCTCTCTTCAAAAACATCTTAAAGAGCATGGTGCCGATATTAAACATGAGCGATCTCGAACCTCGGCTCTTGCTGATCACCCCTCGAAAACTAAACATCACTTACATCTTGAGGATGCTAAAATCAGTGCAAGGGAGGAACACTATTAGAGACGAAAGATTAGAGAAGCGCTAGAGATTATAAAAGACCCGCATAACATCAACATGGATGGAGGATATGAGATTAGTGACAGTTGGTGACCTCTAATTAGAAAAATTTTCTCCTTAGGTTCGTCCTCATCCCAGGTATAATATCTCAGGTTTTCTTCTTCTCCTTATTAGTAAGCAATTTAGGGTCTCGTCAGTACAAAACACTAATTATTTCATTCACTCGTAATAATTATTTTTATTAATTATTATTATTATTTTTTTTTTCTATTAATAAAAATTAATTAATTAATAATTATTATTAGTTAATAGAAGTAAATTATAATAAAAATTCAAATTAAATTAATTTATATTTAATAATGATAAAATTTTATTTTGAAAATTTATTAGCATCAAATTAATAAAATATATTTAATAATAAAAATTCATTAGTAAAATTAATAAATATTAATTAATAACATTTATTTATTAACATATATTTAAATAGTTATATTATTATTATTTAGAATAAAATAAACATAGGTATTTTTATTAATTACATATTAATTTTAATAATTAAGAATAATTAAAATCATGACTAATACCATCTAGGGTTATATCATATTAGTGTTATTCAATTAATTAACCTTTAGATTAATAATTTGATTAGACTATTTTAGGTTAATCTTTTTAGATAATATTTTAAAAAATTTAGTAGCTCTTAAGGTTTATTTAAAAAAAATTAGACATTAAATTATAAAAAATTTAGACATTATATTATAAAATGTAAATTTTTTTAATAATTAACAAATTATGAAATTAAATATAAATTATGAAACTAAATAAAAATTTTAAATTAGGGTTATTATATTATAATTAAAATTAATTTATTAGAATATAGTAGCATTTAAGGATTTATAATAATTGAAATTTAAAAAAATTATAATTTAAAAAAATAAAAAAATTATGAAATTAATTTGTAATATTATATAAATAATTTTAATAAATTTTAAATATTTATTATTTAAATTAAAATTAATTTGTAAAAATTCTATAAATTTTTTATAAAGAATAAAATAAAATTTATTTTAAATAAATTAACAAAATCCATTGTCGGCTCTTCTCATCATCATAATCCTTCACTATTTATACCTTGATCTTTGCGACCTTCTTTCATTCTTCATTCACTTCTCGTCTTGAAGATGGATCTCCGTTGGGATTCAAAGTGTCGACCATTGTTTTATGATACTATGGATAATCCAGATTCTACAATTAACGACAACCACAAAAGTTTAAAAGCTATATTTTATTATTTTTTAACCTTTTTATCCCAAAAATGGTGAATCATCCTATAGGTTGACATCATCATCTTGAATCCTATTGGTTCTTAAAAAAATTATTTTGGTTGTACAATTTTCTTAGGAGGCCCATTTTAGACCTCAAAAGTTCTTTAATGCATATGTTTATTTTCAATGGATGTATAATCATCAGGGCATTTACCTGTTGCAAGAAACAATGCAATATCCTCCAAATAATATGGAAAAAATTGAAATTTAAATAAATGTGCATCAAGAAACTGATCATCAATTGAACCTCCAGATTCTCTTGATTCTAGGTGAGATAAATTATCTAGACCCACATTTGATCATCATGGCTTGACAATGAGTTCAAAGGTAAATTCTTGAAATAGTAGAAGGCAACAACATATTTTCCCTTCTATTAGAAGTTTATTAACTAAGTACTTTAGAGCCAAATGATCCATAAAATAATTAAATGGACCTCCCAACAAATAGTTTCGTAAATATTAGAGTGAATACACCATAGCAATAGATTCCCTTTCTATAGTGGTGTAATTGTTCTCTGTAGTAGAAATTTTCTACTGGAAAAATAAATGGGATGATCCAAGTTATGTTCTCCGGGTTTCCTTAAAATAGCCCCCAATGCAATCCTAGATGCATCTATGTGAACATGGAATTCTTTATTTCAATCGGCATAAACCAAGATGGGTGCACTTGCAAGTTTCTCTTTTAGGGTGTCAAATGCAGAATCACATTCAACAGACCGAACAAACCGTGAATATTTATTTAAAATATTCTCTCATGGTGCAGTGATTAAAACATAATTCTGAATGAATATGTGATAGTATCTTGTGTATCCTAGAGTTAAATGAAATTGATTGGCATTAGTTGGTGGTGAAATATTAAGTATTACCACAAATTTGGCAAGGTCCAAACATACCCTTCCTTGCACACTATGTGGCCCAGCAATGTTCTAAAAAGGACAAAAAAAATGCACTTCTTCAAATTTAGGGAGATTTGAAGCTGCTTGTATCAAAAATTACTCTGAGAAGAATATAATATTTGTTTAGAAAAATGTATACTTTCCACTCATCGATGTAAACCTCAAGAAACTTATGAATATAGTCTCGAAAGGAAGTGATCAGAATACTTGAAAATACAGCAGAAACATTCTTCAAACTGAAAGGCATGACATGATAAGCATAAGAACACCATTCATTTGTGAATTTTGTTTTCTTCTTGTCTTATTCTGCAATATTGACTTGGTGATAACCAAAAAATCCATTAGTGAAGGAATAAGCTTCATTTCCTACAATATTATCCAATACTTCATCACTAAAAAGAGTGGTGAACGGATCATTAACACAACCATTATTAAGGCTTCTATAATCATCACATACCCTGATCTCTTGTGAATATATATATATATATATATATATATATATATATATATATATATATATATATATATATATATATATATATTAATCATGGATTACAATTGGATTGATCCACTTAGCCTCATCAACCAGAAATAAAAGTCTTGCAGCCAACATATTTTCAATCTCTTTCATCACGTTTTCTTTGACTCTTGAATTTAATCTGTAAGGTTAATGTTTGATTGGTTTTTCATCTGATTTCAAATCTATATTCATCTCCCCTAAGTATAACTTAATGCCATTCAATTCTAAGACTAAATCAAGGAAGAAATACTCATACTCCTTCAGAAAATATAAAAATTCTTTGGTGGTTTTCTCATCCCAATAGTCACCAATAGAAGAAATTTTAGAATTTTCATCGGTCCCAATGTTTAGTTTTTTCAAATTTAGTGGCTTCCAGTGAGGTGCATATATAACAAGATATTCCTTTAACCCATATCACATTCTAATTATTTAAAATACAAGTTTCTCAACTCCTTGATATTATCATTAGGTTCCTTATTTATTTTCCCACATGTTACAACCTCATGGAAGCTCGAATCATATTGATGCTCAAAATCACCATATATGCTACATTATTCCAAAGTGTTTCCAAAGGGGAATAACACCCTTTTGATAACTTTTAGAGATTCAAATATCTTCGCATCAATATCAAAAAATGGGAAATCCTTACATAAATAATCCTTTATTATATCCCAATCTTATATTTTTCTTTTCAATTCCTCCTTCAAATACTAGTCTTGCATAATAGTATCCAATGTATGAATAAAATAATGCGTCCACATCACAAATAGTAAGCCAATGTATGTCCAAATGGAATATCAATTTTGTAGTAGACTTACCAGTATCCTGATCATGAAGATGGCCAAATGATGAGTCAATTCCTAATAAAGTTAGGTACGAGTATTTTTCACCCATAATTTCTATTACTTCAAAATATACATAGGTCTTAACACCTGAAATATCAACCTCAAAATCTTCTAATCTACCAATGAGTAAAATAAAACATTGATTTGTCATCCACAATTGAATTGGGGAAAAGACTAATATGGGTTTCCCTAATGCCGCCCAAGTTTTCCTTGGTAAAATTTTCACATTTGAGCTAAGATCTAACATGGAATCCTTGATCTATTATCCAACAATCTAGGTGTCAACTCAAAATTCACTTCTTGTTCTCTTCTTGTTTCTATGGACCCTCCTAGAATTCCTTTTAATAAGGAATAAATAATTTCTTCTGAAAATGGATCATATTTCACAATTTATTTTAGTTTCTTATGCAACTGACTAATTAGTTTCTCATCATTCATGATCTGTAGAAATAACTTGAGCCATTCTAAAATTAGTTTAGATATCTCCGATGATCGTCTAGGAATTTTATTCTACACTTTTTCTTACCATTCAACATGGGGACCATGAGAAGAAATGAGTTTCTTGAATAGTTCAACTGCATCTCAATAATATTCTTTCTGTTGGTTAGGATCATAGGAATTTTTTAGTAACGTCAAATTTATGACGGTTTATTTCTAAGATGTTTTGATATCAGCCCCAATTATTTTCATTCCTTTGGTCACAATATTAATATTTAGCTACACCACTAGTTCTGGTTCTTGATGTTAGACATTAATTATATTAGTTCCCTTTACCTGGCTACGCTCCTCCCAACAAGCAATAAGTTTTTTACAATCATCTGTAGCATGTGTATTCACCTGATAGTGTGAACACCAAGTTCTTCTCGACATTGGAAAATCCCTCGCAACATGACCTTCTTGGTCATAGTTACAACATTTAATTGGGTCTTGTCATCCTATACTTCATCCCTTGAGGCTCCTCCTCCTTGTCATTGATGAGTTTCATTGACTTATAAATTTGTGTGGTCCAACCGATCATTTAATATATCTAAAGATCGACATTTGTCTCTGTGGTGTGTGGGAAACCCACAAAATCTATAGAAAATGTTGTGGGGCACATTGTATAACTTATGTAAAATAGGACATAAATGCAGAGAATCACCAAAATACCTACAAATTTCATAAAAATAGTTCATAGACATACCTTGATAAGGTGAGAACGTATGATATTGATTCAGTCCTTGAAAAGGCATTGCCAAAGAAATCTGCACAATAGTAGCACTATTTGGTGGTGTTGGAGGAGGTCCCATAGGAATGCTAGACAATCCCAGACCCCTGAGATGCGAGAATTATTTGATGTGATTCCCTTCATCTAGGAAATGTGTGAAACAAACTTGAGGTCTCATAGGTTGCATAGAAGGAAGATCCTTCAATTTCTCTGTCAGATTGGTAATTTTATTTTGAAGCCCCATGATAGCAAGATCAGTAGAAGAAGTTCCTGGTTTATAATATTGAGGGTATCCTACCATTTCTTCAATCTGCATCTCCTACTCTATAACATCCTACAACATGTCAATATTTTGTTGTCACGAAAAAATCTTGGTCACTGGTAACAAGGCCTTAATAAAGCAATATCTATGATGATGGGGATCAATGGGATATGATAGTTTACTAATAAAATCTTTGAAAATATTCATACACTGCCAAGAAGATTCTCCCTCCCTTTGTCTGATATCCAACAATTCCACCAAGCCTAGATGATTAGACTGAGGTAAATTAAATTCTTGAGGAAACTCTCATTTAACTATATCCATGGTGGCACTAGGATTTGCATCAATCCACTTGATAAACCATCCAAGTGTTTTATCTCTTAAAGTATTTTGGAACTCAATAAGATTGGTGGCATCTGAATTCTATATAACTGTTACACCAATTTTTGGTTATCTAACCTATTACTATTAGATGGACTAAAGTAAACTATCTAAGACCAATTTTACCAAAGTGAAATTGCTTTCACTATGAAAAATAACTTAGTAACCCATAATTTTTTAATGGTCTAAACAGGAAAACCAATGAGGAATAATTGAATAAATCCTTATTTTTGTTATTTTTGTCAAGGGATAATTAATTAAATCACTGTTTAATTAATATTCTTGGTCATATTTAACCCAAAAAAGGAAAATTAATTAGATAAATAATTATTTATCTTATTATTTTTTGGGAATAATTATTTAAATAATATTCCTTGTTAAATTTGACTAAATCATCTATAAATAATTGAAGAAATAATTATTTATTTAATTATTACTTAACCAAATTCTTAAAATAATAAATAAATCATTTATTTATTTATTATTTCCAAATAAAGGGATTTGACCAAATTCAAATTCCTTTTCCCTCCAACAAAAATAATAAAATATTCCATAGAAGTTGGATCTAGATTTGGTTAATAATATTTTAATTATGCACCAATATCTAGACTAACTCAATATTTTTCTATAAATAGAAGGGTTTTTCCATTCATTCACTACCATTTTTTGCCTAGAGATCACTCTTGATCTATACTTTTGGTCTGACTTTGATCCTCCCATCATTTTCATATTTTTTCTACTTTTTTCTTGTGAACTCCCTCTGAGTTCCATTTTGTCTGGGTTTTTTGCACCATCAAGAGAGGGAGATCTTCTATCTGAAGCGCTGAGGAAATACAAGAACCCATCCCATTGAGGGGGATTGGTTACATCTTTCTATGTTCCCTTCCCAGGTATCATTATACAAAAAAATTCTTTAAAAAAATCTTGTCTTGTTCATTGGATGCATGGAGAAACTCTTGCTTATTATTTTCTGTTTAATGTCTTTAACTACATTGATCTAGATTTCTGTAGCATTTATTCTGCTCACTAACTGCATATCTAAGGAAATTAACAACCATATTTGATGTTAGGGTTGTTTGTTATGCACAACTAAAGTGAGATTTTTTTGTACGCTTGCGATTAGAATTCACACTAACAACTGGAAATTCCACAAGGGTTTATAATTATGACCATTGTCGTTTCTTAGATCCATGCATGACCAACTGCTTCAACCCCTAGGGTTTTTATTCAACTTCTTATTTTTCATTTCTTGATGTTGTTTTTAACCTTTAAAACTCTAAAATAGTAAAAATTCTAATTTTCGTGTGTTTCTGGGCCTCTTGCATAGGTAACAGGTATTAGCCACTGTACATAAGACACTTTTATATGAAATATACTCCCGAAAAATCTGGAAGTGTAGGTCACACTTTTTGGGCCAAAAAATATGACCTCAACTCTCAGGTAGTGGAAAGCAGCCTGAAAACTGCGACCTCAGCGGAAAACATGTTAGAAACTGCAACCTATACTTTTTGCGAGATGTTTCTGTGATTTTTTTGGGTTTGTATGGCCCACTATTTAGGTTTTTTTGGCCTCTCTCATCACCTGTCTTGGACCTGTACTTTTTATTTTTTCTCGTCGGAGTAGGAACCAAGCCCCTTAGGGCTTCAGTATGCTTCTACCTTTTTAAGAGGAGTTTAGCTAAAGCAAGTCTTTTGAGATTTCAATGTTTTCAGCCATTTTTTAGATATGAACCTACACTTTTAGATCCATTTTTATTGGTTATTCATCCATCCAAAACATCTCTTTTCAGTTTTTTTTGGTCCTCCTTTAAGGTCCACCCCGTTTACCATCAGGTTGCAGCCTTTTGCTACCCTTTTTGCAACACTTTTCCCCCTGGTTTTTTGTTGTTTTCTTCCCCCCTTTCCAGCAAATTTGACATTTAGATTCCTGTCCCTCCCAAACTTATATCCATTGGAAATTTTATGTGTTTTAACTATATTTCACCCACCCATAGACTAGTTGTTGAGAAGCCCTCCCCCTTGGGTTTAATTTGATGCATCTTTAGCTGTTTATCTTACTGTCGCATTCAGTTTCCTTTACTCTCATTTTTGGTTTTATTTATAGTTATACAAATTTTTTATTTTTTCTCTAAACACATCTGGGCTTAATTAAAATTAACACACTTATCACATACATGCACACCCTAAGCGAAGAGCGCCTGGTTTACACAGCCAAGCCAAGACTTAAACATTGTAATCAATTCATCCTGCACCTCCCCTGCCCCTGTTTACCTCTCTTCTGTATTATGTTCTATGTCTCTTTACCATCATTGTGCCCCCAAGGCATTTATCCCAGAGACTCCAAGGCCTTCATCCTTAGTTTCCGTTAGGAATACTTACTCCTCCATGTAGGGTTCGAGTTTTTCCTCCATTGAGTCCCCATTATGACTCTGATTCTGGTTCATCAAGTTCCTCTTCTGGTTCTATCCCTGACTCTCCTCCACCTTTCACCTTCATCATGTCTGGTTTAGGTGGCAGCCCCAGACCTAATGCTGGGAATGCTACTAGTGGTGACGCAACAAGAACTATTCTGGCTGCTCCCTTGCTTCCTTATATGGCAGGCCTAAGCCTTCTCGATTTTAGCCAGTTGATTAATGACCCCATACACCATGATCCTAGTTGGCCTGCTATGGAAAACAAGCTTCCTTCTAACATCCCCAAGTTTGAACAAAATGCTGGAGAGGATCCTACCAACCATGTTCATTCTTCCCACATGTGATGTTCGTCTAACTCCATAACCAATGACTCTGTTTATCTTCGGTTATTACAGCATACACTCACTAGAGAAGCTTCCAAGTGGTATGTTGACTAGGCCTCCTCCTCTCATACTACTTTTGTGACTCTTGCCAAGGATTTTCTGTCTTACTTCCAGCTTCCCCTTCGCTATGACATCAATATCGAACTCTTGACCTATTTCCATCAAAAATTTTCTACCCACCTATCTGACCATATTTAAGAATGGCGCAGAAGGAAAAGCCTATGTCAAGCCCCTGATTTTGAAGACCGGGCATACATGGACTAGTTTCTCAGATCTCTTTTTCTTGATATTGGAAAAGATATCACATCTCACTTCCCTCAGACCGAGGAAGCTTCCCTCCATATTGCGTTGAAATATGACCCGATCTGTGCACAATCTGGTTATGTTTATATCATCTTACCTGATCTCCATAGACCTGGTGGTGCCAACGCATTGGGGGCATCCCATGCCACCAACAGTATCGTTGGATCCCTTTCACATTTGTACCCTCATCCTCCCATGTGTTATGGTTTCCCTCATGGAGGGGCTAGCTCCTCCAGCACTTTTCCCCCTCCCGGAAACATGTATCTAGGTTACAACATGGCTCCTTCTTTTGCCCAACCTATTTATCCCAATGTTTCACAACCTCCTTATTATTTGTATCCATAGCCTAGTGCTCTAGCTCCTCTAACACTAGAACCTCAACCTCCCTTGCCTTCTCCATCTCTACAACAACAACCAACCCCCCCTCCCCCTCCTTAGGGTTAGGTGTATGCAAAACAGAGTGCAAATAATCCTCCTACTTCCAAGAAGAAGAGGAAAGGGAACCAAAACCAATCTGTCCTAGGTAATCCAGGAAAAAATCCCCAAGGGAATATATCTAACATTGCAACCCAACAACAGGGTGCTCAGCCCAACCAGGATAGGCCTATTCACACAACTAAGCCTTGTTCTTGTTGCGGTGTCTATGGTCACTATACACATGATTGTCCCCTTTTACCTTAGATGTGTCAAATGTGGGAAGCTCAAGCAACATCCTGAGGACAACAAGCCTCCCCTTTGGTTCCTTCTAATGCCACCCTATCCAACCGATTATGTTTACCAATCCTTTCCCCCAGTAAGGATATGTGGCTGCCCAACCCCCTGAAAGTCAGGATACCACTCAACCTCCTCCATCTAGTACCTTTGGTTACCAGATCCTCATTATGAACTCTAACCAACACAATAGCGCTGACCTCAACCTTCAGACTCGGTATCGTCAGTACAACAAGCCCCTCGCTACATCTGCCACTGATCCCCCGTCTTCATGTCCCAAAAAGCCTCTTTAGACACCCAATGGTCCTTTACAGATCCCTCAACTTAAGGAAGAGGTTCATACCAAGATCCCCAAGGGACCATTACGTCGAAACGCTGCTTCCGGTAAAGATGGCCACTCGTACAGTATAATAGATGACTTTGTTGGAAATACTAAGAGGGGGGGTGAACTAGTATTCCTTTCAATTATAGAATTAGTTAATCTTCAATTATTTTTAGTGTTTGTACAATGAAAGTAGCAAACAAAAGGAACACAAATGCACACAGTTTTTAAGGTGGAAACCCACTCCGGGACAAAAACCACCTAATTCTTTTCTAATAATTCTTTAATATTCAACTCCAATTGAAAATAAAGCTCCAACTTCCTAGAGTCTAGAAAAGCATTCTTCTCCAACTCCCATTGGATGGATGCTCCAACGCTCGAGATTCTTCAGTGGTCAACTGAACGTATGCCCCAACACCCAATGAGCTACAATTCACCCTAGCACCACCCTACCACCCTATAGAAGAATAAAAGAAGAATGGACTCCAGTAACAGGGAAAATGCTCCACTTTACAATGATATAGAATGATGTAGAAGAAGAAGACACACTAGACCATAACCCCAACTATGACACAAGCACCTAATGATGATCCTAGACCTCCTGACACTGCCTCTTCAACTCTTGGCGGATAGACACTAGTACAATTTTTACAATAACGTATTTACAATGACTTAGTACAATGATACCTTTACAATGATTGTATGCAGTGCTGCCCACTTGAAGACTTCATGTGATGAAATTCTTGCTGTTGTTCTGCACCATGGTTGCTGCTCTTGTCATGCTACCCTCTACTACACCTTGCTTTGCTTTACTGCCCTAGAAAGTCTAGTCCTTTGCAGCCCTTGACAACACATGATCTAGCGTTTTCTTTCCTTCTAAGATCTCGATATTGAATCTGGTGTATATCTGTTATTCCAGATCCCCAATATCTGATTTTGAGTCATGTAGTAGCCCTTTGAGTCATATTTCCAATGCCATAGGTCTGCCCCAATTTGGATTCTTCAAGAGAGTTATGCCCAATTTCTCATAATGCCCTAATTATGGATTGTTTCAGTAGAGTGAACTTGTACGGTGTGAAACGTGTCACTGTTTCTTCATTTGGCTCTGAAATTTATAGAGAGAAAACTACAATCCATGAACTATCTACCTCTTTTTACAGAATTCCAATCTGATACTTAGAGAGAGAGTTATGACGATTTTCCCAAGGTCACTTCTTTGAGATGAATTTTAGGAGCCCGCAAAAACACTGATTTCCATAGATCATATCTTCGAAAATATTGCACACCTTGATTTGAAATTTTCACAGGCGTCTCCTCAAGATTTTTTCTTTGCCTCATAAAAATTTCAGCTTCTGAACCTTTGTAGAAAAAAATTTAGAGCGAAAATTCCATGATGACCTATTTCTGATGGAAATTCCTTGCATAAGGAGGATATGAGGATCACAATTTATATAAATGCTTAGGTTGAGAGGAGCTTAAACAAGTGAACATGGAGGGATTTTAGGAGCTTAAAAAATATTAATTATGAATTTTCATTGACTCATGCCACAACCCCATGGTGTTTTAGCCCACTAACTAGGGTTACAAACTTCAAACATGAATATCTCTCAAACCGTGAAGAATTACATGGCATGCCATATATCAACGGAAACACATCGACAACAAGAAACCATCAAAATCATTCTTGAACCAGAATATAGTAATTTGGTAGGTCAAAATTCCCATTCAATATTGGGGCATCCCCTGGTGCTGTTTAGGTTGACATCAATGACAATAGCTGATAAAAAATCTCCCCCTTTAGCATTGATGGCAACACAAGTACTCCCCCTGTGATCATGACACCTCTTCCTACAACATTCTCTCCCCATTTGACATCAATGGAAAAGGGTAACACCCCTAACACACAACCATATGTGGACTTGTACACACTTCCACTCCCCCTGACATACAACCATCCTGGGGACTTGTACACACTTCCACTCCCCCTTTATATTCTGAATAAGGAAAATCTAATGAGAACTTGGGAGAATCCCAAGATTCTGGCGAAGATATTCCAATGCTTCATGAGTACTCTCATGATCATCAACACTTCCTGCCCAATCTACATTTGTAAAGGAATTAATAATGAGATTGTTACCCTTGGGATACCACAAGCCATATTCTGTTGTTCCCTTTAGATATTGAAGAATTCTTTTGATGGAAATAATATGTGATTCTTTTGGTGCTTCTTGGAATCTTGCTACTTGTCCAATTTCTTGCATAACATCTGGCTAGGAGGCTATTACATATAGAAGACTATCAATCATATATCTATACAACCTTTGACCCACATCCTTAGATGAGTCATCTATGCTCAATTTGCAACCTGTTACCATCAAAGTAAGGATGGGTTTTCAATCTTCCATTTTAAATTTCTTGAGCATTTCCTTGATGTACTTGGCTTGACATATAAACATTCCTTTCTCTTGCTAAGATATTTGAAGCCCTAAGAAGTATGTCAACTCACCAAGTAAAGACATCTTGAAATCACTTTGCATATTTGTAGCAAACTTCTTACTTAGTTGATCATAATTGCTACCAAATATTATATCATCCTCTTTAGCTATTAGACATGCTTTAGTTGCTTTATCCAGAACATATATGTTGTTTGGAGCTCAACTTGTTGTAGCCACAATTTCACCATATCTGCCTTTCCTGATTTTATATTTTGTGGATTTGAATAGTATTGTGTGTCTTTGATCACACATTTGTCCAACACTGATCAAATTGTGATTCATGTTTTCAACCAATAGAACATTCTTGGCTAGAGCATCTTTTCTTCCAAGAGTGACAATACCTGATCCTATAACATTTGAAGATCCATCATTTCCAAAGGACATGGTTCCATCCTTCTTATCTTTCATAGATACAAATTTATTTCTATCTCTAGTCATATGCATTGAGCAACCGCTATCAACATACCACACATCTTTTTTGTTTTGAGTCTTGAGAGCGAGAGAACGATTATCAGTCTTCTTCTTCAACCATGTTCGTTCGTTCTGTGGCTTCGAAGATTATTTTGGAGGATTTTCAAGTCTGCAGTCTCTGGCTATGTGTCCAAAGTTTCGAAATTTGTAACATTCAAAATTATTTCTTAAATGTTCAAATATATTGATGTTTTACTGAGCCCTGGGAGGTTCATATTTGACAGATCCCCTAGAATTGTATTCGTTCATGGGGCACATGTGACATTCTACAGTTTTATGACCAAATTTTCCACATGAATAACAGTAGCCATACAAAATATGTTGGTACCTAGATGGAAATATTCATCGAGGAATCATCTTCCAAGGATGTGCTTGTGAATATTGTCCAAGTCTACATGCATGTCAGATCTCATAGGTTCATTGTATTTTGTTGTAGAAGGTCTTGCTTCTTCTTCTTTGTAACCGAGGCCAATTTTGTCGTTGTAAGATTGTTGATTGTTGATGATTTCTTCCAATGCCCTTGAGCTGTTAGTATATTTTTGGACAAATTTTTCCTTCTTCACTTCCTTACAGAGCGAGACTATTTAGGCTTCTAATGCTTCCCTTTCTTGGTTGCTTTCTTCCAACTTCTTTTGAAGTGACTCTTCAATACATTTGTGTTCTTCAACTTCAATTTTGAGACCTTGAACTTGTTCCTCGAGAGTATTGGAATGGATCTTCTCTGCCTTGAGCTCTTTTATAAGCTTGATTGCTTCCTTAGAAAATTCTTCTATGATCAATCCTTCTTCTTCATTGTTTGATACCTCTTGTTTATTGTGCTTGGCCATAAACAATACTCTCTCATTGGCTTTTTCTTCGCTGTCATTGTCTTCATTAGATGATGAGATATCTTCTTTAGAGAGAAATTTCCTTTTGTATCTTTGCTTTTTAAATTTCTTAAAGCCTTTCTTTCCTTTTGAGTTTCCATCACTTCTGTTCAGACATTTTGCTGCGAAATTCCCAACCTCACCACAGCCGAAATATATCAATGGAAGTTTACCTTTGAATTTTCCCTTACCAATTTTTAGTTTTCTCGTAAAGTAAGCATATTCTTCATCTGAAAGACCTTCTCCATCATCTCCCTTTTCTTAATACTTGCAGGTGCATGTCTTTTCAATTGAAGGTTGTTTGTCCTTATTGGTTTTATTAGATGCAACGAACGTAGTTTCTAGATGTGAAGTACCCTATTCTTCATCAAGTCTCATTTCATATGTTATGAGAACTCCATGTAATTCCTCTTTGCTGAGTTTGTCCAGATTTTCACTGTATTTTAAGACCGATACCTTTGGGTTGAATCTCCTTGGTAACGTTCTAAGAATATTTTGTATAATAGTCTTCTCATCAACTAGCTCTCCCAATCCTTCTAGAGTATTGGTTATTTCATCAACGTATTGGAAATATGCAGCAATGTTGCAATCTTATTTCATTCTGAGTTGCTCAAATTTTTCTCTATAGATTTGAAGCTTTGCTTCTTTGACATTTGAGTCACCTGCATATATATTCTCAAGCTTGTCCCATACATTTTTGGTGGTTTTACAACCCAACACCTTACTATAAGCAGATTCAATAAGTCCACTGATAATAATATTCTTTGCTTTTGCATCATTTACCAAATTCTTCTTACCTTGTTCATCCACGATTGATGTAAATCCATTTTGAACAATGTCCCATACTTTATAACCTTGCACCAAGAGATAGACCTCCATTCTTCCTTTCCAGAGTGCATAATTATTTTCATTGAACAGAGGTACACCATTCTTGGTATGCTCCATGACCTCCTTCTAGATATTAAACTACTATTGAAGGAACCAAGCTATGATTCAAATTGTTGGAAATACTGAGAGGGGGGGTGAATCAGTATTCCTTTCAATTAGAGCATTAGTTAATCTTCAATTATTATTAGTGTTTGTACAATGACATCAGCAAACAAAAGGAACACAAATGCACATATTTTTTAAGGTGGAAACCCACTCTCGGACAAAAACTACCTAATGCTTTTCTAATAATTCTTTAATATTCAACTCTAATTGAAAATAAAGTTCCAACTTCCTAGAATCTAGAAAATAATTCTTCTCCAGATCCCACTGGATGGATGCTCCAATGCTCGAGATTCTTCAACAGTCAACTGAACGAATGCCCCAACACCCAATGAGCTACAACTCACCCTAGCACCACCCTACCACCCTATAGAAGAATAAAAGAAGAATGGAATCCCGTTCTAGGGAAAATGGTCCACTTTACAATGATATAGAATGATGTAGAAGAAGATGACACACTAGACCATAACCCCAACTATGAGAAAACCACCTAATGATGATCTTAGAACTCTCGACACTGCCTCTTCAACTCTTGGTAGATAGACACTAGAATTTTTTTTACAATAATGTATTTACAATGACTTAGTACAATGATACCTTTACAGTGACTGTATGTAGTGCTGCCCACTTGAATACTTCATGTGATGAACTTCTTGTTGCTGTTATGGACCTTGGTTGCTACTCTTGTCATGCTACCCTCTGTTGCACCTTGCTTTGCTTTGATTCCCTAGAAATTTTGGTCCTTTGCAGCCCTTAACAACACATGATCTAGCTTTTTCTTGCCTTCTAGGATCTCGATATTAAATCTTGTGTATCTCTTTTATTTCAGATTCCCAATATGTGATTTTCGGTCCTGTAGTATTCCTTTGAGTCATATTTTCAATGCCATAGGTCTGACCCATTTTGGATTCTTCAAGAGAGAGTTATGCCCAATTTCTCACAATTCCCTAATTATGGACTGTTTTAGTAGAGTGAAATTGTACGTTGTTCCACATGTCACTGTTTCTTCATTTAGCTCTGAAATTGATAGAGCGTAAACTACAGTCTATTCATTATCTTCAAATTTTTACAAAATTCCAATCCAATACTCAGAGAGAGAGAGTTATGACGATTTTCCCAAGGTCACTTCTTTGAGATGAATTTCTGGAGCCTATAAAAACACTGAATTCCACAGATCCTATCTCCGAAAATATTGCGCAACTTGATCTAAAATTTTCACAGGAGCTTCCTTAGGATTTTGGCTTCACCTCATAAAAATTTCAGCTTTTGAAACTTCATAGAAAAAAATTTAGAGCGAAAATTCCATGATGATCTATTTTAGATGGCGAAATCCCTTGCATAAGGAGGATATGCAGATCACAATTTATATAAATGCTTAGGTTGAGAGGGGCTTCAACAAGTGAAATTTGGAGGGATTTTGGGAGCTTAAAAAATATTAATTATGAATTTTCAATGACCCATGCCACAACCCCATGGGGTTTTATCCCACCAACTGGGGTTACAAACTTCAAACATGAATATCTCTCAAACCGTGAAGAATTACGTGGCATGCCATATATCAACGGAAACATATCTACAAGAAGAAACCATCAAAAGCATTCTTGACCCAGAATGTAGTAATTTGGTAGGTCAAAATTCCCATGCAATATTGGTGTAGCCCCTGGTGTTGCTTGGGTTGACATCAATGACAACTGCTGATCAACAGACTTGGCGCAATCCCCCGTTGCTATGTCAATGCTGGAAGTCATCTAGTCATGCCCTTCACAATGAAAAGCTTTGATTTTTTTCAATGTTGAAAAGTCAGAGAATCCCCCCCTTCCTGCATCGGTCGCCTTCCAAATCCCTATCAAGATCTAGAATGGCAACGTCTCCTATTGTATCATTAACGAGGGGGCTTCCACTTGTGTGATGTATGCTTTTGTTTGGAAGCAACTCATATCTCCTGAGTTAGCCCCTTCCACCATCACCCTCCATGGGTGGGATGGCCACTCTTCTCAACCCCTTGGAAAATTTTGCAATTATCCTATTACTCTTGCGGGAAAGACTGTTTGTGTTGGCATTGAAGTCATTGATGCCCCCTTAGAATACAAAATTATATTGGGTCGTATCTACACTTATGCGATGTTTTTTTTCCTATTTGTAGTTCACCGTAATATTTTGTTTCCTCATAATGGAAATATCGTCACTATTGATCAATTGATATATTACGAAATGAAGTATTAGACCTCTCTAAAGTCCATTATCTCTTCGGTGACCAATAAAAAAATAGTCGAACCTCTGACCTATGTCTCACCTAGAGTTTATAAATATTCCTCTTTTCTTGGTTCATTCCCTGGTCTTCCCCCTCCTATCTTTGACCCTAGCTCATTGAATTTTTGCATGATGCAATCGTCTCGGTCCAACCTCAAATGAACTGGTTTGACTTGTTAGCAGCCCTGCCTTCCACAACCTACTCCTAGCACCTCGACTAAGCCTTTAGTACCTCCTCCTCAAGGCCCCTAATATATATCTGGTGTCCATGATCCTATCTATCCCCCTAGTATGGTTCTCCCTGGCCTTAACCATCCTAGATTTATCCCGCCTGGCTATTACCCCTCCGGTAAGATACCATTTCTTGCTCCCCCTGCTGGAGTACTTTCAATACCTGTTATGGCTACCTTGTCTCTTCCTAACATGACCTTGGGGATCTCAGTTTGGTACATTGATCCCCTAGCCAATATCCCACTTGGTCAACTCAAACCTTACACTGCTTTGACCCCAGTCCAACTGGTCGCTATGACCCCTCCCTTCGATTTTTTGCCTCAACCACCTCAATAGGCATCTACTCTTGTTGCGAAAGCCTTGAGTGAGGGGGGCAAAGCCTGAAAAAATGCACCTAAGGACAAGGCGACCCAGACAACACCTACTCATCCTAAGCCTCCAAAGCGTACACCTCTGTGTGCTTTGTGTGATGTTGTTAGTCATGCTACCCATAATTTTCCTGAATTTTTTTGTATCAAAGTTGTGGTTAACGACACATTTCCTGAGTTTGATATCCCTGAGGTCCATATCACCTTACCTGATTCAGCCAGGAAACTCAAGATGTTGCACACAAATCACCCTTGTGTTTTGTTTGATTTTCATGGTCACTATACTTACCTCTTTCCCCACCTTGAAGACTACTGCAACTCTTTGGAAGTGGTTTGCCAATTCGAGGCCAAGCGCAATGAGTACACCTCTCCCTTATTTTTGGCAGTGGTTTTCCAATTCGAGGCCAAGCGCAATGAGTACACCTCTCCCTTATTTGTGAGTTTTTCTTCGGCAGAACCAGAGGACACATCTTCTCCCATTGAAATTCCCCCTCCTCATGTCAAGATGATGGTGCCTTTGGCTGCCATCCTCTACATATCATCACCTATGAGATCCATAGTGGAAGACCCCCCTGGGACTTCCCCTTCAGTTTCACCTTGCCTCCCTTCAATGATCACTTTGGGCTCAACACCAATGGATCACTCATCTACTTGTTTTTCGGTCACCCCCCATGACAATGAACATGTGAACCTCATTTCTCATGATGATGAGTTAGGTAGCTTCTCTGCGTCAGGTGGTCTTTCTTCCACTAGTAATCCCATCTTCTATTACAATGACAACATTATGGAAGCATTTACCACCCCTAACTTTATCTATCCCCCTTTACATCAAACCCATGCATTCAATCCAAATACACCTTGTGGCCATTACATTGACACCCAATGTTTGGGTAAGGGGGCACCGATATTTGAGAGTCCAGGAGAAATAATTCTCCACAACCCTCCTAGTGCACCTGGACGTGTCAAATCTAGTACCATTATTCTTCCTCATTTAGAAGAACCTCTAGAGTCCCATATCGCTTCAGATCACTCTAGGGATGATACCCCTCATCATTCCTTCCTCTTACATCAATAACCCAGTCCCCTAGACATTGTTGTTGACCAACCTGTGTGTTTTATAGGTGAGCACCAGTTCATTATATCCAAATCCACTCTTTGGGATAGTGAAACCATGTATGTGAACCCAAAAATTTATTCCATTTGCTTCATATATGCAGTACCAAAGAATATTGGTAATCCTCCATTCCCTTTCTCGAACTATATCTATCCATTCTTCCCATAGAAGATAACCATAATGTAAACAAATGGTGAACCACATCATAAAAATGTCTTTAAATTCCACTTTTATAAATAGATTTAGCATGACCATAACATGGTTGGGGGAACCTATGCCCCTAAACCATAAAAATACTAGCTCTTATCCAAAAACAACATTGAAACTCCTTTCTCTGACTGGCCGCACCTCTTAGGCCATTTCTTGGGACAAGTCGCAGTTTTTTGCCCAATACCTACTACCCAGGTCGCATAACAGACCCCAAAAAGTGTGACCTGTCTTGTTCGTAGTATCTGGGTGCCTAATCTAAAACTTTAATCCACTGAATTGAAAGAGTATGGTTAGGCCTCTTACCTGCAACTGACGGATCTCAATTCTAACAGTCGGTTTTTCTACTACGATCGTTGAAAGATTTAGGGCCTTTTCTCCTCTATACATTCACCACACCTACACTTAAAAATGAATGAAATTAGAGGGAAACTACCTTATTAAAAGAGAAAGCCTAGATTTTTCTTTTTCCAGATGTGAACAAACTATAGCTCATTTTGAAAAATTGTCAGTACCATTGGAAATCTCTCACTGACATCTCAAATGGGTATCCTTTTTTTTTGGTGATTTGATACTTCAGCCAGACACATTTTTTCCAAGAAGGGTCACTTAACTGCTTCTCAAAATCAAATTTCTTCACTTGCAACACTTGTAATTGGGGCACCACCTTGCCTTCATACTTGTCCACGCTTGTGTCAATTTTTGTCATGAGTAACCATCTTGTACTCATGTTATTTTGGTCCTCACTGGGCAACATCATCTGGTTGCCCTTGTTTAGAGCATCCCAGTTGAGTCATCATTGCATCCATGGAGTCTATCCCGAGTCCCTCCTGTCTCCTATCACAGTCTTCCATCCTTCATTTCTTTGTACCTCCCTCGTGTTGCACATTTTAGCCTCCATTCATACTATCTCCTAGCCCCTCCAGAGTCGATTCAGTAGCTTCCAGGTCATTCCTACCCTTTATGCTCTAACAAGGGAAGTCGTCAGCCCACTACTCAATACCCCCCATTCTACAATCATCCCTGGTGTCAATCTATTAGTCGCTCAACTATTATCCCTCGTGCCTTAGTTGAGGATTCCTTATTGCCTCACCTATGGTGGACCTCCTTCTATCGACACCAGCTTATTCGTTCTAGAAGATAGGTCTAGATGGCAGTGTACCTTGGTTCCAACTTCCATTCTTATTCAGGCACCTTGGATCATGCAAATATTTCCCTTTGATTTGATTGTTTCTTAGTTCCATCTCCTCATGGCATGATTGAGATCCATATACTCGATGGTTTAGTGATGCAACAAATTGTACCAGTGATTCCTGGGTGTGTGTGAGATGTTTTAGACCTCATGCGAGGGTGGCTATTCAGGTAGCCCCCCACATGCTCAAATGAAATATCTACTACATCCTTGGATTTAGCTCTATATATTTGGTGGTTCCGACCTCAACTACGTGCATCACCATTTTAGTTTGCATGTATCATTCTAAATTTTAGAGCCATTTCCTGTTTTATAGGGCCTCTTTGGTTGTACTTATATCTCATGTACTTAAATATTATTGTATCAGTCTTGGCTGTTGTCCCAAGCACAATATGTATGTGGGATCCATTATCATGTTTTTTATCTGGCCCATGTTTATGCTAGCATGTACTATATAGTTCAGTCCCATGTTTGCTGGATGCACCATTATTATTTGTACTTTGTTATCTCGGCGGGCATAGGTATGCCTCCCCCGCCTCATGTAGAACATGTACTCACTCATAAAAGAGAATTGTCACGCCTGTAAGTCTTTCCTCCTCAGGGTCTTGTCCTCTCTTTCTTCATTCCACCTTATATTTATCTCTCTCTAACTCTTCTTCAATGTTTAGTGATTAAGTTCTTACAAAGTACTTTGTTCATACGATTAGCTCCTAATGCTTGCATGTTGGGGGGAAATTTGTTACACCAATTTTTTGTCATCTAACCTGTTACTGTTAGATGGACTAAAGTACACCATGTAAGACCAATTTTACCATAGTAAAATTGCTTTCATTATGAAAAATAACTTAGTAAATCATAATTTATTAAGTTGTTTATGGTCTAAATAGGAAACTCCGCGAGGAATAATTGAATAAATCCTTATTTGTTTGATTTTCCTCAAGGGATAATTAATTAAACCACTGTTTAATTAATATTCTTGGTCATATTTAACTCAAAATAGGGAAATTAATTAGATAAATCATTATTTATCTTATTATTTTTCTAGGAATAATTATTTAAATAATATTCCTTGTTAAATTGGACTAAATAATTTATAAATAATTGAATAAATAATTAATTATTACTTAACCACATTATTCAAATAATAAATAAATCATTTATTTATTTATTATTTCCAAATAAAGGGATTTGATCAAATTGAAATTCCTTTTCCCTCCAACAAAAATAATAAAATATTCCATAAAATTTGGATCTAGATTTGGTTAATAATATTTTAATTATGCACCAATATCTAGACTAAATCAATATTTTGTTATAAATAGAAGGGTTTTTCTATTCATTCACTACCTTTTTTTGCCTAGATATCACTCTTTATCTATATTTTTGGTCTGACTTTGATCCTCCCATCATTGTCATATTTTTTCTACTTTTTGCTTGTGAACACCCTTTGAGTTCCATTTTGTCTGGGTTTTCTACACCATCAAGAGAGAGAGATATTAGATATGAAGTACTGATGACATACAAGAACCGATCCCACTGAGGGGGACTGGTAACATATTTCTATGTTCCCTTCCCAAGTGTCATAATACAAAAAATTCTTTAAAAATTATTGTCTTGTTCATTGGATGCATGGAGAAACTCTTGCTTATTATTTGTTGTTTAATGTCTTTAACTACACAGATTTGGATTTCTATAGCATTTATTCTAATCACTAACTGCAGATCTAAGGAAATTAGCATCCATATTTGATTTTAGGGCTATTTTTTATGCACAACTAAAGTGAGTTTTTTTCGTACACTTGCAATTATAATTCACAATAAACTTAACCCTCCAAAAAACCTCACACAAATACCAATTTTGTTCGACATCTTCACCACCTTGTCCTAAAAATTATTAGTACTAGGTAAGTGATCTGACCATATTTCCAACCATGGTTGTTTTCCCAGTATGAACTATTATAAATCCTTATAACCTGGCTGATAATAACTGATCGATCTTCACTGAACACCACTCCTAGAACTACTGAAACTATATATAGAATGTACTTGCTATAATATTAGAGTCTTACTTAATTTAGATAATAAATTATCAAGGTTTTGAGATAGTACCAAGGGAAGGTTAGGTATAGGGAGGTTTTTACCACTATGTTGTGGATTTCCATTAGTAGGAATTGACTTATCTTCAAAGAATAATTTCCTCATCACAAGGTGCATATCATAATATATTGGAGTATCCTCACCAAACATCATAATCAGCTGTACATATGGTTGAGGCATATGGAATCATCCTTATTTTGAGTGGGGTCTATCGGTCTGAATCTAAGTTCCCGCAACACTTCTTCTAGCGCCTCCTGTTCGCCAGAAGGGGATCCCTCATTCTCTCCTTTTCATCGAAACTCCAGACTACCATGTTATTACTTCAAAAATTTGAATCTATTATCACTTATACTATCTAATGTAATTGCCTTATTATATGCCTAATTTATCACAACTTAATTTCTTTCCATTGGTCAACTATCCTCGCCCTATGCAATGCTTTAAAATATAATGCCTTACCCAACTCTTCTTGGTCCATTGCAACAACCCCTAATTTTATGCAACTGCACAATGTTCCTCCCCATAAATATGACCCCCAAAACTAAGATTTTTAAGTGGCCATCTAATCTTCTTGGAATTGTAGCATATTTTCTTCAATCATCAAGATTTTGATCCAAAGTGGGATCTCTTTCAACAATATTTCCCGCAACAAAAAATTAAATACTACTTCCACTCTGGAAAAGGATTGATGGGTTTCATCTGAAAACTCAATAATATAACCTTCTAATGTCACATTTACCCAAAAATCAAAAAACCTTGTTAGATTTGTTTCTAATTGGTGGATTTTAGCCAACCAGTCTCTACAGAGCCTAGGGCGACTTCCAAATCCTACTCTAACTTGCAGTTGCCTTAACCAATTAATAAATTATTCAAGGAACTTGCACCAAAATATTTCGTATTGGTCACAAGTAGGTTAAACATACAAAAACTCTTCTTTTACCTGGTCCAAACTCTTCTTTCTTAATTGAGATTGTTGCAGAATAAAGTGGTCAATATTCTCATGTCACCATTATTGAATGCCTCGACCAAGAATTATAGATACCATGATATAGATCCCTTTCTGAAATTTTATGGTCCTAGTAAGAGAACCATTTGTTGGCGGAAAATTTGGAGCAGTGAATACCTAGGGTTTGGCCTGATTTTTCCAAAAAAGGGAGTCGTCATAGTATATATTTTCATTGATATTTTCACTCCATTTTTACAAAATAAGCATCTCACTTGAGGTGAGCCAAAACCAAGAAATAAACTTAGGGATCCAAATCAGTGGTGAAAGACTAAATTTGTTGTTATATTACTTGTGTATTTAACCATGTTACTAATAAATGCAATCATATCACTATCAAAACAACCATTTACAAATGAAAAGACAATGATTCATAGACTCATACGAAACAAAATTTTAAAAGGGGGCATGCAGAAATTAAATCACTTATAAAAATATAGTCCGAAAACTCCTTTTATTATTTTTATAGCCTAACCATTACATCATAACCCATATGAACTTGCATGATCTCTTAGATTAGATCAGATTATGCCAACATTACATTTCATCTACAATATTTGTAGCTCTGTGCAGGCTACAGACTCCACTTACAAAAGAACAACAGAGAATTATTTGAGGGAAAAAATGCACATCCATAGAACCATCTATTGATACCTAATTTGTTCATGTACATCTTATTTTATAGCCTCTCTTGCTTGTTCTAGTCCTCGCGCATGTTCATTGATCCCACCTTTGATCTGGTCCACTTTGAAAAAATCCTTGTTCATTTTTCCCTTTGCTTCATGATTCTTTCAAAATAAAACCAACCTTTTTTTCATTCGTGAGCGAATTTTCCTTTTTTTTTTCTACTCAAATCATAACGTTTACTTTTCTGCTATATTTAGTTTTTTGGTGGCCTACTTCAGATGGATCTGTCCATTCTTATTTTGTGACTGTTCTGCAAGATTTTTTTCAAAATACCTCCAAAAAATAAAGGACCCAACATAGCCTCGTCCATCCCTTCCAATGACCATGATTATCCTAGTATTAAATGTCCATCAACTTTTTGTAACCTCCTTCAAGCATCCATTTCTTGATCTCATGTAATTCATTTATATTTTGGAGCGGCTTTGAAAGGGATAATGTATCACTCCATATATTGATCATGGCTCTATTACCAGAATGATATATTAAATTATAACAATTTTAGGGGTGGATTCTTTGCATAGAGCCAAAATATTAGAGTCGAGTCATGTGGATGAGGCATATTATGCTCTGAGTAGGAATATTTTTTTTTAAAGTATTTTAAAATTAGGCCCGCTTTCCATCATTCATTTGTTTTTGCAATTATTCTCCATACTATTTTTACTCCAAAGGACAAATTCATATAGAGAGGGTATCTCACTCCCAAACCTCCATTAAATTTTTGCATACGAAGTATACTCCATTGATTAGATATAATTTTTTATGTTTTTTTTACCCCCATCAAATAAATCTAAAAATTATAATACCCATTTGTATTACAATAGATTTAGGATAAAGTAATCCCGAGCAAAGGTAGACTAGAAGGGAGGGGAGGACTGATTTCACTAGAATCCATTTTCTTGTTGGTGAGATCCACTACACACCCCACCCTTGTATTTTATTCTTGAATTTATTAATAATTTCCTCCCAAGAATCTAGTTTGGTTGATCCAAGTTAAATAGGAATTTTAAGGTATTTGTAGTAGTCCCACTCAGTATTTGAGGAAAATTCAAGCATCCTAGAAATTTCCTGTAGGGTTTGATAGGTGCAATTCCAACCTTACAACTGAATTCTTTTATTATTAATGTTGACCCTGGAGAGATCCAGATATTTGTCCAAAATCCTCTTGAATTGAGCAATAATTTGTCTAGATCATGCACCTCCCATTAGGAGGGTATCATTCATGAAATTGAGAATCATTAATATCCTCTACATTATTTTTTATACTTAAACCTGTTATCTTTCCTTCAAGGTGGGCCACTTCCAGGTTCCTTCTCAGAGCTTCAGTCACAATTATGTAAAGGATGGGGGAGAGAGGACAATCCTGATGGAGGCAAAGAATAAAGGGAAAGGTCAACTATTAACTAGAGGGCCAATATAAAGTCTCCAAATAAAAGCTTTAATCCACATTATGAATTATTTTCCAAAACTAAGTTTCTCCAGGATTTCAAAGAGGAAGGAGTGGTGAACTTAATCAAAGGTGTTTTCCATATCTAGTTTTATAACTACTCTTGGCTCTCCACTAAGTTTAATTGAATGGATAGCCTCTTGAACACGGATGACATTATCCATAATTTGGAGATGTTTTAGGAAGCCCCCTTAATTCTCAGAGATGAAATATGTAAATAGAGATTTAATTTTATTGGAAATGACTTTAGTTAGGATCTTGTAAGAGGAATTTCATAGAGAGATGGTTCTGAATCTTGAGAAAGAAGTAGGTTTTTTTATTTTATTTTGGGATGAGGGCAAGAAAAGAAGAGTTTATGCTACACTTTCATGCTTGAGGAATTATATATTTTCAACAAGTATTTTTTAATCATATCCAATAGTATCAATAGAAAGATATTGGGAAAGTATCCGGGCAGGGGCTTTGTCCGGTTCAAGGGACCATGTTTCCTCCATAACTTCCTCTTTTTCTATTGGTTTCATTAATTGCAAATTACTAGAGTATGTTAGAGTCGGTCCTTACAGCCCTCCATCAAAGATCATTTCGCTTTTTGCATATCATTTTTAGGTGTCTCGCTCACTTCACTTCATTGCATTTCGCTAGGGGCATGCCATTGATTGAGGAGAGGGTTTGGTCTTCTTGTATTCCCTCATGCTTGTACCTGCTGGGCTAATTTAAAACTTTTCAAAGTTCATCAAAGTTCAGTTTACGTCATTCATGGCCATAAATGAATATTTTGGTCAACAAGAGTCTTTTAGTTTTAGAGTCTAGGGTTCAGTATTTTGATAGGTTTAATAAATGCCTGCAGGCCATGAGGATGGTTTTCGAAAAGGTTCTTAGTTAAAATTTTCATTATCAAACACATTTGAGGACATTTCTTGTTCAAAACTCTGTTTTGAAAAAGAAATTGTCGAATTCATTTTTTGTAATAATCAGGTATTTTTCCTGCCATAAAAATTTCAAATGCAACCTCTGATCTTTGCCGAAGTCCAAACACCAACATCCCTGTAAAAACAACCAAATTTCATCAGTCCAAACTCAGAAAATCAATGAAAAAGCCAAAAGACAGAAGTTTAATGAAAGGATAAAGTGCCAAATGAAAAACATTACAAAGTGAGTTTTCGAAGAACTAAAAATTAAACCCATATTTTCCAAGATATTTCAAAGGCTACATAAACCATTTGAACCAAGTTACATTCATAAATTTTCAAAGCAGAGATCGAATTGAAGGGTTGAAGGATGAAATTTTTGTTTTGAAGCCGAGACAGTGTGTTGACAGTGTGCGCGGCGCATACAAATCGGGCGCGGCGCATAGAGTGCACGCGGCGCACTGAGCAAACATTGGCAGTGTAAATTAACATGCGCGTGGCGCACCAGGCCAATGCGGCATGTTGGGTTTGCGCGCGGCGCGTTGAGCTCTCCAGCTCCAAACTCATCAGCAGTCAGTGATTTTTCAAATTCAAATCATCTTTTCGCCTCCAAGTAAGTGTGTCAAAGCCCACTCAATGATTTTTGGATATGCTGTGGTGGTTTAAATGCGGAGAAAACAAATGTTTGAACAGTCAAAAAAATAACCCTATGTCTACATCCAAAATTGCTCCATAGGGTTTTGAAAGAAGTGTTGGTGATATTGTTGGTGTTTCAAACTTGTTTCAAACAACATGTATGCTCTTGTTATGGAATGTCATTATTGCCACTGTTAGATTTACCACAGTCCCATTTTCATTGTTCCCATATCCCTTTATACTCTTGACCCCCATGTGAAATCCCAAACCCTACTTATTACCTCTTTCCCTTCCATTGATTAAAATCCAAGTTTTCATAAGGATCAATGGTTGTTTTCATGTTTTTGACTGCACTTTTGCCATTTGAATAACTCTTATATCTATCACTTGGCAAGTCCCATTAGTATTACCCATTCCTATACCATTTGTAAAGGTATGTAATCCCAACATTTCCCAAAGCAGTGAGTAAATAGTTTGTCTTTTCCAAAGTCACTTGACAGTCCATTGTGTCACTTGACAGTCCATTGTGTTACTTGACAGTCCATTGTGTTCATTGTAACATTTACCATAGTCCCCATTCCATGTTAGAAATAGTTGGCATATTTGATAGTGAAAGTCAAAGCATCTAGTCATCATTTTCAGACATACTCCTAACGCTTGTTTTCGCCATACCTATATCAGCGTATATTTTTCAAACATCTTGATTTCAGCGCCATGTCAGAGACGGATTCAGTTTATGATCAGGGGTATGACAGTGATTCCACAACAGAGGTTAATGTGCCAAGGAGGTCTCACAAAAGTGGCAAAAGTGGTAGGCATGTCAGGGAGGAACCTACTTCTTTGGTTCAATTGCAGGCTTGCCCGCTTGCAATGGATTGTTTTCAGCATTATTCATGTTTCCAATACTGTGAGATGATTTCCCAAACTCAGCATCATCATGAGTTAGCTCGCCTATTTGTTCTACATTTGCATGATGGTCGTGTAAACCTTTCTGGAGTAAACTTCATTTTGTCACCAGAGACCATTGCTCAGGCCACTGGGATGCCAAACATAGGAGAGGAATGGAACAAACGACAGCAGCTAGAGAAATCCTATTATGAGCCATATATCAGACCTGGATATATGATGTAGCTGAGCAGGGTATTTCCATTTCAATTTCTGAAGGATGAGTATGCACCATTGATGAGACTGATCATTCGATATTTCAGTTGCGAGGGCAGATTCTCACGCCTCTATGCGTACCATATCCGTTTGTTGATGCATTTCACGAGGGTACGTATGATGAGCTGTTACACAGTAATTTGTCACCGTCCCTATCATTCCCCGTCCCGCACAATGGAGGACCCATTTTTTGACCTGTGAACATTGTCATGCCTTGAAAACATCATCAATGCATTCCTCTAAGCATGAGCTTCATTTTTTTCCCCTTAGAGACATCCCTGCAAAAAAAATGGTAACAAACACTTCCTTTTTTGCATCAAGGCTATGAAAGAGCGGTGCAAAGATTGCCCACAATGAGGGAAAATCCTGCAAAAGAGGTTTGCGCTGCAGCGGGCGTGTCACTATAGAGCGAGTGGTCGTCACCCAATTGGGATCTTTTTAAATAAAGATGGCGTGTTGAGTTCAACAAACTCGTAAAACCATTTCCTATCTTGAGTTGGGAGGCTTGGTTGGGGAGTTCTATGGAAGGGAAGTGGTTTTGCCACCTCCCATGGAACCTTCCTTGTTGATAGGGCCAATCCCATAATATGGGATCCCAACTCCCTCCTTCTCCCATCTATAAGCACGCTCAATCCCATGGCAAGCTAGTCTTGAATGTGCCCTAAGCTTTGAGATCTCCATATTCACAGGAGCCTTTGTAGTCTGTAAAAGAGCCCTCTTTCCTTAAGGCTGACCTAAGTAAGGAGACCATCGTCGAGACTCCTGGAGCGAGTTTTCCCTTTCTTGCGAGCTTTGCAATCGTGCACGACGGAGACCCATCCGAAGAGACCGTGACCATCAGTACTTTGCCTGTAATCTCTCTTCGTTGTGTATATTTAATAGATGGTACGATTATGGTTCCACTCTCAGTTTTCCATCATGTTACACGTGAGTATAACTTCTGTAGTGATGTTTAGTTCGTAGTGCCGGATTTTTATGCTTGTATCTATTATCGTACTTTCGTATGTACGTGTGTGTTCATCCGTGGAGCATCGTGGAGGGATTGTGATCTCACGAGGCTACGGCGGAACTGGATGCTTTCTCTTCTTCAAGATCACGGCTTATTGGAATCAGGTAGGCTTCTATCCCTAGTCTTTTCATTCGTGAATTAGGAACTTGCGCGTAACAGTGTTTGATTGTTGCCCAGACCCTGTTTGGGCTAGTGAGGACTCTGCCTCTGTCATGAGGAGGGACGATTTACCTCCTCAACAATTCTGGCGACTCCACCGGGGAGACGTCAGGACTTCGCTGTCTCGCTGTGTTGTCTCGTTTGATTATTTTTATGCTTTTTCCTTGCTTGATGAACCTTCTCGTTGGAGTTCTTTCACTATTTTTTCTTCTTGGTTTGCTTAGATTTGCACTGATACGCTTCTGGAGAAGTTTTTTTGAAATTTTGGCTGAGAAACCTCGATCGTGCAGTTTGCTAACTCCGACAAGCGGCGCTATCAGCGCATGTTAAGCTTTTTAGTTTAGCCCGCGCTATTGCTATTTCAAGCTTTCAGGTTTTCATCTCGCAAATGCTGTGCTACTCTTGTGAGGTTTTGAGTTTCCCTCATTTTGTAGCCTCTACGATTTGGTCGATGTTTTTCTTCTTGATTTCGCATTTGCCCGAGTGTGTTGGAGTCCTATTTGATTTGAAATTCACCTCTTGTCCTTTGGTTGTTTGCTTTTATCTACCCAGATTTCATGTTTCGTAAGCCCTATGGCATCTAGTGTGCTACAGTGTATCGAGCCCTCATGGAGTTTGTGTCTTTTCGATTGTCCTCTCAACTATCTCGATTGATTCTCCGCATCCCTCTAAGTAGTTCCAGTTTCATTGTTTCTTCAGATTTGTGATGTGGAGTGATTGTTCAAAGTCTTCATTCGAAGTCCTGCTTTGGTCTTGCCCTGGACTCAGATCAGACACCGTCCATTGGAATCTTTTGAGTCTTTTCTGTTGTTTTGAGAGACTTTGTGGGTCAGATTTGGGGATCTGATTGCTTGTGTTGGTGAGTGAAATTTGTTTGTTTCGCTCTCTCTGACATCGTGTTTCTCAAGTTGTTCCATTTGTTTTCAAGATTGTTTAGTGCATATTAGCTATTAAACATTGAAAAAATCTCTTTTGCTTTTGTTAGATCAGTGCAATTGAGATCTTTTCCATCTTGCATAGTGATTATGATGTTTTGAATGAAAAAGTCAAATTTCATTAGTTGCATAGAGATCTGACTATTGTCTTTACTCACGTTCCTTTTCGTGCTGTGTAAAAGCTCTCTCAACTCTCTCTCTAACTAGTTTTCATCGAGACGAAATGTTGGATCGTTAGGCATATAGCTTTGCATTTAGGAGTCTTTTAAGACACTACACTCACGATAAGACTGAAAATTGAAACTTAATTGAGATACATGCAAAATTGTTCTAATTAACTAGGCGAGCATTGAGACTTGAACATTTTTGGGGGGGGTCTGACTCGGGGAGGAGGACGATATTCACGGTGGTCCATTTCAGCATTGTGTGTGGTGCTGTTGACTGGGGAAGCAGGCACTAGTGAACTTTGCTCCCCGTGCCATCGCGTATATAAGGGAGGCCTCTAGGTTTTCAATCCTTCTGTCCAGGCCCGATACATGCCTGTCTGTATTTTGAACCGACATTCGGGGGAGATTCTGCACGTACGGAAGATCCTTGATGAGTTTCATTTTATTATTCTGGCTCCAGAGACCTCTTCAGATTGCAGGATATTTGTTTCTTTATTTCATTATTTCTGGCGAATGTTGTTATTTTAAACTCCTAAACGAAAAACAGCTCAGCGCTTCTTTGCGCTTGTATAGCTGAAGAAGTCCAAGTCACTCTTTTATGTTCCTGAGCTCTTAGGCTGTGAAGCAGTCACATTCCTGCACAATGTGGTAAGACAATATGCAGACCACACCGTTGAACAATGTTAACATTGACACATTTGGTCTGTGTCTTAACTAGATTTCGAGCACGTGTGTGTGTTTGCTCTTTCTCTAGTCTTTTGCCACGATGGCGGAACCGCCGGTTTAAATGCGGTAGTCACGGACGATTCTTTGCAAGCTTCTCGGTCTTGTTGAACCACGAGCGGCTTTGTTGTTCAGGAGTTCCCTAGCAGAGGCCCAGGATTTCTGCAAACAACCCTTTGGAGGACCGATTCAGTTCAATTGACACTGGACCATCCTGTAGAATTGAATAGGCGTTTCGCACCCTATCACGTGAGGTTCCACCGTTGCTTCTCTTCGTATATAAAGTCACCGCGTCTTTTGGCAGACTGTGGCGGAATCACTCCCTCAATCGGTACGGTGAGGGTCCGACGTCGGTGATGACTATCGGCGCCCGCTGGGTGTTTGAGGGGCGGCCACAGGCAGCTACCCTTAATAATGGTCCTTTTCCACGGGGATGGATCCTGCAGGTGTTGGGATCCTAAGTGACCTGGTAACGTCCTATGGGAATATCATCTCCTGCTTCGAGGCCAGCTGTCACTTCACCCGGGGTGTCCCCTTCGACGCCCGTCACTTCTGTTCCCGTTCGGCCCACTGTTTGTGTGGCTGCCTCTTCTTCTGTTGTCTCAGCTACCAGGGCTGGGCCAACTCCTGAAGATGTTTATCTAGCTACTGCTATACCGGAGAATATCTCTCCGGAGGAGTATCGGTTGTCTTTACAACAGCCGAACGCCGAAGCTGGACCGTTTCCCCAAGATCCTTACCGATCTTTCTTTTCGCACTATGCACAGGATGGTACTCCCGTGTATGCTTTCCCAGGTCAGTATGACGAGCATGGGGAGGTTTTGCGCCTTCCCGCTCCTGAGGCTTATTTATATGCTCAAGGCTTACCGTACAACCAGGCTTATAACCCGCAGGGACAGCCCTTCCAAGGCCAACCCGCGGGCCAACCTGGCTATTTGTATGACCCACAGGGACAACCCATCCAAGGCTACCCTGCGGGCCAGCAAGGGCCATTGTACAATCCGCAAGGACCATATTATAGCCCTTCTGGTCAACCTGCCCAGCCTCAGCCGGGGTATCAACCGGGACTGGCCTATGGTCCTGGGGGGCAAATCCAACCTTCTTTACCAATGCAACCGCAATATCCTGTTGTTTCTAACGTTGCATATCAGCCAAGACCATCCTATGGTTCTGCTTTAGGTCAAACTGGTTTCCAGCAAGCACCTGGTCCTGTTCCTCCACCAGGCCAACCGGTTCATTCGGTACAACCCGGTGTCCCGCCTCCAGGCCAGCCGGCCCATCCGGTACAACCTGGGGCTCACTTACAACCAAGTCAGCCTGCGCAACCGGCACCGCCTGTTTATCTGGGCCAGCCTGGTCATTCAGGCCAGCCCTCTCAGTCGGGTCAACCTGTTCATTCAGGGCAGCCCTCTCATTCCGTTCATTCTGCTCAATAGCTTGTTCATTCAATGCCGCAGCCAAATCAACAGCTGCGCCCTACATACCAGGCTCCGCAGGGTTCCACTTTTCAGCAGCCTACTCATCCTCAGGGTGGTTATTATCCTCATGGTCAGTCTCAACCGAACTATAACCACCCCAGAGGCTCTCAGTATTATCCTCCTCCACCCGGTTCTACCTACGCTCAGCAGCCAAATCCAAACGCTGCTTATACGGGGCCGACACCTAATCAGGGCCCGTACCCTGGTTATCAAGCCCCGCACTATGGTTACCAGCATCCAAATCAGTCTGGTTATACGAACTATGCCCCCTACGGTCAGAATCCTGCGGGACAGAACCCGTGGGGGTAGGGATATTCACAACCATCATGGAGCATGGGTACCGGACCTCATCCTGGGCCTGGCATGGCAGTTAACCCTCCATTGCCGTTCCTGGCTACCTTGGAACTGCCGGACGTTTCAAAGTTGACCAATGATCCGATTTTACATAATCCATATTGGCCTCCGGTTCCCACCAAGATACCAGGTGATTGTCCCAAGTTTGAGGGAAAAGCTGGCGAAGACCCCCAGGCGCATGTGATGACGTATCACCTCTGGTGTTCGTCTAACTCTTGGGTTGACGATTCGATCCATTTGCGTCTTTTCCAGCGTACTTTAACAGGGGCCGCTGCTAAATGGCACATAGAGCTATCCCGTGGCATTTTCCGAGATTTCAACTCGTTAGCCATGGCTTTCCTCACGCACTTCCAGTTACCGGTCTGGTATGAGGCCGGGACGCACCTCCTGACTTCTCTGAAGCAGGACAAGGCCACTCACATCTCAGATCACATTCATGAGTGGCGGCGTCGTCGTCAACTGATCAAGTTTCACATACCTGATCAGATTTTGACTCAATGGTTCACCACCTCCTTTGTGAATAAAATCGCTCAGGATATCGCGATGGGAGCGTGTGTGACGGAGGAACAAGCTATCGTGCGTGCCCAGTACCTGGATCTTGTCTATTCATAGTCTGGCACGCTTTATGACATCTTGACTGATGCTCCACGGCCCGGAACCTCTAAGGCTCCACCTACCCCTACGGTGGATGGTGTCATTGGTTCCGTCTCTCAAAATTCGAAGAAGTCTTCGAATGGGAAGCAGAAGGTTAATTCTTCCAACAATACCTCTGCTAATCCTGCCTCATCCGATTCTGGTAAAACCGCGAAGGTGAATGCCGTCCAGGCCAATCCTGCGGACAAATCCTCCAAGGGGAAGAAGAAGGGCAAAGGCAAATCAAAATCTGATGCCCCGAAACCGGAATCTAAATCTCGAACTGAGGATGGCTCTCAGCGTAAGCCAAAATTCCCTTGCCTCATCTGTGAAGGTGACCATTACACTAAGGATTGTCCACGACGATCCGAGGTTAGTCAACTTCTTAAAGGCTCTAAAGGGACTCCGGCTATTTTAAAAGAGCCATTTCCGTCTTAGCAGACCCAGATGGTCGAACAGGCGTCACCATCTGCACCGTTTGGGTCTCAGGTTTTCATGATGAAGACCACTGCACCTATCACTATCGCTACGCGGTTGAAGGATTACAATGAATCGCGGCAGGTACCCGGGAAGGCGGTTGCGGATGGGTCGCCTCCCCCACCTGCCTCCGGTCCATTGGAAATCGAGAAGTCGACTCCTAAACCCATTGTGAAACCACCTCCCAAGGGTGTTCTTCGAAGATCCTCTTACAATCCAAATGCTCGTGCCGCTCAACATTACAGTATTGTTGAGGATCTGGCATAGGCGCCATGTGCTATGTCTACACTTTAGGTTCTTCAAAGTTTTCCTTCACAACGGAAGGCTTTACTGTCTGCAATCGGTGGTATCGATCCCGCCGACTCGAGCCTTCTCACCTTCGATCTGGAGAATTTTACTCCCCGACTTCCACATCAAATTGCTTTGGTCATTCAAGTCGGGATTAACGGTCTGAACATTCATAGGGCCATCGTAGATGAGGGTGCATCTACCTGCGTTATGTCCTCCGCTTGCTGGAAGGCCATTGGCTCTCCAGCCTTGTCGTCATCTCCCAATGCCCTTGAGGCATTTGATGGTCGAGAATCTAAACCCCTGGGTGTTCTCGAGAGTCTTGCGATCACATTACAGGGAAAAACTGTCAACGTAGAAGTAGAGGTGGTTGACGCTAAACTCAACTACAATATACTTCTTGGCCGCAGCTGGACCCATGCCATGATCTGCATGCCGTCTACCATCTTTCGATTCATTAAGTTCCCTCACGAGGGCAAGATTGTCACGGTAGATCAGTTGTCATTTTTCACCTCTAGCTCTGAGAACAACGTGCCATACGTGGACCAAATTCCCAATCCCCCAGACAGTGTAGGACCTGGTCTTTTCAAAGACCCAGTCCTCATGGGTATATTCCCCGCATCGCCACCGAATACCGCTCAAGTCAACATGTTGTCCAGGACTAATGACCCCTGGCTTATTCCTACACCTGAGCAGGTATATGAGTTTGGAGAATCCATGCCTTTAACGCCAGTAGAGATCAGCTACTGTGAGATTGTTGCCGCATCGGATCCTCCACCTCCTCAGCATGCTCTGATGAGCATGGCTCTCGACGTCTACTCCCAATCCCCCTGGCTTGGTCAAGATGATTCACCTGATCATCTCAGAGAGACTTTTCCTTCAGATGAGGCTATCATTGAAACTATGTCTCTTGAGGAGCTTCCCTGGGGCGATGGACATCATCGCTCCTTGTTTATGCCCAGCTTGAGGGCAATGACTGATTTTCTGGAGCGTTATGCTACTCAGGTTCCTTCCCCTCCTCTTCAAACACCGATCTTAATGCACGAGGTCTTTTCGGAGGGTAATTTGAGTAACATTACTCAAACTGTTCCAATCAACATCTCCGTTAGACCGGGGATTGTTGAGAATATTCATGTGGGTGTGACTTGTTCTCCCGAGGAGATTCAAGTCTATACTGAGCTTTTCAAAGAATTCAGAGATGTTTTCGCATGGTCTTACGAGGAAATTCCGGGGATTGATCCTAGTATTGTCGTGCACGAGATTCCAACCTATCCAGGTGCGAAACCCGTGCGCCAACACTTACGTCCCATGCATCCTCGGAAAGCCGCCGCTATCAAGGCAGAAGTTGAAAAACTTCTGAACATGGGTTTTATTTATCCCATCCCCCTTACAGAATGGGTGTCCAACATTGTCCCTGTCGATAAAAAGCAGGGTACAATTCGAGTCTGTGTGGATTATCGCGACATTAATCGCGCCTGTCCAAAGGATAATTATCCCACTTCGTTTATCGACCAGATCATCGACGAATGTGCCGGGAGTGAGATCTATTCCTTAATGGACGGTTTCTCAGGTTATAACCAAATCAATATCGCACCTGAGGATCAACATAAGACCACATTCATCTGTCCGTGGGGCACTTTCGCGTACAAAAAACTCCCGTTCGGCTTAAAGAACGCTGGCGCCACGTTTCAGCGTGCGATGTCCTACGCTTTTCATGACATTCGCCATATCGTCCAGCCTTACCTAGATGACTTGCCAGCCCATTTGGGTAAGCGAGAGGACCATCCTTAGCATCTCCGCCAGATATTTCTTCGTTGTAGACGCTACAATATCAGGCTCAATCCTCATAAGTGCGTCTTCTGCGTTGATTCTGGCCGTCTTTTAGGCTTTATAGTCTCGAAAGACGGGATTCGCCTTGACCCTCTAAAGGTTGAGGCCATCGTAAATCTCCCATCACCCTCCTCCCTGTATCAGTTACAAAGTCTGCAAGGGAAAGCGAATTTTCTTAGGTGCTTTATCCCGAATTATGCCGAGGTGGCCAAAGGATTCACCCGTTTGTTAAAGCAAAACGTCCCTTTTCACTGGGACGAAATTGCTCAAGCATCCTTTGAGAAGCTGAAGACATTGCTAGTCAATGCTCCATTGCTTCATCCTCCGGACTACCACCGTGACTTCACTTTGTATCTCGCCGCCGCATTTAGCACCATCGCCATGGTCTTGGTGCAGGATGACGATGACGGTGATGAACATGTTGTTTATTACCTGTCTCGGAACCTTCTCGACCCAGAAACGCGTTATGCACATGTCGAGAAATTGGCCTTAGCAGCAGTACATGCCGTACAACGCTTTCACCATTACATCCTTTTGCGCACGATAACAGTGGTTTCAGACTGCAACCCTATGACATATATTCTTTCCAGACAATTACTACGGGGCAAGTACTCCAAATGGATTGTAATCCTGCAGGAGTTTGACTTGGATTTTACCACTGCCAAGTCAACTAAATCACTGGTCTTCACGGATTTGATATGTTCTCTCCCTACAGACTCTATTCCCTCACACTCTGAAGACCATATACTAGACGAAACACTTTTTCTCATCAGTACTCGTGATCCTTGGTACGGTGACATAATAGTGTATCTTCAGACCGCGAAATTTCGGTCTGAGTTGGATAAAACTGCCTGCCGTCGGATTCGGCACCAGTCCCAACCCTACCGTATAGTAGGAGATACCTTATATCACATTGGAGTAGATTCGGTGCTCCGACGATGCCTTACCTTGGAAGAGGCTGAGAAAGTCTTAAATGACTGCCACAGTGGCGCCTGTGGCGGACATATGTCCAGGTATGCTACTGCCCAGAAGATATTGTGGGCAGTTTATTTCTGGCCTTCCATATTCAAGGATTGTATCACTGCAGTCCGTAAATGTCATCCATGCCAGATTTTTCAGCGCAAGATGCGCGCGTCGCCATTGCCATTGCATCCCGTTATTACCGTCGGCCCTTTTACGAAATGGGGCATGGATTTTATGACGTGTAACCCTCACTCGGCCGGGGGGCATGCGTATATCATTGTCGCCGTCGACTACTTCAATAAGTGGGCCGAGGCGATGCCTACACTAGCTGCTGACGGGAAAACGGCTACTCAATTTATATTCAACCACGTTATTGCACGGTTCGGGGTTCCTCAAGCCATCGTCACTGATCACGGTACTCATTTCCGCGATTACATGATGGTGGAGCTGACTTCAACGTTGGGCTTGCGTCACGACAGCTCAACACCATACTACCCTCAAGCGAATGGTCAGGTTGAAGCGGTGAACAAGGTTTTGGTCACTATGCTTCAGCGAACAGTTGGGATTCATAAATCCAGTTGGCATCTCCAACTGTTCTCAGCTCTCTAGGCATACCGAACATCTGCTAAGAGTGCAACCGGATTCACACCATTCCAATTGGTGTACGGTCTGGAAGCTACTCTGCCGGTTGAATGTGAAATTCCTTCGCTTAAATTAGCTGTGGAGCTCTTACCAGATACTTCTCCCGAGGAAGAACGTCTTCTGTATCTCGAACGGTTGGATGAAACCCGTCGTCTAGCTGCTTTGATCATCGAAGCACAAAAGAAGAGGGTCAAAACTCATTTTGATCAATCTGTTTCTCCCCGTTCTTTCATTGAAGGAGACCTCGTCCTCCTGTACGACCAGGCACATGATAAGCTTGGAGCTGGTAAGATCCAGCCTATGTGGCACGGGCCCTATATAGTAAAGCGCGTTTTGAAGAATGGGGCCTACGAGCTTATAGATTACGAAGGAGTTCCGCTGGCGCAGCCCAGAAATGGGTTGTACCTTAAAAAGTACTATGCCTGAAGTGATTTCTGGTATGGTGTGTGTACATAGGTGTGTGATTTTCATTTGTGTGCATATATAGTGTGGTGTGCTTTGTAAACATCTTTCTGCTGATCGGGTCTTCCTGGTTGTGCAGATGTCTATTCATCCATTTGTTGGTTTCGCGGATGGTGCCTCCCGCAGTACCAGGAATCTGTCTTTCGCAGCCTGGGTAATCTACGATCCTGCTGGTGAGTTGATTGACCTGCAAGGTGTGTGTCTAGGACGTACCACGAACAACATCGCGGAATATAGTGCCATGTTGGAATTATTAACCGAGGCAGTAAACCTTGGTATCCGTGAATTGCTCGTGTATCTAGATTCACAACTTGTAGTCTTACAGCTGAACGGACACTATTCGGTAAGAAACCCATCCATCTTACGTCTGTATTTGCGTATTCGATTACTGGAAAGGAATTTTGACTACATTACATATCATCATATACCCAGGCATTTGAATACATTAACAGATGCAGTAGCAAATTTGGTATTAGACAGACATTTGCGCAATTTATAAATCATCATCACATGTAAAAAAAGACTCATCCAGAAATAGATATGCATATATGTATATATAGATATCGAAATTTTTACATAGAGTGTGTCACATAAAACTCAAAAAATATACATAATCGTCTTAGTACATCCGGAGACGCTATGTCTCTCAAAAAATAGGTGTGGTATAAATCCTAAGGACTAATCTGCATGGTGCTCATGATAGCACGTGACTGCACGCACTAGGCGCCTCAGGATTCGGTGGATCCGATTCGGAACTCCCACCGTGTGGCGATGGTATGCCATCGGTACGTCTGCTAGCCGGGCATAGTCTGGGATCCCGTGGGAAATCCCCTCGAGGTTCTGGATCAGTTCACTCCTCCGGTGCCTTCTCCCTGAATCTCAGGGGCGAGTTGTGTCCTCCAGGAGATTGGAGACATCCCAGCTGGTCTCTCAGGTCCCACATCTGCATGCATATATGATTGTGTTAGGACGAATGTGTATTAACAAAAAAACATATAAACATAAAATCAAAATATGAGGTCTTACCCAACTCCTCGTCCCAGTCGTCTCCTTCTGGTAGTGGGAGGTCTGGGTCCCCGGTAAAGTCAGTTCCTGCATAGGGCCAGTCTTCCACGACAATCAGCTGGCGCCGTAACCACCTAAAGAACTCCGGCCTCCAGGACATCTGTTGGCCACCCCCAGATCTAGGCATCAATGCTGCCCAGCGAGCCATTCTTGGCTCCCGTGGTATCGGACTCGCCACTACGGCCCCTTGGCCCTGGAAGATTGGTAAACATTCCAGAATGAACGATACCAAGATGGAACCATAACCGAACTGTTTCAGTTTCTCCTGTTTGCACTTTGTGAGCTGCCTTTTCATGTTGATTGTTATTACTTCTGCCCAGTTAAACAGTAAGGGACCCATGCATTCTGAGGCCAGTAGGAGTTGGGTCTTCGTGGCCTCGTGCGAAGCCTGCGACCCAGCAGCCCGCGTGATGGTATGGAGAACTACTCTCAATGCCAGATCAGGGATAGTGTGGATATCCACCTTCTTGCTTCCTGATCCTGTTTGTGCCCCTCGGCACACCCGTGCCATCACTTCTTCCATCTTCTCCCCAGATGGTCTGCTTCTAGTCAATACAGGGATTGGACCTCTGCGGGACAATCCAGTGATGAAATAAACATCGGTGACCTCCAGTTCTAATACCTGGTCTCGTAACCTGAACACATGTTCATGTTCGTCCCAGATACTGATTAAATACTGGAGGAGCTCGGGCTGAGCTCGTAAACATGGTGTGAGGAAGAACTTTTTCAATCCACAGTTTCTAAGTGCATTCATGCAAGCTTGACTTTGCATGGCTTGTTCATCCTCTTCTCCGTGCTCTTGTTCTTTCCATTCGATTTCCATTTTGAGTGATTACCTGCATTCATATGGTCAAAAACCCTTAGTTAGATCTTTGATGAGCTTCAAATTCCATGAATTTGGTCTAAATGTCGAAATTTTGGGCGGATTTTTAGGTTCGGCCGCTGGCGTGGCTGTTTTGTGAATAGTCGTGCCACGTGGCGCGAGCCCTTTATATAAAAGAGCTCATTGGCGCGGGTCTGTGCCCGATACCCGCGCCAATGGGCGCAGCCCTAAAATTTTAAAAATGGCCACGTAGAACTGATTTTCAAGGGAAATTTATTAAAAAATGAATGAAAATGAAGAGCAAGGGAACGCCTCTTACCTGTGACAGACGAGAGGCTGAATGGTCAACTAGATTTGTCGCAATCACCGTCAAAAGTTTCTGCTCCAAATGGACCATTGTTGCTTTCCACCAAGGTAAATAGTAAAAAGTAATTTTATTTTTACCAATTTGACATATTTATAACTTTTTCGACGTTAAATGAGTTTTAAAAGTTATTTTTATCAAATATTTGCATATGTTATGTCAAAAATGGATTTTACGCTTGCTTGGTATGTGCAGCAGCAGGTTTTTGCAACTTAAACGATGGAAACGAGTTGTATTTTAAACTTTTTCGGACTCGGTAAATACACGAAAAAGTCACTTTGGAGTCATCTTTCAGCTCTTTTCTGACTCTCTAAATATGAAAAGATTGCCGAGGCCCTTGTCGTTTCGATCTCGTTAAAATGGACACGAATCGATATCCACCCAGTATAAGTTTAACCCTTTTTCGGGCTGGGATGGATTGATTACGAAAAAGGAACACCCTAGCCTATCGCGACTAGGAGGTTTTCCCGAATATTGTTTTCTACCTTTTCGGATCTGGGGAACTATTTACGAAAAGGGACCTGTGGAGTTTTCTTTTCTGTTGTCTTTTCAAACTCTCTAAACATGAAAAGACGTCGAGTTCTTCCTTTTTCAGACTCGTTAAACCCTGATGACATCGGATCTAGTCGAAATGACGTTCTCCGAGTTCCTCCTTCCTAGGACTCGTTAAATGCACTAGGATGGATTCTCCCGAAGGGCGGACTTATATTGCAAGCATATGTTATCCCCTTCAAGCTTGTTATTAAAAATAATTGGGGTACTCGCCAGAAATGGTGGGGGAAAATGGAACCATCTTCGTTGTCATCGGCAATATGTCGCTCTTGAACATGGCACTTATCTGCATTCGTGTCGGGTTGGGGACATCTCATCTCATTGCTTCACTTTGCCTCCGTGGGTTTGGGTAATCCCTTTTGACCTTTCATCTGTTCACTGCCTCGTCACCTTGACCTCTGATCCGTTGATGTCAAATACTTCCAAGTCCACCGTCGTGTCGTTTATATGTTCAAGAGAAGTTGGCCTCTGCAAATATCAACCTTCCTCTGTTTCTCATACGATCTTGATTCACAAAAAAAACATCATGTTCCTCTGTCTCGTGTCAATGATGTGGGAAACATTATGGCCCACCTTCGATCAAGGTCACTTCCTGTCGACTTCAACTCATTATCCAGGAAGTTGGTCTAGAGACTCCTTATGGTACCTTGGGGCCTGCATGCCTCAATGGCAGGTTCGTCGCATTCGACGTGAGGTTTACATCATTGACCTCCGATCGAGTGATTCTGCGGGTGTTCGACGTCAACTCATTTATTCGCACACCGTAGATTGTACCGTAGTACCTTGAGGACCATTGTCATTATTGGTGGTTTCTCTCACGTCGGTTAACAGCTTTCATCATTGGCTGGTAATCCGACGATGTTCTTGCATGTTCGACTTCAGCTCACATATTCACATGCTTGAACTTGTACTCTGTTGGGTCGAGATGGAGCGCAAGACCCTGGATTGTGTCTGTTGTAATCCAGGCTGCGATTGTGGATTATTATCATTATGCACATGACTCATTGATTGGATGGCTGCGACCATACCTGAGTCTATTTGTTTGATCTTAGTTGGATGGCTGCGCCCATACCCTGGATCCGGATTATAGCATACTCTGTTTCGGATGGCTGCGTCCATACCACATATACATCATGTACTTGAGATATCAATTGTATCTTTCGGCGCAGGTTTTCCGACGGTGGGCCTTCAGTTGAACATGTTCTCGTAAAGCATTTCACCCCTCTCTCTCTCAGGCCTCATACTTTAGGGGGCATCTGTTACACAGTAATTTGTCACCATCCCTACCATTCCCCGTCCCGCACAATGGAGGACCCATTTTGTGACCTGTGAACATTGTCATGCCTTGAAAACATCATCAATGCATTCCTCTAAGCATGAGCTTCATTTTCCCTAAAGACATCTCCTTGCAAAAATCATGAAAAACATCCCTTTTTGCATTGGCGCGGGCAGACAGTTCAGAACTCGCGCCAATGGGGAAAATCCTGCAAAGAGGCCGCACCAACTGGCGCTCTGTCCCAGAGCAGTAGTCGCGCCAGCCAATTTAGGGAGTGTTTTTTAAATAAATATGGCGGAAGTTGTGTTTCAACAAACTCAGAAACCATTGCCTATCTTGAGTTGGGAGGTTTGGTTGCGGGAGTTCTATGGAAGGGAAGTGGTTTTGCCACCTCCCATGGAACCTTCCTTGTTGATAGGGCCAATCCCATAATAATAGGGATCCCAACTCCCTCCTTCCCCATCTATAAAAGTCTGCTCAATCCCATGGCAAGCTAGTCTTGAAGTGCCTAAGCTTTGAATCTCCATATTCCCAAGAGCCTTTGTGCTGTAAAGAACCCTCTCTTTCCCTTAAGGCCGACTCAAGTAAGGAGACCATCGTCGAGAGACTCCGGAGAGGTTTTCCCTTTCCTTGGCGAGCTTTGCGAGACGTGGATGACTGGAGACCCATCCGAAGGAGACCGCGACGTCAGAACTTGGTTGTAATCTCTCTTCGTTTATTATTTAATAGATGATTATGATTATGGTTCCACTCTGTTTTCCATCATGTTAATGCGAGTAACATCCTTTCTGACTGATGTTTAGTTACGTGTGCCGGATTTTATGCTTGTATCCGTTCGTTTCTTCCATGTGCAGGTGTTCATCCGCGGAGATCGTGGAGGGATTGTGATCTGCCGAGGCTGAGGAACGGGGACGCTTCTTCTTCAGATCATAGCGTTGGAATCCAGGTAGGCTTCTATCCCTATTCTTTTCATTCGTAACTAGGAACTTGCGTCATAACATTGTTTGATTGTTGCTAGACCCCTGCTGGGCTAGTAGGGATCGCCTCTGTCCGCAGAGGGGATTTACCTCCTCAACATGAGCATTCCATACTTCATGTACCGTAACATAGAGCGGATGATATTTCTTGTACAGAAGAAGACCCCAGCACAGCAGCATAACAGCATATATCATTACGCGCTGATCAAAATCATGGTGGTACATCAGCTAACACAGCAGGGCATTGCTTGGGAGGATTTCATCTCCCGTGACTTCTTTGCAGCGCCATAGCTGCCTCCCGAGGTAGTTCATGATGAGGGAGAGCCTTCACACCAATTTTATATTCCTGAGACTAAGCATATCAGTGCTCCAGTGTATGTGACATATCAACGGGGCTGCAGAGCCTTATTTGCAGCTACACGACGAGTACTATCTCCACCCGGGGTGGAAGGGGTCTCGTTGACTTCATCAGCAGCGCGAGTACTATCTCCACCCGAGGTGGAAGGGGTCTCACCTTCAACATCAGCACAGGTACAGGTTCAGGACATAGGCAAGAGGCCTATGCACGATGAGGGCCCTTTAGGAGGCCGAGACACTGATTTTATACTCATCGATGTGGATGCGAGGTCTCCTAGCTCGAAACTGAGGGAGGTCATCCAGGAGCAGAAAGTTGAGATTGGTACTTTGACAGAGAATTTGCAGAGAGCACAGTGGGTGATAAAGTACTTGGAGCAGCGGAACAAATAGCTGGAGGATCAGCACACACTTGTAGAGCTGCGGCGAATCCGTGAAGATCGACAATTGGCCCGGAAGAGACCTGGTGATATGACACCAATTGAGCGAGAGACCGAACTCATGCATGTTAAAATTCATATGGAGAATTTTTTGGCAAGGGAAAATAGAGACAAAGACATGCTCTGTCATATGAAAGGTCATTATTGGGCCCGCATGCACGTTTGCAGAGCAAAAATGAAGATCCTAAAGAGAAGGTTGAGCATAGCACTGAAATGGCGAAAGAGGCCTGATCCACTCCGGATCTTGGCTAAGGCTTCATTGGATGAGCATGAGGCATGATGGGGGATCTTCGCTCTAAATTTCAGCAAATTTGGAGAATTTTTTTTCATTTTTGAAAATTTTGGTCTCAAAACAGGTTTTTCCGCCCAACGCGTAGCGCGTCCCGACGCGCGCTTATGATTGGGACACTTTCTGGAGGAAAAATTTGTATTTTTGGATTTTTCATGGTAATTTATGCATGCTCAGAAATGGCCGAAGAATTTCATCAAGTTCTGGATGATCAAAAGGGCCAAAAACACCATGAAAACCACCTTTCTGCCACCTTTTGCACCAACAGGAAGTACTTCTGGGAGAATAAAGTTTTGGAGGGGAAAATGAGCTCCAAATTGAAAACTTCCACTTGGGTTGGATAGCCAACATCTAGGGCTTTCCAACGAGCTATCATGAGTGTAGATTTGACTCCAAAAAGTGCCCCAAAAATAGGCTGAAAGTAGCGCGACGCATAGAGCTTTGGCGCGCGACGTATAGAGATTTTGGGCATGTTTTTCACCTTCCAGCTCAGGAATTCGGCCAGTTGTGACTAGTTTCACCTCTTGATGTAATTTTTGGTTTTTATTGATGTAATTTGATGTACATGATGTAACTTTGGCACTTATTTACTTGTTCTAGATGATTCATTCACAAAAAAGTGAAAATCAAGTGAATGGATCAGTTTCCTAGCTTATAGAGGCAAGTTGTTTGGCTGCCTAGATTTTAGCTCTTTGTTTAGAATTGGTTCAAAATGCTCCTAGAAGCATGATATCGACCCCTAGAGGCATGGGAAGGGGTTAGACTTGTCTATTTATTGTATTTTCTGAGACACTTTTAGGGTTGGACTCTTGGGAAAAGTTTGGCACACTATTGTACATATTTTCGACATTTTTGGCTAAGGAAAGATCAGAGGTTTTGCAGCACCTGTTGGGATTCTTGTGGTTTTCAGTTTTGATGGTGTGTTCTCTCAGTTATTTGTAAGTTATTTAATTTTTAATGTATGCCATTCCCTTCTTTTTCTTCTGAAACTAAATAAATGAGTAAATGAGGTAGAATCCATTGATTCCAGTGCTCTGCCTTTAAATTTGTTTAGTTTTATATGTTTTCGCCAGTTTGGAGAGGATCCTTGTTCTCCCTTGCCCTCTTAAGCTCCTTTTCATTCTGATCCATCCATACACATAATCAAAAAGCATCAAGAATACTTCCTACCTTGCCCCAACTCGAATTCTGCAAAGATCTGGCCTCATCCCCGAGCCCAAAATTGTTTTTCCCATTTTTCCAACGAAAACCCAAAAGTTTAAAACAAACCTTCCTATCTATTTACTAGCCTAAAATCAGTATCTATTATAGGTCATCTCAGCCCCTTTGAAGATCCTTTGCCGAGATAGACCCGGAGAGAGCCCTCTCCTGTCCTCGTAGGGCTAGCTACGAGGCTAAGCTTGGTTTGATGTTGCCTTGAGTTTTACCTTATTTCAGCCTAAGGTAGATTCGAGCGCTAATAGAGTCTAAGGCTATGGTGGACATGAAGGAGATTAAATTTTTGACTTCTGAATGATCATTCCCTTTTCTTTCATACTATATGTTTATGAAAAAATAAAAATATTCTTGTTTGATTTCCGAAAAGATGGAAATTTTTGGCTTACCTTCTAGGATGATCTCCTTCACTCTGTTTTTGATTTCTCAAGCCTTCCCTTTGATCATTTTTTAATAATGCATGAGAATTCACATTAAGTACAACCTTTCAACTACCATAAACATGTAATCATGTACCTTCTTGGATATTGGTAAACCTCCCATAAAATCCATGGAAATGTTTCCCGAAGGATGAGTGCATACAGGTAAGAGATGGTATAGAACTTGTTTCATGTTACTAGGCTTGTTGGTAAAACAAAGTATAAATCCTCTAATGTGCCTTTTTACATGTTATTTCATTTTATTACAGTATAAATGCCTCTATAATTGAAAAATATCATCCCAATAGCAAAGTGCTTTGCAACCTTCGAGGTGTGAGGCTCTATGATAAGATGTAGTCACTCATCTTTAGGGACACAAAGCTTGTCCAACCTATAGAGATGGTAGTCAATTTATTTGTTACCATATTCTATATCTATCTAGATTTATAGCTGCTTAAGAACCTATTTAAATTCCTATTCCTCTTTGTATGCATCGTTTTTAAAAGGATCAATGTCCATTAGAATTCCCAAAGTTATAATTTTGGATGTTAGTGGCCTAGAAAGCATGTCTACAAACAATTTTGTGATGCCCTTATTGTACTTAATGACTATATGAAATTGTTGTAAGTACCCCATTCACTTGTATTGTTTGGTATGTTGTATCTTACTTTGGGCCTATAGATACTGTAGTGGCTAGTAATATATGTGGATGGTAGCATCATTTCCCATCAGATGGTGTATCCACTTTTTTATAGCTTGTAGCATGGAATAGATTTCATTGTCATATGCGGGGTATTTGAAAATTTCCCCATGAATATGTCAAAATGATTGCTTCATTCTTCTATCAAGACTGATCCCAGAGCACACCCACTCGCATCTGTCTCTTCTTTGAAGGGCTTCTGCAAGTTTGCTAATGTGAATTACTACTTTGATTATTTTTTCCTTTCAACTCATAAAAATAATTCTACTAATTCCCCCCATTATAAAATCTTCCCACTGATGGTCATAGCATTGAGTGTTGTATCTACTGCTAAAAATGAAAATATGAAAAATTGTATGTATTGTGCTAGTATTAGCTTCAAAATCTATCGAATTCTAAGGAGTTGTTTCTCCACCAATCTCATCGGTAAGTACGGTCAAACAATGTGTCATGGATTGAAATATATTCCATATATCTAATGTAATAGTGACCATTCCTCTCATAGGAGAGGATGAGAAGAATACACCTGTGCATCCATGCATGTTGGTATAGTTTGCAGACCCTGTTAAGGTATGGGAAAACCTACTCCAAGCTCTATGATCTAATATCCTACTCACATTCACCACCAAAAAAGACAATTTTTTCCTCCGTGGAAGGAAATTTAGCATGCAATAGAATCTATAATAATAACTAAGTCACATTTAAACATATCGGAACAAAAGATATGGAAGGGAATTCACAATTTTCATTCGTAAACAATAATAGTATAAAAATATGTTATACCTTGATTCACCAACAAAATCTCTTTCAATCCTTGGAAATCCTCTTCCCTTGGATTATAGGAAGACTTTTGTCATCTCACTTGCAAGAGAGGAAATATTTTATAGAAATTATCTAGCATTATTGAGTTATTCTCTTTATTATATGAGTCTCCTCTCCCTTTGGCATAGTTTCATTACATAGGATTTTCTCAAACTCAAGAGGATATATATACACCTACCTAGGGCCACGATAAGTTAGGAAACTTCTCCAATAATTAACTCTAAACCAAGTCATGATAATATGGGTCAAGTTGATTTCTTTGGGAATCACCTACTTTATAAATTTGACCTCCATCACGCCCATTCTAAAGACAAGTTGTGTACTAAATTTCCTATCTATTCTACTATAATGGAGCAATCAGTGACATGATTACAAGAATGTGGAGGAAATGTGATAGTAAAAGAGAAAAAACCAGGGGAAAGGACGATGCATTCATACCAAAAAAATTTCAAGGTTGATACTAGGTTCCTATAACTAAAATAAGGTGAGAAAAGGGCTATAAAAACTACCCCAACAAAACTCCAAACATTGGAGACATTTATGAGAACCAACTACTTCATAATGGAATCCATCTTGATGGGACCTATCTTAAGTTCCCCTCAACTGATCAAATACCCCAAACACACCAAATACTACTAAAAAAACTCACATTTCTTGAGTTTTTCTAGTATTTGGTGCTTCTTCAAAGTCTCTAGCACTTGCATGAAATGTGAGATGTGCTCCTTCCAAGTATCACTATAAACTACTATATGATACAAATAAACTTTAACAAATGAATCTAGATAAGATCCTAGTACAACATTCATTAGTCATGTAAACATACCTAGTGCATTGCATAGACCAAGTGGGATGAACAACCATTTATACAAACTTTATTATGTTTTGAAGGTGGTCTTCTAGGTGTATTATTCTTTGACTCAAATATGCTGGTACCCTAATTTTAAATCTAGCTTGATGAAGTATTTTATGTGTTGCAACTGATTTAATAAATCATTAATCCTAGGAAGAGGGTACCAACTCTTGAGCATAATCACTACAAGGAAAAAACCCTCTAGCAAAGTTTTTTATGGAAGCCCTTATAAAAATAGCCCAAAAATCTATTTGTAGTGGAGGTCACTAGTGGAGTTAGGCAGGTGGATGTTTTAGCAAATGATTTTTATTGATGTGTCTGTAATACACTAATGAACCAGTGTGTTACTATACCTATATGCATCAATGCTTAATAGCATATAGTGCACCATGAAAGATTTATCTTTTTATAAAAATAAGAAAAATAATAGTACACTAAGTGCATAATGCACACTAATGCGTATACTACTTGATAGCATTGGAAAATGGTATTTAAAAAATTTTCGGTCCTAAAAATCAATTTTCCCAATTCATTGTGATACTCTCATGACGCCCTGATGCTAAACATGTATAAGAAAAACCCGGTGTATAAACAATATGGTGTACCGTTGTGGGGTTTTTAATTTAAAAATGGTGGTGCGCTGATTATATTATATTCATCCATGTTGTTAATGGAATTGAACGCCACAATACTTAATATAAAATGGTGCACTATTGTAGGGTTATTTTTTATACAAATAAATACAACTGTGTGCTACGTATATAAGGTGCACTAGTGGATATACCATTCTATAGCACCAGACAAGTGTTACATGTAAAAAAAATGTCAGTCGTAAAATTTATTTTCACCATTTCAGTATTATACTCACATAATGCTCTAGCTCTTTCCATTTTTACGAAATCCTCAGTGTGTAAAAACATGGCACATCAGGGAAAAGTTTTAATTTAAAAAACATATGAGTGCTACTCATATAATAAGAATTAGTTCCATTAATAGAAATGCATGTTCAGGTGCTTAATAGACAATGGTTCATTGTTTAAGGGTTATTTAAAAATAAATAAAAATAATGTGTGCTAAGTAACTCTGGAGCATTAGTGCATATACTACTCGATAACACCATACTAGAGTAAATTTAAAAAAATGTCAATTTTAAAATTCATTTTCCCATTTCGGTGCTATACTCCCATGAAGCCTTGATGCTTTTACATTTTCAAAATGTCCAAATGCATATACAACATGGTGCATTGTTGCAGGGTTTCAAATTTAAAAATAGCGGTGCACTAGATAAAACAGGAGCACTGGTGTGTATACTACTCGATAACACTAGACACAGGTTAAATTTAAACAAATGTCGGTTGTAAAATTCATTTTCACCATTTCGGTGCTATACTCCCACGAATTAGCACCAACCTTGTTCCTGTTTTGACATGCCCTAGTGAGTAAATAACATGGTTCATCATGGTAGGGATTTTAATTCAAAAAATCATGGTGTGCTACGCAAATACTCCACATCAAGGCATCCGTTACTCGAGCACACTGGAACAAGATTAAATAAAAAAAAAATAATAACCATAAATTAATTTTACTGTTTGCAATGTTGTATAGCTCTCAAGCACTAGTGCAACTTTTGCCTCTGTGAAGTGCCCTACCATCGATGCTTCCCTTGCTTTCCATCCTTTCATCTATTGCTCACTACTTTCCTTTCAATTTTTTTCAAATGGTGGTCAAATTTTTTTTTTCATTTATGTGGCAATCATTCTTCCTCGAAGAGAAAAGTTCCAGGTAATGTCTATATTTATCCCTAACTTATTTTTTTAGCAGAGTAGAATTGAAAATTAAGTAAAAATATTCATTATTTTGTTTCCTGCGTAGTGCGTTTAAGACATTCGACTTGCAACATTCATGGTGCACCATCTAAATGTATAAAATTGATGTAGATTAAAACTTCTAATTGTAATATGCTAAAAAAATAGACTTGAATATACTCTACCAATTGCAGAAGCTGATTATGATCACAAAATTACAAAGCATAAAAGAGAAAGAATTTCAACCACACAATACAAAAATATTTCCTAGGGAAAGCCTCATCTAAAAAACTCGTTATCTGTATATTACATAAGTCATAAAATATGAGAATATTATAATGCTTTTCTCCAATGAGAGAAACCTTTGCACTATCTCTATCTATCTCATTGATTCCTAAACAAGCGTGGTTCAATACTTAACCAATTTTATTCCCTCCAAGGTCCCTATTTCCTTGCATTGTTTCCTTGGGTAACTAGGCCCTATTAATTAGGGAAATTCCCAATCCATACTACACAATCCATTAAGGTCCTTCCTTTGTCTACATGCACCACCTGTACAATTTGGATTATTATACAACTGATAGTACACTTCCCTTGGACTCTAATATCAACTGGGTTTTTCTTAGAACTGACACACATGAGTTATTTATGAGTGAATCGTTAGTTATCTGATTGATCACTATACGTGGTTCAAGTCCAAGTTCCACCGTTTGACCTATCACTAGTTACTCCATCAGTTAATACTAGTTAAATTGATTTAATTAATTACAACTCAAAAAAATCAACCAGGGCTCCTATTTTGTAGGAGCCACTTTACATGACTCAAGTTAGACCCTTGTAGAAATTATACAACATATATGTATATCATGGATTCAAACTGATATAACAATGTACTAAAGCTAGATACAGAATCACTTTTACAAATCACTTGTGGAAATTAAATACAATTTCCAATCACATGAAAAAAAGAAAGAATCAAATCAAACCATAACATAGGTAATTTCCCAAGGAAAGCTTACTACTCAAAACCCCTCTATCATATATTGTATATCCACAAGGAATCATGAAACAATTATAATTCATTCTTCCCACAAGAGTCTCCTACAATCTGCCTATCATCTCACACTGATCCAGACAAAATTGGGCCAACAATTAGTCAGTTATCAGTCTGCCTTGCTCACGCAGTTCATGAGGAATGCAATCCCTATTCATAAGGAATTCCATCCTTCCTACACTATGCTAAGTATCATGGGCATCATGTGGTGTTTAAACTGCATCTGCACAATTTTCTATAATCACAACTAATAGCTAACCTCCCTTTCACTTTAGTCTCAATTGGGTCTCCACTGTAACTGACACACATACATCTAATAATAGTAAATAATTAGTTGCGTGTTATATCACTGATTGTGAATTAAATAATATGTAATTCACTTGATCTCTCACTAGTGCAAAAAATTGTTACAACTAGCACAACTGACTTTAACTCACTTGACTGAGTTAAACAGATTACAACCTGAATTAACTAATGCACCACTGCACTTTGAACTCTATTACAACTAGAATTACTCAGCATGTCTCACCAAATACCCTCAACTCGAAATTCATGAGATAAATTAGTTTATCACACTCAGTTAACTATTACAAGTATTTTTTAGATAATATTACATTTTATTGTCCATTTTAATTAAGGGATAATTAAAATAGACATGCACCAAATTTAGCCCACACCAGTGTAGGTGATGCTAGGACCTATGGTCCAACACTAGTGTAGGTGCTGCTTGGACCTCCTGGTCCCACACCTAGTGTAGGTGCCACTTGGGCCTCTTGATCCCACCACTCTGTAAGTATCGCTTGGACCAATGATACCACATTAGTGTGTGTTTCATCATGTTTTTTATGGATGCCACTTTCACTGTTTCTTGTTGCAAACTTCAAAAAACCTCAACTTGAATTAACTGAACCAACTAAGTAATGCTAACTTAGTTAACTCATAGAATTTGTCTTGTGATGTGGAATCACAATTTCATTCTAATTTAATTCAAGGGAAAATTAAATTAGAGTATTTCTTGGTGGCATTTTCTACATCTTTTTGTTGCCATTTTCAACACTCCCTCTCAAAAAGAAAGGAATTAACTCTATCCCGATTTGATTCCTTTGTAATGTTCTTCATGAAACACTTCTATTTGTTGTTGTTGTTGTGACTGCAACATATGAAACTGAAAAACGCCCAAAAATTTAAAAAAATTGAATCAACTGTGATCAGTATAATGTATCTTTCACCCGAGTCTCAACTGCTACTAGCTACAACATTGTTTACTAAAAACTCCATGCTGCTACTGATTTTGCACTATGACATCTGCACTACTGCCAACACTATATCATGCTCCCCACTATATGATTGTTTCTAGTCTCTGCATTTTTCACTCTGGCATATGAATGCATCAACTTCCACTAATCCATCATCTTATTGTATATTGTGGGCCCTCATAGCAAGGTAATGATCCATGAGGCAAAAGACACCTCAATGGATCTTTCCCAAATTTTTTCACTCTTGGGACTATTTCTTCACATTGCCCCACCTCTCACCTTGAGGTATGGATGCATGTTCTCCCTCCGCCCACTTGGATCAAAATTCCCCCCTACTGGAGGTCTCTGCTTGAGTGGATGTATCCACTTAGCCTCCTCTCTGCTTCTCAAATTATGGCTGCTCCACACCTTTCTGATACTACTTATGAGGCTACATGTTCATAGGTAATTCATGCTCCCTCTAAACCACCAAGTCTCTAACCTTTTCCTTCCTCATCAAATCTTTTCATGCATATTCGACCTCAACTATATACATGTTCTTGAATCACACAATGATGTTCTTCACCTGTCCCTTGGCAATGTGTATAAGGAAAAAGTTTCCTTTTCTAAATATCACATCATAGCCATGGTCTTCCAATACCACGACAACAATAAAATTCTTCTTTAGTCCCGGAACAAAAAACACATCTATGATTATGAGAGGGGATCCAAACTACCTCTAAAAATTAACTGTACTGACATCGGTCATGCTATACCTCCCGTCATCTCCAAACTCTATGTTCTGCTTAAGGTCTTTCTCCTCCAAGTAACTAAAGATAGATATATTCCCCATCATATGGAATGAGGCAATGTTGTTGAGATACCATATGCATCCCATTATAATACTTTACATGCATGCAATGAGAGTGAAATCATGTTCTAATTGTGAAGCTAGAGATTCACCTATTGCTACTACTGTAGGCCTCTTCTTGGTTGCTTTATTCCATGGAAATTTCATAGCATAGTGCCTGAACTTGTGATAGTGAAAACACTTGATGTTGGAAAAGCATTTATTCTTGAAATACTCCTATTTTGACTTAATTCCCTTGTATTTTTTTCTTTTCTGAATTATGAAAAATTTTCTTCCACTTCTTTAGATGAGGTCCCATCTTTGGTATTTCACCAATTCTCTCCTTACACCAAGTCAAACCACAAACGCTCCCACTCTGGTAGCTTCTCCCTCCCATTTGCCAAATTTTGGTAGTTGTGCCAGCTCTTAGGAAGGCATAGAAGTGCTATGCTCACCAGATCATCTTCAAAAAATGTTACACCAACACTTGCAAGCTCATCCTCCATTATGTAAACTTGGTCAAGTAATTTGGTATTATGTTGCTCTTCTTGATCTTGATTTTTGTGAGCTTGTCCTTCAGTGCCAACTTCCTGTGGTCATTGTTGTTCATAAATAATTTTTTTAAGGCCTTCCACATTGCATATATAGTTTCCTTTCCATGTAGGTTTGATATGATATGATCTCGAATTCCTTCCAATAGAATTCTTCTAGCCTTTGCTACACATTTGTTCCACTCAGCTAGGTCATGTGCGTCAGTTGGAGTTGGTTTCAGGATTTCGTTGTCAATAAAATCCTTCAATCCATTTTCCTACAAGATTGATTCCATTTGGTCTATCCAGTAAATTTAATTAGAGCTACCCTTAAGGGAATACTCGAGCCTCATACCACAGAACACCATCCTGATCATGCTACTAGCTCTGGAGAAACAATATGCAAAACTTGTTTCTCCTGCAAGTAAAAGCTCATATTCTTCTCCTCTATAATGATTTCAACTCTGATACCATTTAGAAAATCCACATAGATTCAAGTTTATAATTGTAATATGTTAAAAAAATAGAATTGAAACTACTCTACCAATTCTGGAAACCAATTATAATCATGATGATCACAAAGCATAAAAGAGAAAAAACACAGTAAACAAAGATTTCCTGGGGAAAGAAACTACTAAAAACCTTGCTATCTGTATATTTCATAATTAAGAAAATATCAGAATATTACAACGATTTTCTACAATGAGAGAAACCTATGCACTATATCTATATGTCTCACTGATTCCTAGACAAGCGTGGTTCAATACTTAACCAATTTTCTGCCCTCCAGGATCCCTATTTCCTTGCACTGTTTCCTTGGGTAATTAGGCCCTATTAATTAGGGAAATTCCCAATCTAAACTACACAATACATTAGGGACCTTCCTTTGATTGCATGCACCACCTATACAATCTGGATGATTATACAACTAATAGTGCGCTGCCGTTGAACTCCAATCTCAACTGGGTATTTCTCCGAATTGACATGCATGAGTTATCTATAAGTGAATCATCAGTTATCTGATTGATCACTAGATGTGGTTCATGTCCAAGTTCCATTATTTTCCCTCTCTCTAGTTCCTCCATCAGTTAGAATTAGTTAAATTAATTTTAACTTAGATAAACTGAGTTAATTAATTACAAATCAAAATAAACTCAACCAAGGCTCCTATTTTTTAGGATCCACTCTACATGACGCAAATTAGACCCTCAAATCAAATTAACTGAACCACCTAAGTAATACTAACTTAGTTAACTCATATAATTTTTCTTGTGATGTGGAATTGCAATTTTATTCTAATTTAATTCAAGGGAAAATTAAATTAGAATCTTTCTTGTTGCCATTTTCAAAATTTGTTATTTCCATTTTCAACACTCCCTCTCAACAAGTAAGGAACTCAACTCTATCCCAATTCGGTACCTTTGGAATGTTCTTCATGTAACACTTATCTCTATTGTTGTTGCGAGTGCAACATATGCAACTGAAAAACACCCAAAAAAAACAAAAAAGCTAAATCGGTTGTGATCAATATAATGTATCTATCATCTGAGTATTGGCTACTACTAGTTACTGAACTGTCTACTGAAAACTCTATGCTACCGTTGACTCTGCATTGTACCATCTGCATTCTAGAAACTCTACACTACGCTCTGTAGTATCTGATAGCTACGAGTATCTACATCTATCACTCTGGGGTCTCACTGCATCAACTACCACTGATCCATCTTATTACTATATACTATGGGCCTTTGTAGCATGGTAATGATCCATGAGGAAAAATACACCCCAATGGATCCTACCCAAATTTCTACACTCTTGGGACTATTGCTTCACATCACCCCACCTCTCACCTGGATGTATGATTGCATGTTCTCCCTTTTCCCACTTGGCCCAAAATTTCCTGCTATTGGAGGTATTTTCTTGAGTGGATGTCTCCACTTAGCCTCCTCTCCGTTTCTCCTATTGTGGTTGCTCCACACTTTGCTTAGACTGCTTCTGAGACTACATTGTGAGAGGTAATTCATGCTCCCTCTCAACCACAAGGTCTCTGACCTTTGCCTTCCTCCTCAAATCTTTGCATGCATCTTCAGCCTCTAAGTGTATATAGTTTCTTGACTCCCACATGGATTTGCTTCAACCATCTAGTGACGATGTGTCTAAGGAAAACCTTCCCTTTTCTAAATATCACATCATAGCCACAGTATTCTAATGCCGTGTCAGAAACAAAATTATTCATTATTCCAAGAACAAGAAACACATATATGATTATGAGAGTAGAGTCATACTCCATCTAAAAATTAAATGTATCGATATTGGCCGCACTATACCTCCCATTATCTCAAAAATCTATGTTCTTCTTGAGGAATTTCTTCTCTAAGTCACCGAAGAGATCTCTATTCCCCGTTATATGGAACAAGGCACCACTATTGAGATCAAGTTTTAACTGTGAAGCTATATCTTCACATGTTACTGCTCCTACAAGCTCCATCTTTCTTTCCTTCTTTTGTGGAAATTTCATGGCATAGTGCTCAAGATCATGACAATGAAAACACTTGATGTTGGAAAACTATGTTTTATTTCCCTCCTAGAATTTTGAATTATTTCCCTTAGATTTATTTTCTTTGCTTACTAATGCAATATCCTCTTTCAATTCTTTGGATGAGGTCCCATCTTTGGTATTTCGCTGAATCTCTTCTTGCACCAAGTCGAACCACAAACACTCCCACTCTGGTATCTTTCCCCTCCCATTTACTGATCCAGATTTATGTAGGAATGCAACAGAATAAACACATAACCATAAATACAAAGATGCAGCAGAAATAACACTTCATTTCATTAATATCAAAGAACTGAAATTTGCTTACAGACAGAATGGAAATAAAACTAGCTAGGGTGCTGGTAGTTATCTCTGAGGAGATATGTGGCAGCTACAGGCCTCTGAAATGAGTTACAATGAGGCTCGAGGGCCTATTTATTATTGAGAAACAATGGAGAACCCTAAAAATCCAAGAAACCTAACCCTAGGAGATGAAGCGCCAAAACTATGGGCCCCGTTTGGGTAAATTGGTGTTTCAACTTCCCAGGGACGTAACTTTGGCATACTATCTCCATTTGACGCACATGATACATCATTAGAAAGCTCTATCTGAGGACTACAACTTTCACCAAAAATATCATTATAGAAAAAAATAATATTCTCTTGAGGCGCGATGCCCAAAAAACGTCATTTAGGGCCTCAAAACAGCTCCGGAAGTTTAGGACCCGAAAAAATGCTAAAAATAGTAAGTTATGCCAAAACTGAAAAACTGAAAGAGACAATGGTGGGGGCCCAAGTGGAATAGGTGGGTGGCCACCAATATCCACCTGGATCATTCCTCCCCCCTTAGGAAGTAATGGTCCCCATTGCGTTGAGTTCCTCCATGAGATGTGGAAACTTCTGCTGAACTTGGTCCTTGGTGAACCACTTGCCTTGGTGCAGGAGTTGGCCAGCTTTGACAACCTGATACAATTGGATATTATGTTGGTGAGTGATATTTATTTTCATGTCCATGATACAATATGTGGTGGTCTGTTCCATGCAATCTGGGTTTAACTCTATTGATGTGAGTTGTTTTGCAATGTCTGAGGTGTCCAGTAGAGGTGGGAAGTAAGGATGAAGGTGATCCACATTGAAGACTAGGTGCAGACTGAGGAATGGTGGAATAATGAGCTCGAAGGCATTGTTCCCTATAGCCTTGGTGATGGTGTATGGCCCATATCAGAGCGGGCGAAGCTTGCGGTGGGGTCCAATGAGGCGCTCCTTCTGCAAATGTAGCCATACTTTGTCGCCCACCTGGAAATTGTGTGGCACCCGGTGTTGATCATGGCATTGCTTGTACTTGGCATTGGATCGGTCCAATATATCATGAACCTGTTGGCAGATGTGTTGAATGCGCTCGATGAAGCTACTTGCTTTGTCAACTTCAGACTGGACATGAGCTGAATCGGCCTGGGCAGCTGCAAATGGTATGGCTACGTCAATAGGACATAGTGGCTGGAATCCCAAGCCCACCTGAAAGGGGCTATGGCCGTTTGAACTATGGAGAGACTGATTATAACTATGTTTTACATATGGGAGGCTCTCATCCCATGTGCGTGGATGCTTTGAATTGTACATGTGCAGAATGTGTACAATCATTCTGTTGACGACCTCTGTCTGGCCATCTATTTGGGGATGGAAAGCTGTGGACTTGGTGAGCTTGGTATCCAACATTGACCAGAGGCTGGACCAAAATGTGTTGAGGAACCTGCTATCTCGATTGGATATGATAGACTGTGGGATCCCAAAGTGCACCCACACTCATTCAAAGAAGATTTTAGCAGTGGCTTCTACTATGATATTATTCTTGTAGGCCGCCATGATGGCCATCTTCGAGAATCTGTCGACGACCACGAAAACACAGTCATTTCCCTACTTATTAGAAGGCAGGCCTGACATTTAATCCATGGAGATGGATTCCCAAGGTTGACTAGGGGTAGGTAGCGGAGTATATAGGCCTTGCTTCTTGATGGTCGGTTTGGCAATGGCACAAGCAGTGCGGGATCTAATGTGCTTTTCGACATCTTTTCGAAGGTTCGGCCAATAGAAATACTTCTGCAGGATTGCTAATGTTTTCTCGACCCCGAAATGCCCAGCGACTCAACTGTAGTGTGCTTCCCATATCATCTTGGCACACTCGCTTGAAGGAACACAAAGGTGTCCTAGGTGACATAAAAGTGCATCTTGGAGGTGAAATTTTAGAACTTGCGTACCCCCCAAGAGTGCCTTGTAAGTGTGGCCGAATTCTGGGTCACTTTCATATAGAAGTAATCAATCAGAAGTCTCATGCCCACAAGAGTTGAGCATGATGGTGAGCGCCATGATCGGTGGTCGGCTGAGGCTGTCTGCAACATTATTGGTGCTACCCTTTTTGTACTTGATGTTCAAATGAAACGGTTGCAGATATGTGGACCACTTCTGATGGCGATCATTCTGCAACTTCCCTTGTGTCTGTATGAACTGCAGGGGTCGATGGTCTATGTGGATGATTGTTTCCTTCCCCAAAATGTAATGCTTCCATTGTCGACAAGCTTGCACAATGGAATGCATTTCTTTGTCATAAGTGGGATACTTGCGAACTGTGTCAGACAATGTCTCACTGTGATATGCCCTGGGTGTCCCTGCTGAGTAAGAACTGCCCCAATAGCATAGTCAGAGGCATCTGTCTCGATCTCAAATGGTTGTTGCAAGTCTGGTAAAGTGAGCACTGGGGCAGAACAGAGGTGATTTTTCAATTCTGTGAATGCCTTATGTTGAGGTTCTGACCAAAATAATTTTTCTCTTGCTCCTCCATTGATGACTTGACTCAAGGGCCAAGTGATATGGGAGAATCCCAACACGAACCTCTGGTAGAAATTAGCAAGACCCAGAAAGCTACGAAGCTCTGTTATAGTAGTTGGGGCTGGCCCAACGTGAGTGACTTGGATCTTGGTTGGATCCACATGCACCCCCCTTTCGTCAATAATGTATCCCAGATATTGAACTTGGGTCACACCAAAAGTGCACTTCTCCAGATTGGCACACAACTTGTGTTGCCGTAGTGTTTGGAGGACTTGTCGAATGTGGTGAAGGTGCTCTTCCTAGGTTTGGCTAAAGATCAGAATGTCATCCAAGTACACCACTACAAATGAGTTGGTGAATGGCCACAAGATGTCGTCCATCATCCTCATGAAGGTTGCGGGAGAATTTTTCAACCCGAAAGGCATGACCAGCCATTCAAAAAGGCCTTCCTTGGCTTTGAAGGTAGTCTTCCAAACATCGGAGGGTTCAATCGGTACCTGGTGATACCCCAACTTCAAGTCAATATTGCTGAAATATTTTGCACCTTTGATTTGGTCCAGAAGGTCATCAATCCGTGGGATTGGGTACCTATTCTGGACAGTGATCTTGTTCAGTGCCTGATAGTCAATATAGAGTCTCCACGTCCCATCCTTCTTTTGTACCAACACAATCGGGCTCCCACAGGGCGATGAACTTGGTCGGATGTGACCCTTCTGCAACAGCTCCTGAATCTGCCTCTTGATTTCATCGTTCTCTAGAATAGAGCGCCGATACATCGGTCCGTTGGGTAGCGGTGCACCTGGGGTGAGATCAATCGGGTGCTTGACCTGACAGTGTAGAGGAACTCCTGTGGGTGAGGTGAAAATGTCCCCATACTCCTTCACAACCTTATCCATTTGTTGTTGTTGTGCAGAGGAGCCTTGTCTGGAGGTTGTGGCCACAGTCTTCTTCTTGCCCTAGGGGCGTATCATCAGGAAAATGAATTTCCTGGTTTGGGAAATGAGCTTACTGCATTGTTTTGTAGTAACCAAAGAGATAGTGGCAGGAGGTGGTATCTCTGGTATCCTGTACAACTTATTTCCCAAAGTGACAATAACAGCATGAGGCCGAGACTCATACACAGCATGATGCTTCCACAAGTATGGTTGTCCTAATAATACATCATAAAAATCAATAGGAGAAACGTCACATAATACCTCATCCATGAAGGGCTTGATGCTATAGGGAAGGTGGCACTGTTGGCTGACGCGGAGATCTCGTCCTTGGTGAAGCCACCCGATGGTGTATGGATGTGGGTGAGCTGTAGTCAGCAAGCCCAATCGCTTCACGACATCTTCCGAAATGAAGTTATTTTGGGTCCCATTGTCGACAATGAACTATACCAGGGAGCCCTTTACCCACATCTAGGAGTGGAAGAGACGTTCCTCCTCCTCCAGATCTTCTGGTTCCTCCTTCTGGATCTTTGTAGTGGTAACAGTGGCATTGGGCTCCACATCAATAATCTGTTTCCCTTTGTCATTCCCCTTGTCAGGTTCTGATTCAGATTCAGAGCACGCATCTGACTCAGAAGCCCGCATCTCAGCCACCAGCGACTGCTTGTCCCGACACTCACTTGTGTTGTGAGTGGAGCTCTTATGGAACTCACACCACTTTCCTGTGTCCTTCTTTGGCTTTGCGGTATTTTTCTTTGCTTGTGGCTTCGATAGGTTGTCGCCATGCCTTAGATTTTTCCTTTGTTCTGTGGTTTGGGAGCACCTTTCCCTTGCTTTTGATTCGCAGATCCAAAGTCTCGCTTCTTCTGTTTGAATTTCTACTCAATCTTGGCAGCATACCAATATGCCGTACCAAGCGAGGAGATGTTGAGGAACTCCATATCCTCCTGAATGTATCTGTGCAGACAACTGTGATACTTTAGCACCAGATGTTTCTCTGAATCTTTGATACCCAACTTGGTTTGCAGGGTATGGAACAGATTCGTCAGCTCATGCACATCTTGATCCCTTTGTTGCCACAGCGTGGTCCATTGTATGTACTTGTCCTCAAAGCTGCCCCCCATGTCAAGGACTGGTGGGAAACCCACTGTGAGAAAAAGGACGAGACTGATTCGGATTTATGCAGGAATGCAATAGAATAAACACATAACCATAAATACAGAGATGCAACAGAAATAACACTTCATTTCATTAATATCAAAGAACTGAAATTTGCTTACAGACAGAATGGAAATAAAACTAGCTAGGGCACTGGTAGCTATCTCTGAGAAGAGATGTGGCGGCTACAGGCCTCTGAACTGAGTTACAATGAGGCTCGAGGGCCTATTTATTATTGAAAAACAATGGAGAACCCTAAACATCCAAAAACATAACCCTAGGAGATGAAGCGCCAAAACTATGGGCCCCGTTTGGGTAAATTGGTGTTTCAACTTCCCAGGGATGTAACTTTGGCATACTATCTCCATTTGACGCACATGATACATCATTAGAAAGCTTTATCTAAGGAATACAAAATTTTCAACAAATATGATTCTAGAATAGGATGATATTTTCTTGAGGCGTGATGCCAAAAAAACGTCATTTAGGGCCTCAAAACAGCTCCGGAAGTTCAGGACTCGAAAAACTGCTAAAAATAGTAAGTTATGCCGAAACTGAAAAAATGAAAGAGACAATGGTGGGGGCCCAAGTGGAATAGGCGGGTGGCCACCAATATCCACCTAGATCATTTACTAAATCCTAATAGTTGTGTCATCTCTTGGGAAGGCCTAGAAGTGATAACCTCACCAGATCATCTTCGGGAACTGTTACACCAACACTTCTAATCTCATCCCGACATTGGGTAAACTTGGTCAAGTACTTTGATATTATGTCGCACTTATCCATATTGATTTTATTGATCTTTTCCTTCAGTGTGAGCTTCTTGTGGTCATTTTTGTTATAAAAATAATATGTTAAGGCCTTCCACATTTAATATTGAGTTTCCTTTCCATACAGGTTCGAGAAAATATGATCTTGAAGTCCTTCCAATAGAATCCTTCGGGCCTTTTCTACACATGTTTTCCAATATGTTAGGTTTTGTGCATCAGCTGGATCTAGTTTCGAGATGTATTTGTCAATGAAATCATTCAATCTATTGTCCTCCATGACTTCTTCAATCTAGTATCTCCAGGAAATTTAATTCGAGCTACCCTCAAGGGAATACTTGGGCTTCAGACCATAGAGCATCATCTTGATGTTGTTGCTAGCTCTTGAGAAGAAATATTGCAAAACTTGTTCCTCCTACAAGTACACACTCATATTTTTCACTTCTATAATGATTTAAGATATGATACCACATATAAAATCCATGTAGATTCAAATTCCTAATTGTAATATGCTAAAACAATAGATTTGAATCTAATCTACCAACTGTGAAAACCAATTATGATCACGATGATCACAAAGCATAAAAGAGAAATAATTTCAGTCACACAGTACATAAATATTTCATGGGGAAAGCCTCAACTAAAAACCCTGCTATTTGTAAATTGCATAAGTCAAAAAATATTAGAAGATTACAATGCTATTCTTGAACTAGAGAAACCTATGCACTATCTCTATTTGTCTCGTTGATTCCTAGATAAGCGTGGTTCATTACTTAACCAATTTTATGCCCTATAGGATCCCTATTTCCTTTTGTTTTTTCCTTGGTAATTAGGCCCTATTAATTAGGGAAATTCCTAATCCTTACTACAAAATCCATTAGGGGCTTTCCTCTGACTGCATGCACAACCTACACAATTTGGATGATTTTACAACTGATAGTACACTACCATTGAACTCCAATATCAACTGGGTCTTTCTCATAAATAACATGCATGAGTTATTTATGAGTGAATCATCAGTTATATGATTGATCACTAGATTTGGTTCAAGTCCAAGTTCCACTCTTTGACCTCTCACTAGTTCCTCCATCAATTAGAACTAGTTAAATTGATTTTAACTCAGATTGTAATATTGCTAAATTAGCATACAACTAATTGGAATTTTAATTTTTTATTTTTCTTCTTAGTTATAAGAATAAGAGGGTATGGAGACCCATAATATCCTTAGTAGGAATAAAATCACTCCTAATGTGAATGGAGGTCATCTAAAAAGCTGGATTGAAGAACCTTATGTGTGAAAAGGGGATGAAGCATGTAGACTGGGTCAACTTTGACCAAATCAATAGTGCTAGTAAAGAAGGAGTGGCATTCATTGAGGGACAACGCAGTTTTGGAGGGAAAATCCATGCATGGAAGTAGTGGCTTTAATGAGTGGGGCCCAAGGTGTGGAAGCTCACCAAGCATATAAGGAAGGGGATGGAAATGATAGAAGGCATCATTGGATCATTATTTGTTTTATGGTCTGTTAAAACTTGTGGCTCTCTTCAGCTGTTTAGCTAAGATTGTAGTGTTGTTTAGCACAAGGGTGTTCATGAGCGGGAATCCCACCTTCATCCTTCTGGGAATTTGAGAGCCCATTCAAGAGAAGTATTTGGGCTACATTTCCACATTCTGGCATCAGGCCAAGCTCCATATTTCTTTTACAACATAGTTTCTGTAGAGGGTTGTGCTGTGTTGTACGGTGCAATAGTGGATGTTTGATTTGGGTGATTTCTGAGCTAGTTTTCAATGGAGGAAGGTTTCCTTCCATTGGGAGGCTAGTAAAGAAGCCCCTTGAGCATTATTGCTATATTTGGCACCATTCCAGGGTATTTTTATCCCCTACATTGTAGTTTCAGTATAGATCTGCATTATATTAGGGAGGAGTTGCAAAGGTGGTTGTAGTGTATGATTTGGGAGGTGATTTATTCAGTAGAGGGGAAAACCTTTCATCCAGAGGATCTATTGGAGGAGAGCTACATAATTCTACATCAAATTCAGCCATATATTCTCATTTCTTTATTTGTGGCAAACCTTCAGCCCTAGGGCTATAGCTCACGTTTGTATATTTTGTGTATTTTTCAAAAACCTTCTTGGGTTGTCTTGGAAGGGTGGTATAGGGCCTATATATGTATGTAGAACATCTATTGAGGAATATATCATTATTTTTACATCATTGTATGATCTCCAACTGTAGTTATGCACATTATGACTGCACTGTAGCAGCTCTCCGACATTTTTTATTGTAGCAGCATCTCAATTTTGGGAATGATTGTTTATGGGAGGCTTGTTTGCTCTTATAATATGATTGATGCCTCACTACTTAGTATGGATTTGCTGCTGATATTCATAATATAATGGCTCCATATTGGTATCATATATTTTTACATTAATTTACACTGCTATTTCCATTATTGTGTTCATATCTTACTGCTTTCCCCATTTGGGAATATTACAGTGGTATCAGAGCATAATCTTGGCTCAGCCTGTGGATCTCAACCATTATTCTATCAGGAGAGTGATAAGAAGAAGAAGAGGTAAAAATTATGGAAGGAATGAGTTTTGTCTCATCTCTTTTCAGATCTATGAAGGATCTCTCCAAGGAGGTCAAGAAAAGAAGAATGGAGAAAAGAAATGAATCCTCAATAAGGTTTCAAGATGAGGAAGGTCCATGCACTTCCTATCAGCAAAAGAGAAAATCGGTATTGCATAGAGCTCCAAAGCAATACACTGTATCCACTTTCTTGGAAGAGGAAGGTGAAAGACATGGAGGAAACTTAGATCATGAGATTCTAAGTGAGTATCTTGTAGAATATAAATCTAAATCAAGAGCTTTCAAGGAGAATCTAACTCTCCAATAGCTTATCCAGATTAAAGAAGAAAGGAGGCCTTGTAGCTATAGAAGAAGGAAGCACAATAGATTTCTATTATCTACATTTGATGGGTCATCTACATTCATATCAAGGGCTTGGAGGAGAAATTTAGATGCATTCTTCCTGCTACATCCAGTAGTAGATAGAGAAGTTGTTGAGATTAGCACTGCACCTTGAGGGTGAAGCAAACATTTGGTGGTTCAACCATTTGAGTCAAGCCAAAGTGACTTCTTATGCAGATTTTACTCAAAGGTTGATCAGGAAGTTTGACAAGAAGAAACCATAGGAAAAGAAACTTCCACCACCACTTGGTGCAGGAATACTTACATCAGGAGAAGGAACACTTTCACCTTTGCAAAGTGGTCTTGACCTCTTAAAAATTTAGAGTCCCATGCATTAATCAAAAGAGGCATGAGGAGGAGGAGACTTATACCAGCACTGGTGTAACAACAGAGGAGCAGCCATTGTCATCACCAGTAGTTGGGGAAGTCATCACACCAATGGGAGGAACCCTTGTAGTAGTACAAGATGTTCCCAAGCTAAACCAAGGTATGCAAATGTTTCCACTTTCTATTATTTCAACACATCATATGGAAGGTTGTGGGGACATGCAATTACATGACCTAGGGTCAAGACACACTGCTAATTTGGAGCAGCAGACTATCACTATGCAGAGGACCATTGACAGGTTCAAGGAGGAGATAGACATTCATCCTAGTATATCATTGTTGAGCTGCACAAAAATCTTGGGGTTGGAGTGTATATTTTTGGAGGATAGGATGAGTATTTTCCTAAACAATCTAATGCAGAACTATATGTTCAGCATTGAGCATGATCATGAGACAATAGATGCACCATCATGGATATTGACAATGCTGTCATTGAGCAGCCGTGATGAGTTGGGGGCCCAACCATTATTGGAGAATTCGAATGACCATTCTACAGGTGTAGCAGGGGATAGGAAGATGGTTGATGATATACATCTTATCTCCCATTACTATGATGGATCCTTCTTGATGAGTACTTCACAGCCTAATGAGAAGTATTTGCCTTCATCATACTTGGATCCTTATGGGTTCAACATGGCCATTGATGAGTGGTCTTCATGTGGAGATCTCTAGGAGGCTGCACTTCAACATCCCATGAAGTGTAGAGATAGTGATCTGATTTGGGAGGATGGTATTCTCCATTGGAGGAATAACCATTTGGAGCATGACAATAGACACTCCCCATTGGTTGGATGGGTGATGTTGATGAGCAAGAGGCTGGTGAGCCACTTGCAGATCTATGACATAGGGAAACAGGAGGCATGGCTATGCTGGCTACTCTTGAAAGAGTTTGGCCATCATGTAACATATCCTCTCTTTAAGGGTGTGTTAGTAGTTGGGACATGGAATGACACTTGCATCATATGGAAGCGAGGAGTTTGGTTGCATTGGGGTTATGTGACATTTTTCATGTTAATCATCATGTTTTCACTCCATGGTCTATATGATGGAGACATGAGGAGGTAGTAAGAGCTATTATTGCTCCGATTACTCTTGGGAGAGTATGGGTTGATCTTCTCCCATACATTACACTATGATTTAGAAGTTGTGGGTGGAGACATCTACTACCAAGATATGATATTATTGACTTGGATATCCAACCATAAGAAGAAGGGTTGGCATGCAACACATGAGGATTTACTCTCCAGTCACACTGATTTCATGAGGACATACTGTACTGTCATGGAGGGATCCACTTGGGAAGGCATCAAAGAGGAGATGCACCATCACATGAATAGAAGCATAGATTGTTTGGAGGAGGGACATAACTCTTTGATATAGTTAACACATCCACTTCCTTCGTCATTATAGATGAGGAGAGTTTCATCTATGAGCCACTTCACCAACTTGTTCAAGGTACATGGTAAGGATTGTGTTTATGTGCATCATGATTCACTTACTATGTGCTTGTATTTCTTTGCCATCCATGTACAGGTCATTGCTCCAAGATGGGGCATTCTTTGTTATAGAACTCATGATCCATTTTGGGACATGAAAAGTGATGGTGATGACCACTCCCTAGGAGATGTTGGGGAGGTGGTATCTTTTTTAGAGTGTGCTCAATGTGCACCTCACATCATACACCTTCTCCAGGCATGTGAGAGGATTGGGGCAACAAGAAAGTGGTTGGGGAACCACTCATCATATCCTATTATGAGGCAGTTAGGAGTAAAACTATGTTGTTTTCACTTGAGGGATCATTATCCTTCTCTAGTCTTGTATATGGCAGCTAGAATCACTCTAATTATTATCCCATATGTTGGTGATGTCCTTATCATTGTGGTGTGCATGGTTGGAGAGATGACACATGGATTGGATATTCCTATTAGAGATTGGATTATCCACATTTCTTGTATTTCATACTTCATGGAGAACATTGGACCATCCATGATTACTATGCTGGACCTCTTATTTCCTTATGGGATGAGCCATTTGGGTAACTTGAGCACTCCGGGGGTGCCTCTCATGAGAACTTGGGAGGATTTTTTCTATGAATTAGCACTCTGGAGGGTGATTCATTTTTTATGGATGATAGCTTGGAGTTTTGAGCTCCACATGGGAATGAAGATTCCATACATTTTTCAGTTCTATCCTTGCATTTTCTTGGGGACAAGAAACATTTGGGAGGGGAGGATTGTAATATTCCTAAATTAGCATACAACTAATTGGAATATTAATTTTTTATTTTTCTTCTTTGTTATAAGAATAAGAGGGTATGAAGACCCATAAATCTCCTTAGTAGGAACAAAATCACTCCTAATGTGAATGGAGGTCATGTAAATAGCTATATTGAAGACCCTTATGTGTGAAAAGGGGTTAGAACATGTAGACTAGGTCAACTTTGACCGAATCAACAGCACTGGTATGGAAGGAGTGGCATTCATTGAGGGACAACGAAGTTTTGGAGGAATAATCCATGCATGGAAGTAGTGGATCTAATGAGTGGGGCCCAAGGTGAGGAAGATCATAAAGCATATAAGGAAGGGGTTGAAAACCTAGAAGGCATGATTGGATTATTATTTTTTTTATGGTTTGTTAAGACTTGTGGCTCTCTTCAGCTGTTTAGCTAAGATTGCAGTGTTGTTTAGCACAAGGGTGTTCTCGAGAAGGAATCCAACCTTTATCCTCAGGGTACTTTGAGTGCCCACTCAGGAGAAGTATTTGGGATACATTTCCACATTCCAACATCAGGCCAAGCTCCATTTTTCTTTTGCATCGCAGTTTTTGTAGAGGGTTGTGCTGTGTTACAGGGTGCAGCAGTGGAGGTTTGATTTGGGTGATTTCTGAGCTAGTTTTTAGTGGAGGAAGGTTTCCTTCCATTGGGAGGCCAGTAAAGAAGCCCCTTGAGAATTATTGCTATATTTGGCACTAGGCCAAGGTGTTTTTATCCCCTACAGCGTAGTTTCAATCTGGATCTATGTTATTTTAGGGAGGAGTTGCAGGGGTGGTTGCAGTGTATGATTCGGGAGGTGATTTCTTCAGTGTAGGGGAAAACCTTTCATATAGAGGATATATTGGAGGAGAAATACATAATTATACATTATATTCAGCCATATCTTCTCATTTATTTCTTTGTAGCAAATCTTCATCCCTAAGGTTGTAGCGCACATTTGTATATTTTGTGTATTTTCCGGAAACCCTCTTGGGTTGTCTTGGAAGGGTGGTATAGGGCCTAGATCTATATGTATAACATCTATTGAGGCATATATCATTACTTTTACATAATTTTATGATATATGGCTATATTTATGCACATTATGACTATGCTGTAGCAACTCTTTGACATTTTGTATTGTAGAAACATCTCAATTTTGGGAGTAATTGTTGATGGGAGGCTTGTTTGCTCTTATCATATGATTGATGCCTCACTAATTAGTATGGATTTGCTGCTGATATTAATAATATAATGTCTCCATATTGGTCTCATATATTTGTACATTGATTTAAACTTCTCTTTCCATTATTTTGTTCATATATTATTTCTTTCCTCATTGTAATCATTTGTGAATATTACACAGATAAAATGAGTTAATTAATTACAACTCAAAATAAACTCAACCAGGGCTCCTATTTTGTAGGAGCCACTCTACATGATTCAAGTTAGACGTTGAAATCGAACTAAATGAACCAAATAAGTCATACTAACTTAGTTAACTTGTACAAGTTGTCTTGTGATGTGGAATTACTATTTTATTCTAGTTTAATTCAAGGGAAAATTAAATTAGAATCTTTCTTGGTGTCATTTTCAATATTTCTTGTTGTCATTTTCAACACTAAATTTAGAGGGTACACCACAAGTTAGCGTGTAAAGTTAACACACCTTTAGTGGTTCAGTGCAGTTACCATCAGTCCGTGAAGTTCCACGACGTACCACTTTAAAAATTATAATTTTTATGACAGTGTGTCTGGTAAAAGTAACTTCCCGACACATTTTTTTTTTCTAAATTCACTGGATAATAATAAAAATTAAATCTTCGTGCGTTCGGTAACCTTAAAATTTCGGTGCGATGTGTTGACGTAAAATAAACACACAAGTGTGAAATGTTATTTCAACACAACACATTGAAAAATAAAAATAACTAATGTTATATATATGCAAAATGAATGTGGTGCATCAAATCAATGTAGGAAAAGTTTTTGATGCATTCCTTGTAGTTGCCGCACCTAGGTTGATTTTTCTATTTTTTTTAATTGAAATTTATATGTTCATATTTAAAAAAAAATTAAAAAAAAAGTATGTTTTATGTATGAAATTGATGTATTTTATATTTCAATTATTCAGAGACATCAGATGTGGGAGGAGTAGCAACAACAAGAGAAAAGAGTTGACTAGTACAATATGGTACGAGAGTGGGAGGCTCGAGAGAGGGAGAGGGATTTTTATCCTCGTCCTATTACCACATTGACCCAAGGCCTATTGGATATGCAGGAATCCTTAAGTACTATGAGGAGGATACGTCCTTGAAGGGGCACTCCAAGTTGTTGGCAAAGTTGATCTGTCGGTTGGATGTCCACAATAAAGCTTTCCATGCCATCCCTAACATGTCGTATGAGCCCACTAAGGAGGAAATTTATTTTATCACTGGACTATCCAAGAGAGGGGAGTAGAGAGTTAGCATGTCTATTTTCAGATATATCTTGGGAATCATGTAGTTTCTCCAGGAGATTTCAGGTAGCTGGTGGAAAACTATAGAGCACTTATTTTGTTGCAGAGGAGGTTAGTTGCCTCTCACTATTAGTGAATACCATTGCACACTATAATATTGATGGGAAACACATTAGTTTCCCTATTTTATTTTATGTCGATTCCTTCATGCAGAGGCCATGGTGTATCAAATGGTATGCCATTTTTTGGGACAATTTTTTATAGCTTTAGATTTATGTCATGCTATGATACATGGGAGGGATAACTTCCCTTTTGATTCATAGTTGCTTGGTTTATTTTTTTTTAGGTTTCCAGAGACTAGGCCTACTTTTTACCATTTCCCTTGTGGTTTGATGACTGAGGTGCCGATGCACATGTCGGGCAAGATGATGCCCAAGAAGGGCCAACCAGAGTGTTCGACACATATTTCTATTGACTCTTTAGAGCTACTAGACAGTGAGGCCAACCACATGTTCATCCGGGTGTTGTTTCCTTATGCAGGAATGGATTGGCACAATGTCCCAACATCCTCTTCACACGGGATGAGACATAATATGTTAAAGATAATACTAGTGTTTTCTTCAAATAAATCTGGTTTCATTTTATTATCTTAATAAATTAGAATACAATTTATTCAAGTACGTTATTTAACTTGTTTTATTAAATTGTTTAATGAAATTGCCTAGTTATTTTTGTGTAATATATATTTTTTATACATTGACACATTTGTTTGGGAAATGCCTCTGCCCCCACTGTATGAAAATTTGGAGATGGTTGAGGCTGTGAATGGTGAGGCATTCCTTGATCGTATTAATATACACATGGGTATGCAATGACAACGATGACCTGATTTTATATTCAGGATGGAGTTGGGAGACCAACTCTACAATTTTGGTTGAGGCAGGAGTCTACCATGTGAAGACACAATACATTAGGGAAAATCCTAGGCTCACGGAGCTCTAGATAGACTTACCGTGTGATATGCTGAGTCTTATGCATCATATCGTTAGAGCTACCAGGTTTATACTGGAATTGAGGAGGGATGGCCATGTAGCAGATACATAGTCTTCACCCAGTACTATCCCATCAAATCATGATGATCAGGGTGGTGATCCTTCTGTAGTATTCCACCTCCTCCTCCACCTCATTCTTCGACTCTTGAGGCAGTTGACCATCCATCATCTTTTGCTACAGATGAGGCCACCATTAGTACTATTGTATCAGATATTTTATAGCAATTATTTGACTAATTTATATATATATATATATATTGCATTTTTTTTTTCATGTTGATGTACTTAATTATATGTTGGTTTTGATGTGTATATTGTTAGGTCATAATATATATGTTCATTTAATATGCTTGCAGATAGATGTGTATGTTATATAAGTTATTTGACATGAGATGTATATTTGAGGATGGGTGTGGTGATGATGTTAAGCAATGCTTATGTTTTGTAAGACGTGATCACGATGATGATGCCTTGTTAGATTATTAGATTTGTGTGCTATCTAATGATGTTTATATGTGCTAGAGTTGTATATAATTAGATGATGTTAGAAAATTTGAATATATTTTAGATGATATTTATATTTTTTAGATGGTTATCATCATGATGTTTATTTTTATGAAATGATATTTATTATAGATTATGTATTGGTGAACTTGTATCAAAATTTTATATATGAAATTACATGAAAAACAACTTACTTTAAATAAAAAATGCAAAGATATTTTTATAAATTACAAAGTTTAATATGGTTGAAACTATAATTGTAGAATTACCATAATTATTTTTATATTGCATAAATAGTTCATACATATTCATTCTAACTAAATTATTATTCAAATAAGGGCTGCGACCTATACTTATAATATAAGAGTTAGACAATATATAATTAATCTTTGCAATTAATTTTCAAAACATATATTACAACATGTAATCATTAAATACAAATATCAAAATATTTATAGTAATATTAAAATATATAACTAATTGGTCTATAAATCCAACTATATCACCCCGATCAGGGTGGGCAATTAAACTGACAACTTCACATCAAGGAGTGCCTTAACAGAGCACCTGATCATTGTCTATACAAGACCCATAGACAAGTTATATTTAATATAAATTAAAAAAATATATCTTAATAAAATTTAATTTATCGCTAAAGTTATGAGAGTTTCAAGCAATTTAAATTTAATAATTATAACAACTCTTACCAATTTAAATTTAAATTTAATATCTTACAATTATATAAAATTCCAACAATACGAATAAAAAGCAATATAATTAGCACATGATTTATTAGCATGAGATATTGTTAGATGTGATGATGATGATGATGCCCTGCTAAATTATTAGATTTTTGTGCTAGTTAATGACATTTATATGTGTTAGAGGTGTATATAATTAGATTATGCTTGTGAATTTTAATGTGGATTTTAGATGATGTTTACTTTTTTTTTTATATGGTTATCATTATCATGTTTATTTTTATGAAATGATATATATTTGTTATAGATTATATATTGGTGAACTTATATCACAATTTTATATCTGAAATTACATGTAAAAAGACTTACTTTAAATAAAAAATGCAAATATATTTTTATAAATTACAAAGTTTAATATGGTTGAAACTATAATTGTAAAATTACTACAAATATTTTTTTTATTGTATAGATATTCATTCTAACTAAATTAATTTTCAAAAAATAATTGCATATGAATAAATATTATTTTCCATTGTATTATTTACTCTTTTTTAATAGACTCTTCTACCCTAAAAATTGTTATTATAAAATATTATGATCTCCAATCATAAGCATTCCATTGGACCTAAAATTTTATGGATGCAAATATTCCTATATTTTTTGTTTTTGTCATGATTTCGTAAGTTGATTTCTATCAAAATTTTAAATTACTTTATTAATTGTGGTTTTGGTCAACATTGGGGGCATAATATAAATATTTCCAAAAGAAATGATTAATTATTTAAACTAACAAAAAACTAAGCTCAAAACCAAATTATCAAAAAAATCCAAATTAAACTTATCACAAACTTAGAATTAAAAAAATATGTTAAAAGTTTAATTTAAGTGTAAAAATGTTTCATATATATGTGTGTGTGTGTGTGTGTGTGTTTGTGATTCTTATCAATTATATAAAATGGAAAGCATAATAAAAAAATATATAATTATCGAAATAAAGAAAAAAAAACATACATCAATAGTATAAATGATGAAATAACACTAGTACATATCACTCTTTATTGCCATAACCCTAATTATCTCCCTCACTTGGCATGATAACACTATTGTTCTCCAAAATATCTTCTGATCTAGGGTTGTGTCTTAGTATGAACCATTATTCCTTATCCAACACATCTGGGATAAAAGCATCTCGTTGCAGTGTTTTGGGAAAACATAAGGCTCCCTAGGTTCATGCTAAATATTTCTGGAGTTGATAGATATCGACCCACTATCACGATCCTCCTTTAAATTATTCCAATCAAAGGTGTCCCACCACTTCCACTTCACAATCTTGTGTCATGCGTCAATCATCGACATCCTATGTGTGAAAATGATGTCCATATTCCCACATAGATGAGAGAAATTGTACCTATAAAAAAGTGAAAAAATCATAGTGTCGTGCATCTAATAACCTAAACATAATTAAAATATAAAATATAGATGTTACAATCGAAAGGTGAACTATGAATTTAAAAATGTACAAAAATATATTATTATCGAGTTGCTGCACCCAGTCCTTATGTTTAGTACATCTTCTTTAGCACACAATTAATGACTAGATACACCATATTTCTCTCTGAATTGGTCAAAAACCCAACTTTTGGGGTATATCCTTGGAATATTTTGTTTTAAATGATTAGAGTAAGGCACACTTCTACTAATCAACCGTCTGAATTATTTCCTATCACTGTCCCATTTCCTCCCTTTTTTCATACAATGCGACTCACGAATATGTCACTTGCGAATTTTAAATAATTAATTTGTTGATGGCTTCAATTTATGAATTTTCTAATGAAATCAAACTGACATATTAGTATGTATGAGATCAAAATATACATTATGAAGTTCAGTGTGAATAGTTACTATATGAAATTTTACAAATGATAAGTCAATTACTCTTGATCACGCGCCCTTTTCCATTCGTTTCAAGAAGACCCCTTCTCTTTCATATTCATCCCTTTCATCATCCTAAATCCCCACACCTGGTGTGTTTTCAATATGCTTGATCTACTCACTAGCATAATAGAGAGAATCATACGATATGTACCCCTATGCCATATACCCCTCAGGATTTTCCCTTTTTCCAACAAAACCTTTCAATTTCTTCGTGTGCCTCTCTAAGAAGGACATCCAATGACAATAAACCACCCCAACTAATTCAAATTCATCTAGTAGGTGAATTAGAATATGAGTCCGCAAGTCCATGAAACTCATTGGAAATTCCTTCTCAAACATAAAAACAGTCTCAACTATCTCTTGATGCCACATTGGAATGCTAGTCATATCAATCTCCTTTGATGTGATCCAACGTACAAATGCGGATAATTTAGATATGGAACATCGTAGGTTCTAGGGGAGGTCATGGTTCACACACCCATACACTAGAAAATGATAATGACACTACAAAGTGACCACATAAAATAATTAAAATTATTTTATCCCATGGAATTAAAATAATAAAAAATAATAAAATTATGTTTTTGACATACTTACTCTTAGAAGGTTCAAATGGTCATGAAATTTCAACCATGAAAATTTTTCTTGCACAATGAAGAAATGCCATAGTGAATACCCATACAAAGAAGGCCCCCTCACACCCATTATAAATTTCTTTTCCAATAAAGAAAATATTTATTTAAAATACATGGGACATCACCTTCTTTGAAAGACCAAGAGGGACCAACCTCTCCTCTAATTTCTTGTCTTGGCCAATGTTTCTTTTTAGATATTTAAGAAATAATACCTCTCCTAACAACCAATGTGTCATTTTATTTCGATGATATGTACCTCCATAAATAAGATGAAATTTTTTTAAATATATGCATGGGATCTAATAAGTGGGAAATCTTAAGATTCTCCCAATATGGGAGCTCATAAAACACAAGTTTCCTTTTCATCCCAATGGGAAATTTATCAACATAGGTATCGAATAATTTTTGGATCATCGAACATAGGCTCCCCATCTGAATCGAATATTTCTATAATCTCCTTCTCCTTCACTCTCTCATATTCTCTATGTCATTTAGCTAGTGTCATTATTGTAGGCCTTTGGGTTCTCTTTGGTTTACCATTTAAAGTAGAAATTTCTATTCTTTAAGGGTGTTCTTTTGGGAGGAATACCCTAGCGTAGTCATACACTGGCTTTCAGGTGGTTGGACCACCTATTCTTCAGAGAAGGTCCACAACATTTACATTCATGATACCCTTTTATTACACGCTTTCGAAATTACTGTATACAGGGCACATTAACGATCATGAATATTAGAAAAGTTTCAATGAATTAAATTAATATGTGAAACAATATTTTTGTGTATATAAACACATCAATAAATATGTAATTTACTAGAGCAAACTCCTAATCATGGATAATCATGTGTGGTGTAAGCACATATTCCATACAACATAAAACTCCTTTCTATTGTGATGGGCCTTGATACATTGTATACATGTATCCCTTCCCATTCCTTTAATTCATCTACATATGGTTGTAATTATATATCCATATTCTTCACTTGTATTCTACTAGGGACTATGAGAGCCAACATAAGATTTTAATTTTCATGGAAAACCATGGGGAGATATTTTTATTAATCACTACTATGGGCCCAAAAAATTGTGTTGGAACACCTAATCCTCTATGGGTAGGTGTGGAATGCGAAAAAGTCACAATGGAAAAGTCACAATGAGTCCAAGTGACTCCTGGAATATGAAACCAAGAGTCACACCATTGTACTATAAATGTACATCTTTGTATAATGGAAAATAAGAAAACTTCATGCTTATCCTTCATTATGTGTTGAGTCTCTTGTGTGTGTGTTCATCTTCCTCATACACCATGTGTGTGCTTTAACATGGTGTTTAACATGGTATCAGAGCGGGCGATTGCTGGTCCTGCTCCAAATTGAGTGAGACATTTGTGTTTATGGCCTGTGCATATCTGCAAAAATTCTTGGCGTTTTTGTAGCATTTTAGAGAGTTTCTGCAGCAGTCCTTTTTGCTGCATTCATTAGTCAAAGATTTTCTGCAGCATTCAGAAATCTTCTTTGAAAAGAAGAAGCATTCAAAAATTGACAGCACTGGTTTTGAAGAAGAGCAGCATTGTGCATTTGAAGGTTTTCTCACTGCTCATTCTTCCTGCAATTGCTGCATTTTAAATTCTCGCTTCTATTTTGAAGCGCCGCTAGAATATTGTTTAAATTGATTTCTAAAGAAGTTTATGAGTTTTTTTACCGCAAGAAATACGAATTTTTCTCACAGCAAATTCTTCATATCTCGCATTTTTGCGGTCGGATTTTTTAATGCTATAATTTTAAAATTTCGCTTATATTTGGAAGAAAATATTCTACCGCTATTCTTACTCCTCCCTCCCTCTCTCGTCGTTTTTAAATATGTAAAAAACTCGTTAACTTGGCCTTTCGGCCTCCCCTTTACCAACCATTCCAACGCTCTACTCCTTACACACCTCCCTCCTTTCCCTACGGCCTCACACCGCTCCCTCACCCTACACCTACCCACTTGCGGTTATCCAACAGGTCACGCCCTCACAACAACTCTCCCACCGCTCACTCAATGCACAGCGCACCCCTGCAACCCTTATCACTCCACGCACACCACAACTCATCACTCCCCGAGTCCTCACTCTCGGCCCTCCCATTTATAATTTTAAATTTTATTAAATCCCGTTCCCTATCCCCCTCGCCCCTATACTCTCACTGTTCTCAACACTCATCACGCTCCCTGCCAGCGCTCCCTCAAACCTTACACACTCAACTCATCCACACCCCTCTCCCTAAACTTACGGCCCCTCCCCCTCACAACTGAACCCTTACGCCCTCACCTCTTTCAAAACTCCTCCCTCCCTCCACGATTTTTAAATACAACCTTTTATTTTGAAATTCCCACCATTTAATACCGCTCTCCCATATAAAATACCGGCCTTGCTTTTTTAAAATCGATTTTTATATTTTTAATTTTTTAATCCGCCTCCCATTTCATATAATAACTCCCCCTCTTTTTAAATTAATTTCCCTCCCCTTTTAAATTTTTAAATTCCCTCCCTATTTTAAAATATTCCCCATCCCTTAAACAAAAAAAATAAAAATAAAAAAAAATCCCCTCCTTTTAAATTAATACCCCTTCCCTTTTAATTAAATTACCCCCCTTCCCTTTTTTTTAATAACCCCTTTTTTATTAACATTTCCTTTAGTTTTCCCACTCCCCATCCCTTTTTTAATTTATTAAATTCCCTTCCATTTCTATTATAATCCCTTTCCCATTTTTTAATTAATCTCAAAAAAGATTTTTAATTCAATTTTTAATTAATTAAAAAAAAAAAAACAGCAGAGAGAGAGGAAAGAGAGAATATGAACAGCAGAAATGAAGGAAATGACATGTGAGCAGATGGACTGAATACATAGAGAAAATTGCAGATTTGACATTGTGTGATTTGTGGCATAAGGGTGATTTTCTGAAGAAATTGACATTTGAAGACAAGTTTGCCATCATCGAAAACAACTCTTTGAAGGAAAATTCAGCCGCCTTCTTTTAAAGGCCAAGACAGTGTTTGTGTCGCATATTTTTGCAGAGATGGTGTATTGAATTGACATTGTGTTGCTTCAAAATTGTTGATTGCCCTCCATCATTTGAGGATCAGATTTTGTATTTTGAGATTTCCATAGTTGGAAATTCTTTAGAGTCATTTGTATTTGTTGTTGAATCACATTGTAAACGGGTGCATTTTCGGTTGAAGCCGACACCCTTTCATTTTTGAGCCTAAGTTGTTGAAATGGCTAAAATCAATGAGGCATTAGTGTTGTTGAATAACCTCATTCATTCAAATGTTGATGATATGATAAGAATGAGCAAGCATGCTCTTTGTAACATTCAAAATTGTTTGCTAGATGCACAAGAAAAGATTGAGTTTTTGCAGTTGGAATCTCAGCTCCAACAAGATGAACTTCAACAAAAGAGTCACCATTCTGAACCTGTTTCTGTTCAGAAGATTGAGAAGGACTCCCATCTATAGAAAGAAGATAAAGTTGCAGTTGATCCACATTCACCTCCTTGTATTAGAGCAGATTTTCATGCAGAAGCAGCAGCCCAGCCTGCACTTCCTAAGCCCATCATCAGACCTTGGGAAGAGCTTGTCCAAAACAAGCACCAAACTGGTCTTGGATATGACAAGGATGTGTCCTTTCATATTCCAGACTACACAAATCCCATCATATTTCAGAGTGCCGAATTCCTGTATGACAGTTCACCTGCAGCTGTTCCAGATCCTGCTCCACTTCCACAACAGATTGAGAAATTCCAACATTGTGATCGAGTTGGCCATATGAAAAATCACTGTTTTGATCTTCATCCATGCAATCACTGTGGTCAGCACAACCATTCTTCACACAGATGCTTCAGACACAAGCCTCCTGCAAGAACCAAGATTCATCTTGGATGGATCGCTTCTTGGCAATGGGCATCAGCAGCCAAGAAGATGTTTACGACACATGTTAGAACTTGTTCACGGATATTGAGCAAACTTGCAGTTGAGTTTTCTCCATCATCTCACCTTGTCCCTGACAGGGGGGGAAATGGTGGTCATGTACAAGCTTCAACGACAGATCAAGCGAGCCTGAGCCACAATCTCTCATTCCATGTTCATAGTTGTAGCCAGAGACACAGCAGTTCAAGCGAGCCTGAGCCACAATTCGTCATTCCAGATTCAGAGATGTAGCCAGAGACACAGATGCCCATGAGCATGCCTTCGGTTGGTGGACAACCTTAAACCATCATCTTTGGTTGGTGGATAACCTAAAACCATCACAGGTAGTAGACCTCCCTTCTTTTAGGTCAAAGGTCTCCCTTTCATATATGAGGAACACTTCCTCTAGCAGAAGCCTTCAGCTTCTTGCTAGCTTTGGTTGAGTTCCAGGAAATGCTTCAAGCATTCCAGAGTTTTTGGTAATCCTAAAACCATCACAGGTAGTAGACCTCCCTTATTTTAGGTTGAAGGTCTCCCTTTTTTATGAGGGACAATTCCTCTAGCAGAAGCTTTCAGCTTCTTGCCAGTTTTGGAAGAGTTCCGGGAACTGCAACAAGTATTGCGTTCCAGTGTTTGTGGTCATCCTAAAACCACCTCTCTTTTCCAACATTTCAGAGAGTTGATTCAGCCCAAGTGCTGCCATGTATACTTTGCAGATTTGTATTACAACTCTTTTCTTGGACTCACACATACCCCTTCGGATTAAGGGGGGATGTTGGAACACCTAATCCTACATGGGTAGGTGTGGAATGCGAAAAGTCACAATGGAGTCCAAGTGACCTTGGAATGTGAAACCAAGAGTCACACCATTGTACTATAAATGTACATATTTTTATAATGGAAAATAAGAAAGCCTCACGCTTATGTATCCTTCATTGTGTGCTGGAGACTCTTTGTGTGTGTGTTTATTCTTCTCATACACCATGTGTGCTTCAACATGGTGTTTAACAATTTGTTTTGGAAGGAATATGGGTTGATTCCATCCATGATTATGCTAAGTCGTAGAATTCGTACTTCATCCTTGAATTTTTTAGGCCATGTTTCCTATGATATGATTCATGGATATTGAATCTGTAGTGATTCAAATAACTACCAACTCACTTCTATGTGAGGCATACCATCCTTATAACATAGCTAACTATTTGCAACAAAAGAGCCTTTGAATTCTTGGGATTATAAGCACATGCCTCAATATGTTATGAGGAGGGCCATGTGATTTACCCCCTTTTTTAATTTATGGTACCTATCATGCCCACATTTCAAACATATCTCTTTGTATGCATATTCTTCTCTATATAGAATGCAATCTTTCAGACATGCATGATATGATATGTACTCAACACCCAACATTTTCAACAACTTCTTTTCCTATTCCCAACTACTAGGAAAGGCATTATCAGTTAGGAGAACCTTATATTTGAATAACTTGCAGTTGGTGGGAAATATAAATGTAAATTTAAATATTTAACATTCATAAATTGACGATTTTTAATGTTGATTGTGTGACAAGCTTTCTCAAAACACAAGGGACTTGATTATGGTTAATTACCTCAACATTGTTGAGAAACATGCATTTGACATGCCAATATTTTCTTTCAAGTTGTATAGTAACATCATTGTCCCCCTCTGGGTAGACAATGACTAATATACCTAGGTCCAAAGACATGAGTGGTGGAAGCATATTTCAAGCTTTCGAAAAATGTATTAGTGATATGAGCATCACCCCCTATCTCAGCGTTCTATAATGCATCTAACAACATTGCTTCCATGGTAGTTATATCCCGTAAGTAAAAATCCATACCAACCTCTATTTGATTGCCTCCATTTCCAAATTGTGATGAATAACTACTATTGTTATAGTTGTTCCTAATTTGTTAATATAGATGTAGTGGGAATTCAATAAGTGGTTAATTCAACCATTCTTGGTATGCTTCGTCTCCAAGTTTTTCTCTTAATGCAACCTTATCACAATTTTACATTGTAGTGGAGTGAAATAGATTATGGTAGGTGGGTCACTCATCATCACTAGAATCCTAATTTTCAAGAATATTGAGCATTAGTACATCAATGATATTAGTAAGAATAATAAAATTGGTTTGTTGAAATTACATTATACCAAACAATTAATACCATCATTGACTCAAGATTGCAGCTAGAATATGTCATGTTACAATTGTCAGGGTAAAGCAACTGTCCATTTTTGTCTATCAAATACTTGTGGTACATTGCTCCTAATAAGAGCTTCCGACATTTTTGAACTGGTGGAATATGTTTTGCATCTAAATCGGGAACCTACAAATTTGGATACATTTTTATTCAAATGTACACACATACACAAATATATATATATATATATATATATATATATTCAAAATATAAATAAAATATGAACTTACTAAATATGGAAAGGGAGGACTCTACGAAGGACTTTGAGCAATATGGAACGAGCTAGAATTTGAAGAATTGGCTATTTCAAATTATGAGATTTTTTCCCTGCATCTAAGCCAAGTTAACAATAGTTTTTTTTTGTACATACCTAAGATTAATTTTGAGAACCATATAACCAAAATTTGAATTTTAATATAGTTTTCAAACCATTTTTCAAGAATAAGGCTACTTTAAGCGGAAAATGCATACTATGAACTACTTTAATTCATGTGGATGCATCCTAAAGGATAATTTGAAATGAATATGCCATTTTATGTTAAAACAAAATTTCAGATAAATTTTAAATCATATTGGTACTCTTGCAAAACTAATCGTACTGATGCGTTTAAATAATATACACATTGATGCTATAAAATCATAACCGCACCTATGCATGAAAATAATAAGCTCACCGGTTTTTCGGATATCAAAAATAAAAAAGGAATTTTATCATATCAGTACATTAAAAAATATTACCACACTGATAAGTTATATTAATCATTGTTCGTTACTCTTAAAGACATCAGTTATCTTTTATTATGAAACACATTGATATTCTGAAAAACTGAAAAAATAAATAAAAAAGGATCGATTTTTAATTTTTTCAAATTGAAAAATGAAAAGAAATTTATTTTTCGAAGTCTAATTTCATAAAGTCTTGTAAATAGTAAGAAGTTATTTACTATTTTATTAATTTTCCCAAAATTTCAAGGGATAGATTTGCAAGAGAGACATATTAGGAGCACTATGGAGAAAAAAAATACTTTGGAACAACAGAATTATTTAGAATATCAAAATTTGAAATGTATGGAAATTCTCTCAAACCCTGCACAATAAAAATTTTAAATTTTAGTATTGATTTTACTAATAAAAAAATTTACAATTTTTGTTAGATTTAATTAAAATTAAAAAAAAGTAAGAACCCTGCATATTGAAAATTTTACTATTGATTTTACTAATAATTTTTTTTACAACCTTTGTTCCTATTTATATTTAATTGAAATTAAAAAATAAAAACAAAAAAAAAATCAATGCTTACATTAAATCCTTGGTTCTTCTTGCTTATGTGACTACAAAATTTCACCTTAGGGTTGAACTCCCTCTACCACTTCACAAGTAGGGATTTTTGTATTAGGTATTTTAGATTTATTTCTTTTGTTTTACTATATATAAGAAGTTTGACATGTAAAACAGGGGGGAACTTATTGAATTAGATCCAAACCTTGTCATATTTTTCAGTTTTTTTTATTTTAAATGACTTAAGTTTATCAGTGCGCCTTATGTAATATAACACACTAGTGCACCTCTTCCAAATAAAATCGATAAGCCCCAAAAAATTGTGTTTTATTTTTTATAAAAAAAATTTTGACTGTGATTGCGATACTTTTATCATTACATATGGCATCATCATAATTTAAATTTGTTTAAAAAATAATAATTTTCATTGTCAATGTGTTTATGCTTACTAGACTTCTTTTTGGTTGAAAATTATGTGATTTATTTATAAAATATATTTAATGGCTTTGTATTGAATGGTACATGTGTATATTGATAAAAAAAAATATCTAAGAATTTGTCAAGTAATAAAAATATTGGTCGACACATTGATAACACATTCAAAAATGCAGAAAAGGAAATTTCTTTATAAATTATTTACAAAATTAATATGGTTGAACTATATGTAAGTTTAAATAATATGTATTAGTGTGTCATATAGAGCCACACAAAATGAGAATCTCGATAAAATTCCTTTTGATCTAAGTGTAGAAGAACGATATAAAAATTATGAAAAGATAGGAATCAAGTGAATGAAAAAATATTATTCAATATGGAGTTTTTAATTTTCATTAATGTTATAGGTCAATTTGGGCACCATTCCCAATGACATGGTTAACTATACATCATATCTAGAACTAATGAATAGGGTATATCATCCCCTATCATTTAGTTGCTACATGCCCTAAGACAAAGAACAAGACAAATCACCCATGACTTTCATTACATGAGTTTCCAAGATTTGAATTTTATAATATATTGTACAAAGATCTCTATGTTGCCTCTAAGGGAATAAGCATGTTTTTTTCATATGCCGTAACCCCGCACTCAAGGATGCTTTGAAAAGCACTTCCCGACACTATAGGGTGCGTTGGTCACATTGGGAGCGAAATTATCATTGTTCTGGAATCTCCACTTGGCCAGTGCCTTCTAGAAGAGTTCACATGTGTCAAACTTCGAATACATGTGTCTATTTGACATCTAAAAGATTGGGAGCATGCCTTGCCTATTATTAGAAATTCATTGATTGTAAAACTACCTTCAACTCCTCTATAAATTGAGTGCAGATCTTAGTGTTTGATAAGGAAGAATTTGAGTAGAGAAATGCTGGTGGAATTTCAATTAAGGAATTGATTTGAGTGACATTCTGCTGGAGAGATGTGCATTGTGATGAGGCTGGGATGTTGCTGGAGATGGTGACACTAAATCAATCATTGGGTTTTAACCTCCCCTTCTATCCATTAATAAAGATTGCTCCTTACTTTCCCACACATGTATCTGTATAAGCTCATGTATTTCATATTATGAATTCTTATTTGATGCATATGGTTCATGTTTTATTGATTTAATTGAATAACTTGAATAGACATATGCATTATTTCTATCTTTTGCTGTTTAGTGTTCATTATTGTAGGAAATATTTTCGGACATCTAGCTTGGATTTGAAGCTACAACAAGAGCGACAGAAGGAGAATAGGAAGCGCTTGGACTCCAAGTAAGTTCTTTGATCTGTTCTGTGTGTTTATTTACAGTTATCAAAAGTAGTTGAAAAGTCTTTCACCTGTTGTTCTAGATGAGCACTACATCTAGGGAAGAATGTTTTATCCGTAATCCATAGTGCTGTAATTAGTGACTCCTGTGAGGAGTCACTAGTACATATGGTCAAAATTTCGACACTTTAGTTCCTACACTTTTGACGTATTGTCGGAAATTTCCTCAATTTTTCTCATTTTTTAATCCCGCCAACAAGCGTGGCTCTAGCAAAATTTTTGGAGTATCGTCGTAACAATGACGTTTAGGAAAATCGTCAAAATACTAATGTTTCAGGACAAACCATCGAAATATCGATGTTTAGGAGACATATGTCGGTCTTGTGACGTTTAGGAGACATACGTCGGTCTTGCAACGTTTAGGGATACCTTCGGTCTTGCGACGTTGAGGGCGAAACCATCGGAATACCAACGTTTAGGAGACATACATCGGTCTTGCGACGTTTAGTGATACCGTCGGTCTTGCATCATTTAGGGCCAAGTGTCAGTCTTGCGACTCTTAGGAACCAAAACGTCGGTCTTACGACGTTAAGGGAAAACATGTGGAAATTTGATTTGGCGGCTACTCTAAAATCTTAATCGACCTATTCAAATTTATTTTCCCGCTCCGCTTGTTCGGTGCTAATTCCACTTCCCGTTTTCTTAACGAAGAAATGGGTTCCAGTATTTGTTTAAGCCGAGGTTTCCTGGTGGAGAAAATCGCAATACAGGGTTTAGGGCGCATTATTTCTAGCACCATGACGATTTTCCAAGGCTCAATTTTGCTTTCCATGATCGAGGGTTCGGAGATTATTTGATATATTTGGTGGGTTTTGTGGCGGAAATAAATATAAACAAATTTTTTCCCTAAATGAATGTCGTCTCCTGGTTTATGTATGTATTATGTAGTCGGAATCATTGTTTTTTATTGGTATATTGTTTTTTATTTTTGGATTGAATTGAACTTGACCATTTAGAGTTATTCCCTTCTCTGAGTTAGGTATAGTAAATTTTTATTTTTGAGTAAAATAACAAGCCCTTTAACACTTATTTTTAATGCTTCTGTCATTTGTTGGATGGCAAGTTGACGACAGGCTTGATGCCAGTGTGGGTGGACATGATTTTTTCACTTGTGGGTTCTGTGGTTATTTTTATGCTTCATCGCTACCTGCATTGGGTTCAAATAGTTAGTGGTTGCTGAAAATATATATATTTTGTTCATGGGGTGCACACAACAAATCATGGATATTTAATTTTTTACTGTGGCTAAGGTTCATGCTTTAGTTTTCGTCCTGGTGATTGGTTTGATTCCTATGCGTTTGGATACATGTTTTTCACTTCTTTCTAGGATCACTTGCAATGCCCCTCACCAGTTAATCGTTACTAGTTACCCTTAGGTTAAAAATTTGGTTTTTGTTGCTTCTCTGCATGCTTGGATCTAGAGGCAGGGGTAGCAAGCTTTTTAGAAATGATTAATGTTTAAAAGTTTCTAGGATCTATGTTTCCCTAGTTTCTGCAAATCAAATGTCTGCAATGGCTCTTCCTGTAAAAGATACAGGGCCATAAATTTGTTCCATACACAAGTGGGGATTGTGGTATGTTTTCCAATAAGTTTAGATAAAGACAGTATAATGGAAAATACCTTTCCAAAACCTCATTGCTATAGGTTCTATAGCAATGCAGGGGGTAGATACTTTCTCAAAGAGTACAAATACTTAGACTAATTTTAGAGCTTAGCATGTAAATTTATGAAATCATTGTAAATTTATAGTCAAGGGAAAAATTGTGCATTCATCTTTGGGTCAACCTTTATACTAACTCTACTCTATTCAAATGATACTATTACTTGTGTGTATTGTTCTAATA